>LPNX011203863.1:0-19014 GCA_001517045.1 Pseudotsuga menziesii
CTTAACCGACGCCTATAGGTGTCGGTTAAGCGACGCCTGTGTATTTTAAAAATACAATACCGTCGCTTAAGCGACGCCTCGATCTGTCGGTTAAGCGACGCCTATGTCCGGGAGGTGTCGGTTAAGCGACGCCTGTGTCCGGGAGGTGTCGGTTAAGCGACGCCTGTAGGTGTAAATGTTGTTAAAAAATTTCGTCACCATCGCTTAATAAGTGTCGGATAACCGACGATGTACATTCAACCGACGATTACTTAGGTGTCGCTTAACCGACGATTACTTAGGTGTCGGATAACCGACGACAAGTTTCCGACGCTTAAAAAAAAACCAAAGTGTCGTACATGCGACAGGAAAGTGTCGAAAATCCGACATGACGGCCGTCGGATTTTTGGTCGAAATGTAGTAGTGCTCCTGTGGTTGAACATTTAAAGATCAATCTAATCCTTGTCTCCCTAGTCTTAATCCCATTCTCTTCATTGATAGAATTCACTCTATTTGATTGGACATGGAAGGACGATACCTTTGTGTTAGCCATTAGCATGGATTACATGCAATTAGTGGAGCACATTGTTAAGTAGGGAATACAAACGAAGAGGAGGCTCTAGGAGGAGAAGAGCGATGCCATCCCCTATAGTATATGTTCTGCTCCTAGTCGGAGAAGAATATATGTAGAATCAAACTTAAGTTTTCTCGATGCCATGTGCTTGTTACAACTCAGGCCCAGATGCGAAACCTCTGGCCTGTGACGTTTGGCCTAGACAACCCCAAAATCTTATTGCAGGTTTCCACCTTGGGGGTGCCAAAATATTTGCATTTTGTAGTTGAGGGAAACTTCTTAAACACGTAATAAAGAACTATGTTAAAACTTATCTCAAACGTGACAACTTCTTATTGGTGGGATGTGTGGAAACTTTTGATTCGCAAGGGGATGGCGAATTAGCTATAGTGTTTCAGAAACTCGCCATCACTAAATAAGGACTATTGCTGTAATTAACAGCTCGAGTTAAATTAGATTTTTATGTTTAATAGAAAATGTAGCAATTTGATGACAGATCATTTTTAGTGTCTATATATCTTTTTTGTCACGATTGCATCCAGAAAAAGTTTCAAACTGGTGACCTTACACAAGGAGTGCGTCAACAATACACATATTCAATGTCTATTTTACGTTCATGAGATCTTTAGTGTTTAGAGATCATTGTAATTTATGCAAATATTTACTTGGGAGCATGACACCATTTTGAATAAGGTTGGCATAAAATAACACTAAGTTTAGGTGTTATTGATTGTTCTTGTTATAAAACTTATATCTAAGTGTTGTAGGATTTTCAAGAATACATGTGTGCATTAATCTACCTATTTGCAATATTGTTGCAAAATATTAACTTTTTTTCTTCCTCTTTTGTAATTGTGATAATATTGACAAGGTTATTTGACATATCATCCCATCATGATGGTAACAATCTAAATATAAGAATGCGAGCATATATATGGTTGTAGTATTTTTATACTTATATGGTCATTAATAGGTTGGATATTTTCCTCCACCTTAAGTCTTAATTTAATAATGAGGTTATGTTCGAGATTCTAGAAGTGAACCGATTATCCTCTTTACTCTGAATGTGTGACAAGCTAGGTGGTTAATATGGAGTCCAATCGACTAGACACATGTAAGAAGATATGAGCTAAACATGCCCCTGGTTTAATGTATTAATCAATGTGATGATGGCGAGTCACTTCCAATGCTAAATCATATTTATGGTTACCTGTACTCACGACAAGCGTGCTCTCATACACCAATTGTTCATTTACTAGTGCTGAAAATAAGGGCTAGACTTGTTCCTTTAGTGACTTGTCTCCGAGATACAAGGTCTGATCTGAAAGTATATCTGAGTATAAGGAAGGTCTAAACCAGACTTGTTTTTTAGTTAGATCTTTTATCAATGCTATTTGTTAGTCTTGTTTAATTTATCTATTATTTCCCTACATGTTGGGTTTCTTGTTTTAGTTGTGTAACTTTAACGCAATGATCTCTAAGGGAGTGTTAAAATTGAAAGAGATGAAAATTATATTTTTTATTATCTAGTCTTTTGTTATTATTGTACTTTTACTTCATTATTGATTTTATTTGATCTACATTAAAGTACAAGTTTGTCAAATTGTTGAAAAACCCTAACTACCCTATAACTTCAACATGGTCTCAGAGCTTAGGGTTTGTAGCTAACTCTGGTTTGCATCCTATCAATGTCTACATAGATCCTAATGTAAGGGCTTGAATATGAGGAACAACATACTAATCAAAATTGGATGGTTGCATACTAATCACAATTGGATGGTCCCTGTGGTTATGCTAGTTTATGCCCTAAATATGACATCGGAAAAAGAGATGATGGAATTAGCAGGATGTGGTCTTGATCCCTTAAAGAGGTATATCAAGTATGACTAACATTCTTAGAAGGTTTGAATCAGGTATGTATTTCTTAGGTGAATTAACTCTTTATGTGTTTAGATCTTGACTTGATCTTTAGTAATCATGGGTTTGCATGATCATGATACCTTCTAGTTTTATCAGTTTACTATGTAAAGATTTTTGTGATTCATTGATCGATGTGATCTGAGAATGCAAATGCAAAGAAGTTTAGAGTTCATCCATGTATGAATTTATCATGACCACGTGTTAAATTTTATAGTATCTAGGGTTATGATCTGACATTGATTGTGCTAATGAATGTGTGATGTTGAATGAGGATGATATGATGATGATGCCATTGCACACTCTAGAAGTACATGTCCAATATGATGACAACATCAAGATGCACATTGTGCCTTCTGCATAAGAGAATATATAAAAAGGGAGTACTTCCTATCCCAACTTGTTTTGATTCTTTGTATTGGCGTGACAGGTTGCATAAATGTGATTGATATGCTCTTGATGGCATCTAGATAGTATATAGATGGATGCTAAGACTATGTCATTATATGAAATTGATATCGGTTATTGTTGACTATCAAACTAAATTTAACTTGTAGGAAAAATCCACAAGAGGAGGATGATGTGACTTACTGTGATGAAAAGTAATGAAGTTTGCAGATCATGTTTATGCTTAGAGTTAAATGCACAGTTCTGTAGAGAGATGAGTGCTTAGGTACAAAGGGAGTAAGAGGCTCCACAAAATGTAGGATCGGTTATCTAGATATTTATCCTCCCAAGCGTCAGCATAAAGTCAGCAAAAGAGAAATCTTTCAAGCATTTGTTATTGATGATTTGTTCCTTATTAGAGTGGAACAACTAGTAAGTTTAGAGATCAAGTGGGAGCCAACTGTGCTCCTCAAACCCCAGCAGAATGGGATTGCAAAGTAAAGATGTGATCTCCCCTGAGACATGTATTCAGAGAGCCTCCCAGTGATATAGACATGGAAGTGAGCCAAGTCCATGAGTCATCCCTTTCATATGAGCAAAGGGGAGGAGGCCAGGGAGTATGCGGTTGATATCTTTGAGAAACCTATTGAGAGGTCTCAAGATTACTCTGGTTTGATATCTTAGATGAGCCACGTCACTAATTCATAATCCTCCACTTAGGAGGAGGCATCCAAACAACAGGTTTGGAAAGATGTTATGGAAAATGACGTGTGGAAAGTGGTTCTCATCTATCAAGGGAGGTCAATTATAACTTCCAAGTGGATCTATAAAGATCAAGATTCTTGGTGACAATTAGAGTTGTTTGGAGCACTCAGAAGATGCTGTTCTCTATGACAAGTCGAAACACATCGAGAAGAAGTATTACTAGGTCAAGGACATGGTGCAGTATGTTTTTGTCAAGTAGACAAATTACCGATGTGTTGACTAAGCCTCTATCAAAGTTTGTGTACTTCTGAGACAAGCTTAGTGTTGTTGAGAATGCCTCTCTTGCTAAGAGGGAGTGTTATAGATAGTGCAACTGCAGGAGCCATTCTCTGAATGGAATCCTAGTCAGTTAACTAGAATTCCTAGTCAGTTACCTGGGCAGAGTAAGTCCCTAGCAGGTACCCTATGGCCCCCAGCAATCTACTAGGGTTCTTGGTCTATGACCAAGCAGGTTGATGCCATGGAAAAGTCCCTAGCATGTGGTTAAGGCCCCTATCTGTCTCTAGGGTATTCTAGTCAAGGACTAGACAGTGCTTGGTCGTAAGGATCAAGAATATCTAGCAGGCTGAGACAAAGGAATCTTGGTTTGGGACTAGGCAGATTCTTGGTCTAGGACCAAGTAGGTCCTGTAGGTAGAGTCCTAGTTAGTTAACCAAGAGGATCTTGGTCATTTAACCAAGATGATGATGATGTGTGATGTCCTCCTCTCCTAAATGGTTAAGCTAGGTTGTCTCTTCAAGGGATTGGCTACCTCTTGATGATGTCACTAGCAATTGACCTTAGGAGCAGTTAGGAGGACAAAAGGATCACATCATCCAGTTTGGACCTTCCTTATATGGTGATGACAAAACTTTCAGTTATTGTATGGAACACTTGTGGACCACATACATTGAGAGAGAGATAAAAGTTTGTTTGTTTTCCTTGTGGGTAAAAGGGTTGTCTTCCCACCTTGTTGTTACACCTTTGGTCTTGTAGGTAAAATGGTTCTTTTCCCTCCTTGTTGTTACACCTTTGGTCTTGTGGGTAAAAGGGTTGTCTTCCCACCTTCTTGTGACACCTCTTGCTGAATTGTGGTTAGCATTGTGTTTGGTCTTATGTTGACCTCTCCCCTATTGGTCCTATGTACTAGCACCCCTCTTTAGTGTGGTACCTTAATCCTTTGTTATAATGTCTTAGCATTAATTTATATTTTATATTTGGTAACTATCCTTAATGTTATGACGTTTTGTCTTTATTAGAGTAACCCTAAAGTCATTGAAAGATTAGAAGGAAGATCCTTCTAAAAGTCATTAAAAATTATAAATAGAAGCCCTATATCTCATTATGAGTGTTCTTAAAGATGATATTTGAGATTTGATTGCTTATGTATGATCTAGGGTTTGATGCATCTTTATCTTTGGGTGATGTCTAGGGTTTATAGACTTCTCTTGCTTGAGTGCTCTCTTGTTTTTGGACTTCCACCAGTTGATTGCTTCTTCCTCCTTCACACAAGAGTCATACCTTGATGTACCTTGTTTTCAAGTTGCCATATCTTATTTGAGGGTGCTTAAAGGTGTTGCTACTATGTTTGAGTGGGTCATTGTTGTGTATGGGTTGTTTTGAGTGGTTGATGCCTAGTGTGGGCTATTTTGAGTGGTTGTTTCCCTGCGTGGGTTGTTTTGAGTGGTTGATGCCTAGTGTGGACTATGTTGAGTTGTCGCTGCCCCTGTGTGGGTTGTTTTGAGTGGTCCTTGGCTGTGTATGGGTTGTTGGTGTGGATTGTTGCCTATGTTGGGTTGTTTAAATACGCTGATACCTGTGTGGATTGGTTGTAAGCCTAACCCTACCCTACAAACTTTATCTCTCTCTCAGGTATGTCCATGCCCTCATATAAGGGCCATACTTGTTCCTTTAGTGACTTATCTCCAAGAGACAAGGTCTGATCTAAAAGCATATCTGAGTATAAGGAAGTTCTAAACTAGGCTTGTTTTCCAATTAGATATTTTATTGATGCTATTTGTTAGTCTTGTTTAATTTATCTATTGTTGCCCTACATGTTGTGATTTCTTATTTTAGTTGTATAACTTTCACATAGTGATCCTTAAGGGAGTGTTCAAGTTGAAAGAGATGAAATTATATTTTTTATTATCTAGTCTTTTGTTATTGTTGTATTATCACTTCGGTATTGATTCTATCGATTTGCGTTAAAGTACAAGTTTGTCAAATTGTTGAAAAACCTAACTACCGAATAACTTCAACAGATCACTCCTGCAACCGATTACTCCCACACTGCGAATACGCAATGTGACCTCTAGCCTACTACCATTCCAATCAACACATGACTGCACTAGGCTAAGCATATGAGCCCTTTATACACAACCAACACATGACTAATTGAGGCTACGAAGAGGCCATTCTCTCCATGGGTCACGAACCTCTAAGAGAATGATCTACAAAATGTTTTCCCAATGTTGGAACTCATGAGAACATCAATAATATACTAGTATTATTTAAATCATAAATTAACTATTAAATATCTTAATTTGAAATGTATACATCATGTTGAGTAATAAATAAAGTGTTTATTTAAATATTTACTTAATAAAGATTTAATTAAACATGGTAGGAGGCTTGATAGTAATGGTTTAAATAAATGTTAAATTAGAGTTTAAAATGACTATTATTGATTCTATCAATAAGTATGCTATTAGTCATTTTTGAAAAGTGAATTGATGTTGATTTTATCAATGTCAATTCGACGATGAATAGGAAGTAGCCATTTTTGAAAAGTGAATTGATGTTGAATTTATATTATTTAAAATAATGTTATCTAATGTCAATTCGATGAATAGGAAGTTGGAAGTGATTTTTTAATTTATTAAATTAATCAAATTCATGTGAGCCACCTATTTTAGTTGGTATAAATAAAGAGAAGGCTGACATGAACAGTTGGGGATGGTTTTCACATTAATAAGATGATGAGGGTAAAATCCCTTGTCACCAAGAAGGCAGTGGAAGGATGGGGAGAATGTGTATAAGTATACAGGAAGTAAGATAGAGAGGGATTCATTTATTTGGGGAAAAGAAGGAGAAACAAAATTGAACTTTGGGAGAACATGGGAGGATACTGGTTGGTTGTTGTTCTTAAGGTTTGGTTACGATTTGGGCGGCAAAAAAATTGTAAGTATTTTTGGAGCTAAGGAGCTGATGAGGTTGTTCCTAGTTTTGAAAGTAAATCTAATTGGGCAGTTGAACAACTGCAAAAAAGCTAAGGAAATCTCAAACTTCTGGAGGCAAATTCACATACCTACAAGTATTTTCCTAGTTTCTTTTTTATGCTTTCAAACTTGTAATTGATATAAAAAGTTATATGAAATTCTAAACTGTTTAAAAATCTGATTAGATATGCACCTGTTTAAAGGGACAAATTCTGTGAATTATATGTTCATTTATGCTATACCTTGCTACATCTCATAACTGTTGCTATTTATTTTATGTATCTGCTGAAACGAAACAATTATTTATTGGTGTATATCATGAGATGCATGAGCGTAGATTAAGAATATCGTAGACATGCATGAAAAAAATTTGATAAACTGTTTTAATTAGCATTGGACTTTGAGGACCCTGTGGGATAGCCCTCTTTTGTCCTTACAGTAAAGCACTAGGTTTGCAACTTTGCTCAGCAAAGCACACTAAATAATATATGTAAGGCTTAGCTAACACCTACATTAGCACAATAGTCAACACAACTTCGCTGATAATGGATAACAAATTTTGTCCCTCAGGTTATCTGACTAGTTTCCAAAACAATAAGCTGTCCCAAAATCACTCTCATGTTTCAATATCTGCATTCTCCTTTGCATTTTAGGCTTTCAATATAGCAAGACAGCAACATTTACTCTCGAACAACAATCATGAAACAAAAATCCTGAATAAGCAGGTATTTGCTCAAGAAATAAGAAACTCTTCATAAATAGCTCAAATTCCATTAAATAAATAATCTCGTAGTTGTCAATAATACAATCAGGTTTAAGTGGCAATAAATTAATAACTGCAATGCTCAAGATGAACTCAGGATTTAGCTGCTTTTTAATTTTTCCATCAAAAATGCCTGAGTTATTTTTTTCCAGCATCTTACAGCAATAATTGAAGGTATTACCAACCAGACGCTGTTTGCAAAAACAAAGTATGCCCAATAATAATATGGACCAGCAGCGAACTTGTCACCTTCCAAAAATGCCGTGACAAAATATACAATGTCACCATAAAGTTGGCCCAAACAAACTGCCAATTGAAGTGTGTAATTGTATGGCTTCCTTGCTGCTATGGCATACCTGTGACCAATAGAGAAATAGCAAAACTTCAATCTATGCTTTGGTTCTTATTTAGTAGGAAGGTTTGCATCGTTGGATTTTAATTTTCCTATCACTCAACTACATTATCTAGTTGCATAAGAGCAATGCAACAGGAAGCTTCTGATTTGTCAGTGGAGAGATGCATTGTATGTCTTGTTAATGTGCCTTTGATCCTTGCAAATGGATTTAGGCTCGAAACAAATGGTATCAAATGATGATCAATCACATGAAATTCCTTGTATGTATACAGTCCTCATAAGCGGATGAATCATAATATTTTACAATAATATTTAACAAATTGAATTTTCAGTGGATCTTAAAGCTAATATTCCTAAATCGTTAACATAATGGAAAGTATTGAAACAACATAAAAATGTATAATATTTTGTTCATGTTCTTACACAGCAAGAAGGCAGGCAGGTCCCTCCACTACTGCAGTTATTCCTTCTACTGTAACTATAGCAGAATCTCTTGCTGCATACCTTGAATCACCCTTGCTGTACTCTTTCCCTGCCAATTTATCCATAAGCATGCCACAATCAAGTTAATAAACTACAACTGAGACAAATTGTGAATTTAAAGATGGTACATTCCATTTTTGGTTGAAGTGAAGAAACTTTATTTCATGAATAAGGGAGAGAACTTACAAACTTCAGCCAGGTAAAAAGGTGAGTTTAGCTTGTAAAAGTTTGGAGAGAAAACAAAATACCCTTCCAGAACCATATGAGTTAACCCAGTAAACGCCCACCAACACATAAGAATTCTATCAATTGATGAGATCCTGGAGCATCTTCCTGAAGCCAAAAAAACTCATTTGAGCATTTCTGGATATCCAAACTATCTTACTTTTTTCCTCAAAGCCCAAATATTTGACACTATCTTCAAACCATAAATTATGCATCACTATTTTAGAGTTCATCTGCAGATTGAAATGGAATGTAACAAGGTTGATCTTATGCAATTTATTTTAAAATTGAAAACATTCGAGAATATATTCCATGTATAGACAGACAGTAATTAACATAAAATATTTGACTATCAAAGGATCGGTTAGATAGATTGTGAGTATGATTAGTTTGTGAATCCCTAATCTGCATGCTTACCATCAAATTGATAAACTGACCATGGGAGGGGGTGACGTTACTGAGGCACCAATGTCTTACCTAAGTAGGGTGCCATCTATCAGTCATATTGTTCCTCCATACACTCCAAGCCAACATATTAACTATCGTTAATACGAAGGGATGTTTGTCTTCAAGCTATTCAAGACTTCCTTGCTGCTACTTGTCGGTACTTTAAGCCACTACATGTGAATTGGGCCATGAAGTTTCCATCAACCTAACTCTAGCTAACCCAATTTCAGTAATAAACAAACCAATAGTTTCAGTGTTCAATCACTAACTAATTAAGATTATCCAGAACCAGGGACCAGCCTCTAGGACAACTAGCTTCTCTTCCTCTGGGGAAAAGACTACAACAAAAAAATCCTTCGGAACATAAGTGGAAGTTCAAAGAATTCAATTCCAGGAAGTCCCAAGTTTTAGAGATACAGTTGAAGAGATTTTTGATGGAGCACCAAAATCCTTTGAAAATCTTGATATCAAACCTCTATTTGAGAGAGCAAAAATGTGCTAGAGGAAGACTAGCTTAAAATTTTGAGTAGGGAAGGATCTGCTTTAAAATTGCAGTTCCAAGGGAGTTCAGGCATGGGACCAAGGAAGAACCATCTTGAATGGTAAGAGTTCCTGCGAACCATTTTGGACAGAAGTAGAAGAAGATAAAACTAGTGCACCATTTGGCAATGTCTTAGAGGTGATTACGACACAAGGAGAGGAGACAATGGGAGCAAGGAGAATCAGAGCTTTCCCCTTGTGAGAAGAATCCGGAAGGGAAGGAATCAGGATTGCTCATTGGCTTGATTTTAGAAGGATTTGAAGAATCCCTAGGGGTACTAAGTGAACAGGAAACAGCCCAAGATCGTGAATTGGTGATCAAGAAAACTTACCACATCTTTAGAGGGATCTTGCACTCAAGCCTTGGCATCTAAATTTCAACCCTACCTTGGAAGAATTCAATATTACCTCAAAAAATTAAAAATTTGAACAAGAGAATGCCTCTCAGAGGAGCGCTTTCTTGTACAAAGTTTTTTGTGGAAATGAACATCTACAAAAGACTTCTTGAATTATAAATCTCAATGTTGATTGAATCGTTTGGAACTGATTCTGGCCTATGAGAAGGTGGCCTTCAAGTGTAGAAGCTGTTACTCGCATAGGCATCTTACATGTTTCTGCCCCTGCCAGAAAACTTCACCTTCCCTGGGATAGAAAGGTACATAGGAGACAACTAAGAAAAGTAAAATAAAAATGTTGGAGACGAAAAAAGGACATTCTCACAAAACACCAAAATGAAAAATGTTGTCTACACAAAAATTCTCTCACATATAAATGGGCTATTTTGTATGTAAGCTCATTAATTTGTAATGTAATGAGTTAAAATTATGCTTCTAGCATCTAGGTCCTTAGGATATTTGTTGTATCTTTGTACAAGACAACTTATGTTAAATAAGACCTATTAGAGTGATTAGTATTAAGATAGGCATAATTACCCTTTAAAGGAAACTTGGGCTTAGGGCTTCACGCTGTTTTTTTATATAAATAGGGGATTTCCTCTTCGCTATGTAATCGAATTTTATCTACCATTCAATTAAATCATATAACTCTTTCTGGAGTTCTTCCTCCAAGAACCCAGATTTGCAGAAGCAATTCAATCTTGTGTGTGCAGGTGCTGCACACCCTTTTGTAATTTCGGTGCATTCATCAATATCTCCTCCTTTTATTTCTTCTATTGCAAACTTTTTTCTCCTATTATTTCATATTCAGTTGATTAGTTTGTTGCAGGACTGTCTATTTTGCACTTTGGATACATTAGATGTGGTATCAGAGCAATGATTATGTGCAGAGTGGACAGAAAAAGGAACCTAAATTGCAAAAGCAATAACTTTTGACAGCAAGGTCAGATCAGGGCCAAGGCAACATCATTTGAAAGTAGGGTATAAGAGCCTTCAGGAAACTGGTCATAATATAAATTCTGAGCAGTATCAAGAAAGTTACAGCTCATCAAATTCAACCTTCTAAACTGTCATTTTTGCAGGCAGAAATAGTAGACTAACTTGTGAGAACCCTTTGATCAGATCTCTGAATCAGGGGATTCAAAAGGTGATTGGAAGGTAATCAAGAGAAGCATCCATCTATAAAATTTCAGCCCAATTGGATTAGTGATGGCAGAGATATGAATATTTGAAATCAGAGTCCTCAAAAACCTTGATTACTGAAATTTTTGAACTTTCATGTTATAAAACTGACCTTTTTGTTACTTTTGTATATTGGCTACAAAGATTCACGAAGGATTACATGTTCAATAGAAGCAACGATCTGCTTTAAAATTGCAGTTCCAAGGGAGTTTGGGCATGGGACCTGTTGCCTCCTTTCACACACCTGGATCACGTGGCAGAAATCTTCAAGCCACTCGGTGTGTCCTTGGGGTCACGTCTCGAGTCAAGGCTGTCACCTTGTTCTTGACTCCTCCGTTTAGGCTCAACTCCTAACGAAGCCAAGGGGGGTAGACCCTATTAAGTTACTAAGGATGATTTCTTAGCGTGGTGATGTTAAACTGAATCAGTTATTTAGGAGTTTGAATATTTTAACTATAAACAATTAAAGATGACAAGATACGAAGATAAACACACGAAAGCACAAAGCTGGTACACAATATATATATATATATATATAAAGCAGAAAATGACCAGTGCCTTAGAATGGAGTCAAATCAAAAAGATCAATGTGCTTGCATGTGCTCGGAGTGAATGTTTTGCGATTGCATCTTGGTATGTTTTAAGTTAAAATTGAAGTTAAAATTGAAGTATGAATTGATTAAATTAGGCTAAGGGGGGACTCCAGATATACCCGAGAGTACTTGGAGTATGTCCAAAACAAACCTTCACGGCTATCCGCAAGGAATATGTGGGCTGAAATGGAGTCTCTGGGGCTATTGTTCGTAACGCACCCATTAGGGTGTGACAGAGATCGGTGCCCCGAGGTCACTTTTCAGAGGTTTCCGCTTCCTTTGGGTATTTTGCCACCGTAAAGGTTTGATCGAGGTGTTGGATTTTCACTTGATGGTTTGTCAGTTGGGGAGAATGAGTCCTAATTACGCTAGTCACCCAAGTGCTTTTGATACAGCTTGACTGATCGGACGAACCGCAGCCAAGTGCAGAGCATGCACACTGGAGTCTTGTAAATTTTAATAAGTTTTAAAAGATGCGTTCTTGTTTAAAAGAAAAGCCTCCAAGAACCTCTTTCGATCCAAGTGGATCTCAATCGGGGAGTCGAGGATGGGTTGATTTTAAATTGCTGATAAATAAAAGATGAAAAATAAAACAACTACACAAATCTGGTTTTCTAATTAATCCTACCATGGATCTTTTTCCCCTTGCGGGTCACTCGGGAAATCGTGGGGTAAGTATTATGATTACTTTGAAATGTAAGATATGGAGTATGGAATTAATAACAAGATCAAGTATACTACCCTGCAAATCAGATCAATTCTAGTAAAAAAGAAATAAGCAGAAAACGACGAAAATGGCACCGACGTGAATCCCCCTAGAGGGGATGGGGAATGGGCTCGAAAGAGCCTATTCCAGAGGAAATTTTATTTATTACTTGTTACAATATCAGAGGACTGATATATCAGTCCTTCTTGGTCCTTATACAGGCTGAAACCAAGATATTACAGTTTATACAAAAAATTTACAAATTATGTGACAAATGAGAGACCCCTGGGGGGATTTGAGCGCTCCAAAAGCCACTTTGGACAGCAGCTTCCTTTCTTCTCTATCAGACCTGCTAAATGAAAGCGAGCGAGTTAGAATAACAAATGCCCAAAATCACTTTAAGAGTACCTTTGGGTCAGCCTACTTTATCTCAAAGAAAAATGAAATTAAACTAGCTAAACCGACGAAAAGGAACCAAGGAAAGCAAACTTTCCTTGGGATCTTGGCTTGCTGTTCGTGCAGCCAATTAAAATGCACTGATATTTCAGAATATTGAATTTATCGTTCAGCAAATGAAACTACCTTAACAGCAAGCTATGAATTTTCACTAAATTGCTTGCGAAAATAAGGTACTTTTAGCTAGATCTCTTGAAATTGAACTTTATGTGCAAAATGAAACTAAGATCTAGAAATTGAAAGGGATCTTGCTAATTAGATCTATGTGTGCTTTTCTTGATGAGATAGATTAGATTAAAAAGAAACCTTTAAAGTAACCAGTTTGAGGAAAGTTTAATAATTTTTAAAGGAGGAAGAGAGAGAAAGAGTGTTTGAAGCCTGGGAATGTTGGGCTTTGGATTCTGCTTTGGTGGAACACAGAGGGACTATGTCATTCATAAGATACTGAAGATGAGGAAGATTCAAACCAGCTCAACCTCTTCTACCAGCGAGATCACCTGCAACTTAAAAATCCTTGCACAAACAGATGGTTAAAACATAGGTGCTGCCGAAAGAGATGATTGGAAAGCATGCAATTAAACTTAAAATACATACAAATCCAATAGATCCGGAACAAGCAGCAGTAAGAGCATAAATCAAACTAGAATAAACTCTTACCCTAACAGGAGGGAACTCTCTCCTTCAAGGCCAACAATTAACCAGCAAAGCAATGATAAACAAAAGCAGATTATACCTCATAAGCATTTGACAATCAACATCCACACATGAAGAGCATTACACCATAGATCTTGCCTCCAAAGCTTCTTTATTCCAGAATGAAAAAACAATACAGTACAAGAGCAACAGCACCTCAATCCCAGTTCTAACTAGCTTGGAAGAGGAGGCTGTGCTTGGATATATACAATTTGCAGGCCATCTAGCCCAGGGGGGGCGCAATTACTCATGGAATCAAGTGAAATCAACTGATGGAGAGTCCATCAATGCCTGATTTGTGTCTAGCTGAGCCAGATCTGAGTCTCACTGAGTGCAACTGTCAATCGAGGGGCTGATCTGACTGACACCTCAACCTGTTGACTGAAGAATCGACCAAAAATCATCCAGTTGAGCCAAAAACGTGTTGAGGAGAGAGGGAGGGCGAAATTCCCCATAAAGGATGCTCAAGATCAACTCTGGATCTGATTTGATCACCTCCTTCAGTCAAGGATTTGTCAGATCCAGTCAATCTGCTTCAGATCTGACTGATTTCAATCAAATCGGCTGAGAATCCATTGATTTATTGATTTTGGATTTGCTCCATTATTCATCAATTTATTAATTAAAAATAATCAATAATTGATTTTTGGGGCTTTCTGACCTGAGTGATGGAAGATCACTCAAAACTTAGGAAATAGTGGGTCCATGGGTTTACATGGTGCTCTTAGCTTTAAAATGAGCACCTACATGACCGAAACTGATTATTTGGCCCACTTTTATTACAGACTCAATTTTTCCAATTAAACTATTAAAAAATACCCTAAGTTTTGGAAAAATTAAAATTTAAAAAAAAAAAAAACACTGAAAAAACTAAAAAATTGAAAAATTTAAAAACACCTAAGGGGACTTAGACATGTTCATATGACTCAAAAATGATGTCTAACATGCTTATACATTGACACATAGACTCTAATAACTTCAATAGGCCTAAATGCCAAGCCGACCACCCCAACTTTGGAGGTATGGAGTGAAAAACTCAGAAATTATCAGTCGTTTATTCAACAACCAATAATAACCAAGGGAAAAAACACCCTGGGCTGATCGGATTGACAAATGAAGTCTAAGAGACCGAGTCTTTTACAGACACTATCATGCTAGAACATTTATTACAATTCCCCCATGGGGTATGAACATGTGATATGATACAACAAGCACTTCCTAGAAGTACTTCCAAAGGTCTCTTTGAAGTCCGAACAAGTCAACCCTGTCCGGTTCACCGGGCTCACTTGATAAAAACCACTAAGTACAACTTAGGTGGTAACAGGACCAAGGAAGAACCTTCTTAAATAGTAAGAGTTCCTGCGAACTATTTTGGACAGAAGTAGAAGCAGATAAAACTAGTGCACCATTCGGCAATGTCTTAGAGGTGATTATGACACAAGGAGAGGAGACAATAGAAGCAAGGAGAATCAGAGCTTTCCCCTTGTGAGAAGAATCCGGAAGGGAAGGAATCTGGATTGCTCATTGGCTTGATTTTAGAAGGATTTGAAGGATCCCTAGGGGTACTCAGTGAACAGGAAATGGCCCAAGATTGCGAATTGGTGATCAGGAAATCTTACCACATCTTAAGAGGGATCTTGCACTCAAGCCTTGGCATCCAAATTTCAAACCTACCTTGGAAGAATTCAAGAATACCTCAAAAAATTAAAAATTTGAACAAGAGAATGCTTCTCAGAGGAGTGCTTTCTTGTACAAAGTTTTTTGTGGAAATGAACATCTACAAAAGACTTCTTGAATTATAAATCTCAATGTTGATTGATTCGTCTGGAACTGATTCTGGCCTATGAGAAGGTGGCCTTCAAGTGTAGAAGCTGTTACTCGCATAGGCATCTTACATGTTTCTGCCCCTGCCAGAAAACTTCACCTTCCCTGGGATAGAAAGGTACATAGGAGACAACTAAGAAAAGGAAAAGAAAAATGTTGGAGACGAAAAAAGGACATTCTCACAAAACACAAAAATGAAAAATGTTGTCTACACACAAAAATTCTCTCACATATAAATGGGCTATTTTGTATGTAAGCTCATTAATTTGTAATATAATGAGTTAAAATTATGCTTCTAGTATCTAGGTCCTTAGGATATTTGTTGTATCTTTGTACAAGACAACTTATGTTAAATAAGACCTATTAGAGTGATTAGTATTAAGATAGGCATAATTACCCTTTAAAGGAAACTTGGGCTTAGGGCTTCACGCTCTTTTTCTATATAAATAGGGGATTTCCCATTCGCTATGTAATCGAATTTTATCTACCATTCAATTAAATCATATAACTCTATCTGGAGTTCTTCCTCCAAGAATCCAGATTTGCGGAAGCAATTCAATCTTGTGTGTGCAGGTGCTGCACACCCTTTTGTGATTTCGGTGCATTCATCAATATCTCCTCCTTTTATTTCTTCTATTGCAAACTTCTTTCTGCTATTATTTCATATTCAGTTCAATAGTTTGTTGCAGGACTGTCTATTTTGCACTTTGGATACATTAGATGTGGTATCAGAGCAATGATTATGTGCAGAATGGACAGAAAAAGGAACCTAAATTGCAAAAGCAATAACTTTTGACAGCAAGGTCAGATAAGGGCCAAGGCAACATCATTTGAAAGTAGGCTACAAAAGCCTTCAGCAAACTGGTCATAATAGAAATTCTGAGCAGTATCAAGAAAGTTACAGCTCATCAAATTCAGCCTTCTAAACTGTCATTTTTGCAGGCAGAAATAGTAGACTAACTTGTGAGAACCCTTGATCAGATCTCTGAATCAGGAGATTCAAAAGGTGATTGGAAGGTAATCAAGAGAAGCATCCATATATAAAATTTCATCCCAATTGGATTAGTGATGGCAGAGATATGAATATTTGAAATCAGAATCCTCAAAAACCTTGATTACTGAAATTTTTTAACTTTCATGTTATAAAACTGACCTTTTTGTTACTTTTGTATATTGGCTACAAAGATTCACAAAGGATTACATGTTCAACAGAAGCAGGGATCTGCTTTAAAATTGCAGTTCCAAGGGAGTTTGGGCATGGGACCAAGGAAGAACCTTCTTGAATGGTAAGAGTTCCTGCAAACCGTTTTGGACAGAAGTAGAAGCAGATAAAACTAGTGCACCATTTGGCAATGTCTTAGAGGTGATTACGACACAAGGAGAGGAGACAATGGGAGCAAGGAGAATCAGAGCTTTCCCCTTGTGAGAATAATCTGGAAGGGAAGGAATCCGGATTGCTCATTGGCTTGATTTTAGAAGGATTTGAAGAATCCATAGGGGTACTAAGTGAACAGGAAACAGCCCAAGATCGTGAATTGGTGATCAAGAAATCTTACCACATCTTAAGAGGGATCTTGCACTCAAGCCTTGGCATCCAAATTTCAACCCTACCTTGGAAGAATTCAAGAATACCTCAAAAAATTAAAAATTTGAAGAGAATGCCTCTCAGACGAGTGCTTTCTTGTACAAAGTTTTTTGTGGAAATGAACATCTATAAAAGACTTCTTGAATTATAAATCTCAATGTTGATTGAATCGTCTGGAACTGATTCTGGCCTATGAGAAGGTGGGCTTCAAGTGTAGAAGCTGTTACTTGCATAGGCATCCTACATGTTTCTGCCCCTGTCAGAAAACTTCACCTTCCCTGGGATAGAAAGGTACATAGGAGACAACTAAGAAAAGGAAAAGAAAAATGTTGGAGACGAAAAAAGGACATTCTCACAAAACACCAAAATGAAAAATGTTGTCTACAAAATTCTCTCTCATATAAATGGGCTATTTTGTATGTAAGCTCATTAATTTGTAATGTAATGAGTTAAAATTATGCTTCTAGCATCTAGGTCCTTAGGATATTTGTTGTATCTTTGTACAAGACAACTTATGTTAAATAAGACCTATTAGAGTGATTAGTATTAAGATAGGCATATTACCCTTTAAAGGAAACTTGGGCTTAGGGCTTCACGCTCTTTTTTTATATAAATAGGGGATTTCCCCTTCGCTATGTAATCGAATTTTATCTACCATTCAATTAAATCATATAACTCTTTCTGGAGTTCTTCCTCCAAGAATCCAGATTTGCAGAAGCAATTCAATCTTGTGTGTGCAGGTGCTGCACACCCTTTTGTGATTTCGGTGCATTCATCAATATCTCCTCCTTTTATTTCTTCTATTGCAAACTTCTTTCTGCTATTATTTCATATTCAGTTCGTTAGTTTGTTGCAGGACTGTCTATTTTGCACTTTGAATACATTAGATGTGGTATCAGAGCAATGATTATGTGCAGAGTGGACAGAAAAAGGAACCTGAATTGCAAACGCAATAACTTTTGACAGCAAGGTCAGATCAGGGCCAAGGCAACATCATTTGAAAGTAGGCTACAAGAGCCTTCAGGAAACTGGTCATATTATAAATTCTGAGCAGTATCAAGAAAGTTACAGCTCATCAAATTCAACCTTCTAAACTGTCATTTTTGCAGGCAGAAATAGTAGACTAACTTGTGAGAACCCTTTGATCAGATCTCTGAATCAGGAGATTCAAAAGGTGATTGGAAGGTAATCAAGAGAAGCATCCATATATAAAATTTCAGCCCAATTGGATTAGTGATGGCAGAGATATGAATATTTGAAATCAGAGTCCTCAAAAACCTTGATTACTGAAATTTTTTAACTTTCATGTTATAAAACTGACCTTTTTGTTACTTTTGTATATTGGCTACAAGGATTCACGAAGGACTACATGTTCAACAGAAGCAAGGATCTGCTTTAAAATTGCAGTTCCAAGGGAGTTTGGGCATGGGACCAAGGAAGAACCTTCTTGAATGGTAAGAGTTCCTGTGAACCGTTTTGGACAGAAGTAGAAGCAGATAAAACTAGTGCACCATTTAGCAATGTCTTAGAGGTGATTACGACACAAGGAGAGGAGACAATGGGAGCAAGGAGATTCAGAGCTTTCCCCTTGTGAGAAGAATCCGGAAGGGAAGGAATCCGGATTGCTTATTGGCTTGATTTTAGAAGGATTTGAAGAATCCCTAGGGGTACTAAGTGAACAGGAAACAGCCCAAGATCGCGAATTGGTGATCAAGAAATCTTACGACATCTTAAGAGGGATCTTGCACTCAAGCCTTGGCATCCAAATTTCAACCCTACCTTGGAAGAATTCAAGAATACCTCAAAAAATTAAAAATTTGAACAAGAGAATGCCTCTCAGAGGAGTGATTTCTTGTACAAAGTTTTTTGTGGAAATGAACATCTACAAAAGACTTCTTGAATTATAAATCTCAATGTTGATTGATTCGTCTGGAACTGATTCTGGCCT
>LPNX011203863.1:27954-50577 GCA_001517045.1 Pseudotsuga menziesii
AGAAGTACTTTTTCGGTCGACTGCACTGCCAGCCCAATCTGAATATGAATATCCAGATAACAATACTCCACTGCTGGAAGTATACCTGAGCCCATAAGTGATAGTCCCTCGCACATATCTGAGTACATGTTTGGCGGCTACCAAGTGTATGTGCTTTGGATCTGACATGAACTGACTCAGTGCATTCACTGTGTAGCAGATGTCTGGTCTCGTATGCACGAGATACATCAGGGAACCAATGAGCTGTCTATATAGAGTAGAGTCCACATTCTGTGAACTAAAGGTCGAGTCCCGCAACTTTGTCAAGTTGGTAGTCATTGGTACGCTCATGGACTTGCAGTCCTGCATCCCAAATCTCTGCAAGATATCCATTGCATACTTTCCTTGTGTTAGGAGGATCTCACTTGGCTTTTGCCAGAATTCTAAGCCAAGGAAGTAATGCATCATCCCGAGATCTTTCATCTCGAATTCAGAGGTAAGCTCCCTCTTACATTGGTCAATCAACTGTTCATCACCTGTAAGAAACAAGTCATCTACATATAGAACAAGTATCAAGACATGATTATGAACAACTTTAAAGTACAAGTTAGAATCAACTGTACTTTTGGAGAACCCCAAGCTATGGAGAAATGCATCCATCCTGGCATACCAGACTTTTGGAGCCTGTTTTAGTCCAAACAAGGCTTTCTTCAGTTTACATACATGGGTCTTCTTCCCATGAGTAACAAAGCCTTCAGGTTGTTCAATATAAACCTCTTCCTCAATCTTACCATTGAGAAAGGCTGTCTTTACATCCATCTGATGTAACTTCCATCCGAATACTGCAGCAAGTGAGATGATAGTTCTGATGGTAGTGTACCTGGCAACAGGTGCAAATGTCTCATCATAGTCAATGCCTTCTTTTTGAGTGAAGCCACGAGCTACGAATCTGGCTTTATACTTCTCCACACTGCCATCTGCAGCATGCTTGATATTATAAAGCCATCTGGAAGTCACTACTGACTTTCCTGTAGGTCTGGGAACAACTTTCCAAACATCATTCTTCATGATTGATTTATACTCTTCAATCATGGCATCAACACATACCTATGTACTTGCTGCTTCTTTGTATGATGAAGGTTCTGAATTGATAAGCTGACTCATAAGATTGGAGTACTTCTGTGGTCTTATGCTTTCTCTGAAAGTCCCTGGAGGAGCTTTATGCTTCTCGGCTTCTTGTACCGTTTCTCGGTACCAAGCAGGTCTCCTTTTGGAAGGAGGAACTTCAAGTAGTTCTTGTAGTGGACTTTCAATGTTCTCAGGAACATCTGAAGTTTGATCATCAAACTCTTCCTCCCTCTGAATTTTTGAATCTGGAAACTCAAGTGGAGGAATTGCATCTTTCGGTGAAAGCTCTAGTGTTTTACGAAACACTGCTTCCTCATGGAAGATCACATCTCTGCTGACCTCAATGTACCTTTGTCCAGGTATATATACTCGATAATCCTTCGAGCAATCACTGTACCCAACAAATAAGCCTTTCTTACCGGAAGGCTCTAGCTTGGCCCTCTTTTCTTTTGGCACATGAATATACACAGGAGTGCCAAATATCCTCATGTGATCAACTGCAGGTTTCTTTTTGGTGAAGACTTCTTCTGGAGTCTTCTCACCCAAGATAGCATGAGGGCTTCTATTCTGGATGTACACTGCAGTTCCGGTAGCTTCAGCCCATAAAAACAAAGGAAGATCTAGATCAGTGATCATGGCTTTAGCAGCCTCACAGATCGTTCTATTCTTCCTTTCTGCAACCCCATTCTGCTGGGGGTTGTAAGGCACTGTCAGTTCTTTCTTGATTCCTGCTTCTCGACAAAAGTCATCAAACTCATTAGATTCATACTCACCTCCGTTATCTGATCTCAAGATACGGATGTGTCTGCCAGTCTGATTTTCAATCAGTGTCTTGAACTCTTTGAACTTGTCAAAGGTTTCACTCTTGGCCTTAAGGAAGTAAATCCAAGCCTTCCGAGAGTAGTCATCAATAAACAAGACATAATATAAACACCCACTCAAGGAGGGTGAAGACATGGGCCCACAAATGTCAGAATGAATCAAATCCAAAATGCCTTTAGATCTACTCTTGCTTCTGGGAAAGGATTTCTTAGTGTTCTTACCTAGAGCACATCCTTTGCAAATTCCTTCATGCTTTGGAGAAACTTTTGGCATACCTGTGACCATCTTTTGCAATCCTGGGAGAGCTGTGTAGTGAAGGTGTCCAAACCTTCTATGCCAAAGTTCACAAGGATCAACCGTGTGATGTACCAAAGCATGAGTGGAAACTTTGGAGGCCTTGTAGAGGTCTCCCTCTCGAACCCCAATCTGAACTGCTGAGTCTAGATCTGTGTCTTTTGCCCATAAAAAGACCTTTTTGTCCATAAAGAGGACTCTGTGGCCCTTGTCTTCTAAACCAGCAACAGATAAAAGATTCTTCTTTAACCCAGGAACATAAAGAATGTCATCAATATGAAGAACCATACCTGAGTCAAGTTGAAGTGAAGTTGAGCCAACTCCTTCAATCTTGTAAGTGGAGTCATCTCCAAGTTCTACCTGAATGGTGAACTTTTTTTTTCTGTAACTGGTAAGGGTACCACGGTTACCTGTCATGTGCCTGGAGGCACCACTGTCCACCAGCCAAGAAGTGTAGCAAGCTGAGAAAGAACCAGTTAGAGCAGAAATCAAATAGTACTCTTTTTTAGGCTCATCCGTTTTATTAGCCTTGGTTTTCTTCTTCTTCTTTGGTTCTTCATCTTCTTCTTCCTCTGCTTCTGCAGTAGATGCTTGAAACCTTTTCTTGGGTTTCTTCTTGTTCTGTCTGCAGTCTCTAGCATAATGTCCAAACTTGTGACAAGTATAACATTCAATCTTGGACATGTTAGAAAACTTACCCTAAGGTTTCTTACCCTTCTTCTGCTGAGGGAAAGGCTTCTTGAACTTCTTGGTCTTTGCTGTAAGTGCAAGGTTATCCTGCTTGATTACCTTGTCAGTGTTCCTTGCTTCTTCTTGTATGCAATCATGCCAAAGCATTTCAAAGGTTGGCTGATTTTCTCGTCCACAGACGGATGCCATGAAGGTTTCCCAAGAGCTTGGGAGACCATCAACCACTGTTTGTACAAGATCATCATCATCAACAGTAACACCAATAGCAAGGAGTTGATCTCTTACCTGTTTGATCTTGGTGAAGAAGGAACCAACACTTTCATCTTTGTTCAGCTTCAAAGTTCGTAGCCTCGTCTTTAAGACTCTCTTTTGACTAGGAGCCTTCTTTTCATAGAGGTTTACCAATGTATCATAGCATTCTTTAGCAGTCTTCAAGGATGTGATGTTAGGCATCAATTCTTCTTTGATAGAATCATAAATAACTCTTCTAGCCTTACCTTGCTTTCTCTTGTAGGCAAGCCTACCAGCATTTGTAGTTGGCTCTTCTGTGACATTAAGAACAATGTCATCCAAGTCATTCTCATCAAGAATGGCTGTCAACCTGGCCTTCCAGGGATTGAAGTTTGCTGAACCAGAGAGTTTCTCTTCCGGTTTGAAACCAACGGTAGCCATCTCTGTCACTTATCCAAATGTTAGATCTGCAAATCTTAGTCCAAGATCTAGTGAGAAACAACAGCAGTATCCTTTTACTGTGTTTTCACATGCTAAGCTCTGATACCATGTTGAATTTTCAGCATTAGCATAAACTTTAAAAATTTGCAGATAAACATAAATAAATTAGCAGTGCAGTAAAAAACACATTCATCACATCGACACACATGGACACAATATTTTTCACTGGGGAAACCTTCAAAGGACAAAAACCCCAAAAGCATTAATAGCTCATCTCGTAAATGAGATGGCTTAAGAAATTCTTCAAAAAGTTCCTCAAATCCAGATCTGGATTTTGACCACAGTAACTGTAAAATTCATCAGTAAAAATTAGACTGATAATTTTACCCACAATTTTCAGAATTACAGAAAATTACCAATTTAGGGCTTTCTCAGAAAAATTGAGATTTTCTCTCTCTTGCCTGAAAATATCAGACTGTTGAAAACTGCTCGAAAATATCAGATTGCTGAAATCTGCCCAAAAGAATCAGCTTGCTGAAAACTGTCTGAAAATATCAGACTGCTGAAATCTGCCCAAAAAAATCAGCCTGCTGAAAACTGTCTGAAAATATCAGACTGCTGAAAATCTGCCCAAAAAAATCAGCCTGCTGAAAACTGTCTGAAAATATCAGACTGCTGAAATCTGCCCAAAAAAATCAGCCTGCTGAAAACTATCTGAAAATATCAGACTGCTGAAAATCTGCCCAAAAAATCAGCCTGCTGAAAATTGTCTGAAAATATCAGACTGCTGAAATCTTCCCAAAAAAATCAGCCTGCTGAAAACTGTCTAAAATTATCAGACTGCTGAAAATCTGTCCAAAAAATCAGCCTGCTGAAAACTGTCTGAAAATATCAGACTGCTGAAAATCTGCCCAAAAATGGAATGCTGAAGATAGCTGTGCAAAAATGCTGAAGATGGACTTTTTTGATAAAACCCTAGCTGAGGGTTTGAACATAAGACAGTCTTCTTCTCCTGTGAGAGCAAAAAGTGTGTGAGACAAATGAGAAGGCTTGATCTTCTTTTATAGCCTTTGTTCACCTCTAAGTGGACAAGATTAGGGAAAATAAAAATAATAATATTTTTATTCTTTCCCTAATTTCACTTTCATTTTTACCAAAAAAAAACTTTTATTTTTTCCTTTGACTTTTATTAGAAGTCCTTCTTTAATTAAGAAAAATAAAAATAATAATATTTTTATTATTTTCTTAATTTCACTTTCACTTTTACCAAAAAAAACTTTTATTTTTTCCTTTGACTTTTATTAGAAGTCCTTCTTTAATTAAGAAAAATAAAAATAATAATATTTTTATTATTTTCTTAATTTCACTTTCACGTTTACCAAAAAAGGTACTTTTATTTTTTTTCTTTGACTTCTATAAAAAGTCCTTTTAGGTGGACAAAATTAGGAAAGATAAAAATAATAATATTTTTATTCTTTTCCTAATTTCACTTTCCCTATTACCAAAAAGAAAAGGTACTTTTATTTTTTCCTTTGACTTTTGACTTTGGCCTTTTACCAAGTGCCCCTGTGGTCATTACCTGTGGTACCTTTTTATTTTATTTTATTTCAAAAGTACATCATCATAAACCAAGAGAGTTATTAATGCTTTTATCTCACACTGTGTGATACCTAGATCTGGTACTAGGGTAACTTAACCAAGGGTAGCCAATCCTTGGAGAAGCACACCAAGCCCATAGATCAAGGCTTAAAGTGCCACACACATGCCCGGACCCAGTCTAGGGCTTACAGTGTCTTCATTCTCTCAGAGAATGGCTACTCAGAACTAAGCTGAGTCTACCAGTCCCAGACTGGTCTACATCGTGGTCCCGGACCAGATGTCTACTCAACACAAGGTTGAGTCTACCTAGGGCAGATCTGGGTTTATATCATGGTCCCAGACCAGATATCTACCATTCAATAGAATGGTCACTCAACACTGGGTTGAGTCTTCACCGTGGTCCCGGACCAGGTGGTCCCATTCTCCGAAGAGAAGGGCTCTCGATGTTGCTCAGAAAATCAACAACTAACTCCTCCTCGGGCCCATAAAATTTGTCTAACTGGGCCTATACTCTAGCCTATCCTTGTTTGTAATTGGTCCAAGTGAACCACACACCATAATCCAACCCCTTTTGGTTCCAACTAGAATTGAAAACTTGTACGACATCCTTCCACCTACACCAAGTTGGCTTTTCCATACCGCTAATCATTGCCACTCTTCCACCACACCTATCTCCATCCTACTCAATCATGTTGAAATCAGCCCCAATAATCCACTCTATTATTGGCAAATAAGAGGCAATCCAATCCCATAGCCGACTCCGATCCTAGCTGGAATTCAGAGCATAGTCTGCAAAGAGCCCAATCACATGATCCTATATCAAGAGAGTGAACCACACACATATGTACTCTGGATCTGACCCTGAGAGCCTAAGACCACCGAGAAGGACTGCAAAGTGGGCGATAGATCAACTTGCACCTCTCCACTCCCCTGGCAATGATTAAAAGCCCAAAATGGCCCATTCCAACAATAATTCATTCTCTTCCACAACATAAATCCAGTTAACTTGACATCCTATAGGAAGACCACATCTAGTCATAATCACTACAAAACCCCTCTCACACATTGTTTACAACAGAGAATCGTCATCCCTCGCATGTTACAACAATTACTTGATGTTAATTATAGATACATTCATGCAGAATTCATTTAACCAATTAAGTTTGTTTTTTTGATAACATAGAAATTTCATGTGCATTGTACAGGGGCATAAACATGTGAAATGATCTAAGCATAATCCTAGTGAAGATCAACATACACGTACCCTTTTAAAAGGAAATATAATTTAGATGGATGAATGTAAAGAAAGACAATAAAAATCCCATGCATAGAAGCTTATTCTGCAACCCCTATTAGAAGTATGTGTGCGTCAACTTCAACTTGATAGGTATCAGTTCTTGAAAAAAACACAATAACAACAGAACCTGGTGGATGCATTCGTGCTTATGCGCCATGAATTAGGAAGACAATTTGCAACAAGCTTTACTCAAATTTTGTTGACAAAGTAGATTGGGTTGCAGTCATAGATGAAGGAGTTCAAGAATTGGGAAGTGGAGGAGGTTCCTCTATAAAACCTTCATGAGGTAAAGTGGTACACGTGGACGCGTCCCCCAAGGTCTAGGGCATGCTCCCCTCATTTCCCACACCACGGGGGCTTGGGGACTCCTTGGGGAACATTTCGCCATGTCCCCTTTTTCCGAAAACTCAAGGAAACGCACAAGGTATGTCCCAAAGAGGTAAGGGGCGTTTGGGCACCCCCTCACGAAAAGGGGGACGCCCAGATGCCCCCACGTGATTTTCAAGGTTTATTTTTCTCAACTTATAAAACAAAAAAGTCATTAAACTAATAAATCTAAAAGCTACCCCACCCAACCCCTCTCTCTTAAAAGCCCAACCTATCCCTTATTCTCACATTTGAAACATTTATCTTATGCAAGATTTCCTTAGAGAGAAGCGGCCAACAATGACGAGAGAGGACAATTTGCCAAAGGGAAGGAGTGATTTGCCAAGGGAAGAACAATTTCATTGCTTTAAGGTTGGAGCAAGGGGTGTGAACTTTGACGATTGGACCATGGTTTGGTTGGTGTGCCAGTGGTCACTCATGAGAGTGACTTTGACTTAGATTCTGACACTCCCATTGATGGTATTGATGGCTTCACACAGCGGATGCATGAGGAGAAGTCCATGGAACTATCTCCTTGAAGCTATTTTGATGCTTTCAACTTTCTTTTTGCTACTTTTATTTTTAGTGTTCATTGTCCATTGTTAGTTTTCGATTTAAGTTTCAACTCTAGAAGTAGATATTGTCATTGATGACCTCAAACTGAGTCTTTGACTCATCATTCTTTTGACTCTTTAAATTTGAAGGTGTTTGGGTCTTTGACTCATCATTCTTTTGACTCTTTAAATTTGAAGGTGTTTAAGACAAGTTTATGTGACAAGTCTATGATTCAGTTTTATGATTTTAATATTTTAAATTTTCATCTACTGTTTATGTCTATGATTCAAGGTTTTAATAAAAGATGTGCATGTACTATAAATTTAGAATTTGTCAAAATTCAAATGCTCAAATGATAAATGATTCATGAATGGATGATGAATTGACAACCAAGTCTACAATGATGAATTTACTATTTTGTGTTTACTATTTATTTTTAGGTTTTAGTATGTAAGTGGTGATGGGATGAGGAATTTATAAGTTCATAGGTTGGGATTTATATAAATTATATATTTTTAATGATTTGAAAGACCTCGACATCTCTTCGTCTCCTAAATTTTCCTAAAATTTGGGGGTGGTATCCACATGTTCCAAATGTGTGTTTCCTCGCTCCCGCACTCCAGCATCCCGGAAACTTGGTGGAACACTAAGTAAACAACAAAACATAACCATTAAGATGCAACCAGCTTGAAATATTGATGGATGGAGAGAGAAGCAAAGCATACTTCTTGTCAGTTATGCTCAGTTCTCAAGTTTAAGAAACCTGAGAATGATAACACCACCCATCATCAAATTCTTTAGTGTCCAGGTTTGTTGATTTTAGATGGAGAACACTTTCCATGAAACAGCATCACAAAAATACTTCATACTCTTGTGCAAGTACATACTAGGTGCTGGGTTCTATTGTCAAGTACACTCTTTCAAACTAATATTATAGAGCTCTTCAATCTTTTCAAGCTGGTAAGACGAGATATTGTCGAAGAAAAATCTGTATAAGCTATTTTCATATGCATCATAACTACAGAAAAATAAAATAGGTTGTCGGATGATCTAATTGGAATTCCTAGATTCAAAGGCATAGTGACATAGCATATGCTTCATCTGCTGGTCATGGCACTTTCTAGAACTAGGAATGGAAGCAGGCCAGAGATCTGTATTTGGCAGGCCATCTGGCAGAGCAATGGGACTCTTTGGTGAACAGGTTGTCTTTTTGTTCTATAAAATTAAGGGACCTTGAGGATGAACTTGTGTGGTCTCACAACCCCAAAGGGGTGTATACAGCAAGTACAGTTTACAAGGCTATGTTCTTAGCAGAGCCTCGAGAGATTGTTAGTGATGAAAACATGTTTGGAAAACTGAAGCTCCTCTGAAGGCCAAGCTCTTTTTTTGGTTGGCTCTGAGTAATAAAGCTTTTACTTGGGATATTTTGCAAAACGAGCTTGGTCAGGTCCAGGCTATTGCATTCTATGTAAATCAAGTGAGGAATCCCTCCAGCTCATCGTTTCGGGGTGTTTATTTGCTAAAGAAGTATGGAAACAGGCCTCCTCTTTGACTGGTATTTTGTGTTGTTGGAATGGTTCTGTTGGTACCAGGATCTGCCCCATCAAGATTTTTAGATTCCTGCTGCGTGCATATAAAGATGGACCCCGATTTTCGCTGCCAGAAGATCTCCCTCCATTCATATTTTGCCAAAGCCTCAGTTTTTGTTAATTTGGTTTGTCTTCCTTCACTCTAAACTTATAGTCTTGGCAAGTTCAATAATTTATCCCTCGTCATTTCAGCGAGCCAAGTTTTCTCCTATGATCAAACTTTTATTACTTATAACCTTGTATAGTTCCCAAATCCATGAGTATCCCAATCAGCCCGGTCTGCTCTCTTTGCCTCAAATCTTTAAAGCTTGAGGTTTTAAAGGTCCAGAGCAAATAATTTAATGGGAACTTAAGAATGGATTTAAACCAAAGACAACGAATGCCACATCATTGTTTAATGGCCACCGAGATTTTATAAATGAAGATTGTTCAACGGATTTAGGGGTTGCCACAACCTTGCATCAATTGCTCGCCTAAAATGATTTCCACCAGATTGTCTTATCCGTTTCACCAAACTACCACAAGGAGAAACGCCAGCATTAAATTCTATCTTTTCTTAAGAAACCCGTTATCTAGAAGATCATTATTATTTTACAATACAGAGATTTTGGGTGCGGGAATAATGATAAATATAGTCACTATTCAAAGCACCCTAGAAAACGCAGAATTTTGAAGATTCAAACAATCTGTCACAAGTTCGTTGAGCTTCAAAATCAAAAAGAGGATCTGCAATCAGAATTCAAAAGAAGAAGATCGCTGGATTCATATCTCAACAAATGCCAAAGAAAATTGTCAAGTTTGAATACAGTTCGCGGGGTCTTGTGCAGGTTTCGTGGGAGAGAAAAGCGATGGGAAGAGAAAATTCGTTGAGAAGAATCTGCAGCTAGTCTAAATAAACATTGTCGATACCAGAATATAGTTAAAAGTCTCAAGTTACTACAGAGAAAAACAATGGTGAACATTTTCTTGAAAGGAAACGGACTGAATTAAAACAAACAAGCAGCAGATCTGAACAAAAATCTGACTTTGGTGGCCTTCAAACATTTGGGTGTGCTTGTTTGCCACAGTTTTCATGAATACGAATGCAGAAAAAATGGATGAAAAATATATGATGAAACCTGAGATGAACCAGATGAGAGTAACTACGAGGACAGAGGCAACCCCATACACACCCACAATCTGGGATTGGGGGAGGAAGAGAGGCACATATCCAGGCAGTTGCAGATCCTCTGGATAATATGGATGACCACCCATTTCGGTTCTTCTGAATGCTCCAGCTATCTCCTGATCTTTCTTAATAGTTCGCAGGTTCTGAAGGAAGTGACTCTGGTGTTATTCGGAAGTAATGGCATTTCACTTCCCAGTTCCCACAACTCCAATTGTGTTCATATTTAGTTAGGGCTGTTGACTTTCAAATCCCACCATTCCTCTTGTATTCTAAACGTCCGCTATCATCACATGTTTTGGATTTATTTTTTCTTTTATAATCACTTGAATCATCTGGCATCGAGAAGTATTTTAATGTAAGGAACTCCAACATGTAAGCGTTAAAGGAAAAAAATTGTGTATATTCGTAGATCGAAAATTGTAACAACTCCAACCTGTAAGTGTGAAAGAAAAAAAAAATGTGTATGTTACTATATCGAAAATTGTAACAAAGTTTACCCATTGACCATTGAGCATCCACTTTTGTATATTCAATTTATTATATTTAATGGTTTATATTAATAGCTTGGGTTATTGTTATATAATAATAATAAAAATAATTGCATGGTTTGGATAAGTTGTTGTTGGAGTGCCTTAAAAAGAAAAATTAAAATCAAATTGGTATTTTGAAAAAAAAAAAAAAAAAAAGTTTATAGACTAAATTTTTTCTCCTAAGTTTATTTTGTTGCAAAAAAAACTTTAATTACATGATGTTTTTAGTCTCCTCATTCTTGGGTCAATGTGAACATTCATGTGATTATTGGGTCTCTTTAGAATAAGAATAATGCAATTCAAATAGGTTTTGATCTTGGCATACATATACAATCAAACTTTATGAATTTATTTAATAAAAAACTTATAAAAAAATATAAAAAACACTTTTAAATTTTCAAAATAGATAAAAACTTAAAATTTCAGCACTAGTATATTGTTATAACCATATATATATATAGACAACATATCAAAGATAAGGTATGGGCATGGAAAATGCCTAAATGAAACCATGTGCATGGCGAGTTGACAAGGCATGGGATGAAAACTTGCATAAGCATGATGGATGTGAACCTAAAAAGCGTATGCAAAGTCAATTATGATGCAAAGGGCAATGCAAAGGGTTCTTGGGTGTACCAAAGCACTCCATGAACCTATAAAACATTTAATGCCTTTTCTATGCTTCAACATGCTCGACTTGATGGAAAGTAAAGGAATAACATATGGATTTGGAAGTGATACTTAATAATGGAGTGAACTAGCTTTGGAGTTTGACATAGTAGACAGATTTTATTGGCAATTTTTTCAAAAGTATTCGACCGTTATAATTATTTTGAAATCTAGAAAACTACTCTTTTTAAATGTGAAAACATAGATTTAATAGAAATAAAATGTGAAAACATAGATTTAATAGAAATAAAATATGAAAACATAAATTTAATAGAAATAAATATATATATGTCATCTTAAAAAATATATAAAATCATCAAATTTCATTTTAACAAATTTGATATATAAAAACTAAAAAAAATCTCAGATGGGGTGTTACACATTGGATCCAGCACCATTAATGACGATGGGATGGAGGAGCAAAGGTGGCACAGGATGGCGAGAGGGGAGATGATCATGCATGTGCCAACAACTCACACCATTAATGCTTCCCCTATCAATGAGGCTCGACATGACCGACCTGCTCACTTGGCTTAACTCCTGCATCGATCTAGACATCAGCCATTTAATGGCCCAAACATAGTCTTACAAGATCATTTCTTCATTGCTCTTAGTGCTTAGCCCCCTTGAGCATCGTGGAACCTTGAATAACTATTTACGTTGGACAAACTAGAAGCTTGCGGTGGTCTTTGAAGGCATTAGTGACATGGCTCGTCATTGTCATTGAGGAAGGAGGGGCGACAGGAGCAATGCTACCAACCAAGGCAACGTTGATTCGGGCCTCATAGGGTAGTTAGCAAAGATGACTGACTCTCTTCTCCTCCTCCGCAATGAGCTCAATGAAGTGGAGGAGGATTGACATGCGCATTCTTGAGCTATGGGATAGAGTTTAGGCCAATTTGGATTGGTTTGCAAAGATTGTCACTATCTATCATTTTTCCTTGCCGCTACTCACGACCATCGCAGCCGATGGAAGCATCCATGGGATCTTTGAGGTCAACGCTGATGGTAATGCTACTGTAGAGGTCAAGGAGCCAGCTGACCATGTCAAGAAGGAAAACTAGACCACAATGAAGGAGAAAACTACGTGTGACACCACATGCTCTGAAGCTGGAATTAGTGGTACCAAGCATGAACATCTAGACAATACCAAGGTCGAGGTCATGCCCATCACTCCCACGTTGCAGTCATACACCGATCCACATGTCAAGTAGACTTCATTTATGTTTTGATCATGTCACTTTTTTAGTCATATTTCTGGTTAGGCTCTTGTTATATGGTAGATAGTCTCCCTTTTGGATCTTTGATTTTTTCGTTGACATGTATTGAGCTCCACGACAACGTTGTTAGACTAATATTGGAAATAGGTTATTTTGTCCTCTGGAGAGGCCTACAAACTTGTGTTCTAGGTTGTTTTCTTGTAATGGGAGGCCTAGCTACTCTGTATTTTTTGTATATTATCCTATGTGAATTAATGTGAATACTAACTTAGAAAAAAAAACTAAAAATACACACACACACACACCTGTTTTAGTCATTCAATGAGTTTTCCACTAACGGATTGTAATAATAGTTTAGGGAGTAGTCTAAATATTCTATGTGTTTTAATCTTTTTCGGGTATATTTCGAGTTTGTTTTGTTCAGATTCTGGTTGGAAATCTTAGAGTAGCATATATTAGTTGTGGAAATTGCATAATCCAAGTACCATAAGGGTATTTGAGGGTGATGAATCCATTTATGCATTCAAAAACATAAATTAAACACTTCCAAATTTGGATTTTACCAAAAAAAATTTGACCAAATTCTGACCAAAAGCTATCGAAAAGTCCAAAACGTAATATAAATAGACTACTCCATAGTTTAGAGATTTCTAAAATATTAATTAAATCAATAACATAACAACATAACTTCTGATAGTACATAAATCCTTAATTGTGAATTGTCTAAAACTATTATTCATTAAATGGTAACTCAAAATAAGTTCTAAAATTATCCATCATCCATTAAAAAAAAACACCTTCATTAAATGGTAACTCCCCAAAATGAGTTCCAAAATCAATAATCATCCATAAGAAATAAGTGCACACTTGTCCCTAAATATGATTACAATATTCAATGGCAATAATATTCAAATTGCAGAGCCATTGAACACTTGAATTTGAGTTACAACCATCATTTTGAGTACACACGTCCCTGAATGTGATTAGAATATGCAATAGCAATAATATTTGCATTAATCTAAGTATTCTACATTTTCAACCTTTTTTTAGTACATTTTTTTGCAGAATTACAAAGTCACCGAACACTTGAATTTGAAGTTACAACCATCATTTTGAATTTGGGAGATGACCATTTTGATAAGGTTATTTGGAAGAAGCCACTTGCAGTGAATTCAAGAAAAACATTATTAAAACTATAAAGCTTGCCAAGTAGAGAAATCAATAATTGATTTATTTATTATTACACTACTTTTTAATATTTATAATATTTTTATTAAAGGTAAAAAACAATATATTGAATTAAGGAAAAAACATTTAAAAAAATTAATATGTGTTTAATTTTAAATTAATGCATTATTAAGATTTCATTTTACGGGGAAATATTGGTGGTTTTTGAGTCAAGTTTTCTTTGAAAAAGAAAAAATAATTATAGATTGTTAATAGTGTATTTAATTTAAATTCGTGTAATAATAATTGAAAATATTTGTTAATACTTTTAGAAAGCCTTTTACCATCTTCCTAATTACATTCCTTTAAATGATAGATTTATTGAGAACATTTATTTCCTCTTTGAAAACAAGAGCCACGTAGCAACAAAATGTCCTTGTAAATTGTTTTTAGAAAGAATGAAAATTTAATGAAGATCTATTCGTTGGACCAATGCCTTAATGATAGTATAACGTGGGATGCATGGGTTGACTATCATGACACAAAGAAGACACTCCATGTGTTTCTGGCCACCAATGATAGTTCTAAACACTAATACATGAATTTTTCGTACCACTACAAGGAAAAGCCCCTGTAACAGAGATTATAGTGGAAGCCCATAAAAGAAGAGGCTGAAAATCTGTTTATAGCAGAGGTGAGCGGGTGAAGGTTTTAGCGGATATTTTTTAATCGATGTGTTCACACAAAAACACACCGGTGCGTTTCCTACTATATTGCACCGGTGCTGACCAAAATTATACCGCACTACAACATAGAAAAAATATAAATCAAAGCAAATTTAATTTAAAACCTAGTATTATTTTAATAATCGTCATCTATGTGTTTATATATCATAAACACACCGGGGTGTTATATTATAAACACACCGGTGTGTTTAATACATCTAAACGTATCGTATTTTCAAATTATATTTTTAATAATAAATCTAATACTGGTGCACATGATAATCGTGAACACATTGGTGCATGTTTAATAAACAGACGCACCACATTCTACTACAAAGAATTTCATTGCAAAATTCATTTTAATTTCATTGTAAAATTCGTTAAAATTGCATTTACAAACCTTGCTCTAATATATGCACCGTTGTGTTTGTATTTACCAAATGCACCGTTTGTCATCATTAAAATAAATTCAACATAAAATCCATTAATTTAAAAAAAAACCCTATTATCTGGTGTGTTGGGTTTTCCTCCTGCTCCGGTGCGCTTTACCTTAAAATGCAATGGAACAAAGTTTAATAAAAAACAAATTGCGAGGTAAAATTCATTTTTGCCACTACTCAATGCATTTTCGCCCAAGTGCATCGGTGGAAAACCTTACCCACTTGGATGCCCTGACATCCATGGTCCATGTTGACACATTCTTCTTCTGTATTGGTTGTTGCTGCTAGTTTGAATTTCGACAAACAATGGTCAAAATTCAAATAGTGCATACATCGCCAAGATGTCTCCCTGAAGGGACATTCCACAATTAGGTTGTTTCTTACCTCATAGATTAATTTTTAATAGATTAATTTTTTGAATTAAGCCTTAATTAGCAAAGTTTGTAAGTATTTGTGATTTTCTTATAAGGAGTCAAGATTTTGTAGTATCTGTGATTTCTAAAGCATTGGTGTGTATAATTGATACATGAGCACCTGTACGTCGTTGAACTTCTGTCATTTATGGTGCTCTTTATGTTTGAATGCACCAGTGAAGATACTTTACATTGTACAACACCAGTGTGTTGTGTTATGAAATGCACCGATGCACCTATTTTAAATAAAATGCACCTATAAAAAAACGTCCACTACAACATATGTTGCATAATTTTTTTAGTTATAAAATTTATCCATTATGACCTCCGCTAAAACATCTGCTACTATTAGCGAAGGTTGTAGCAAAGTTTTTTTAACCTTTTCTGCCAGTCTTGTAACACTAAATCCTCTGCTATGACCTCCACTACAAGGGATTTTCCTTGTAGTGTATGGAATAAATCTCTCAAAATAAATCTCTTAGGATGTGTTGTCCTAATATAGATTTGAACATTGGCTGAAAGATTCTTGGGAAACTTGTTTTTCAAGAATCAAGTTGGTAGAAGCATAAGCATAAGTGGAATGTCTTAGATTTAATTCAGGGCTTCATTATTATTTAGGTATTCAATATTTTTCAAGTCGATATATTGAAGTTTTAATATCATTTAATTATGTAGGAGCAATGGCGATGATGTCATAATACAAATTTAAACTTTGACCTTTATTGTAGTGGGAAACTTGATGTTCAGGAAGCAAGCAGGTAGAAGTACACACATAGCGAGCATTTTTCTTTCTTTCTGATAAAGCTAATAAAGGAAGCGTAATTTTTTGAAAGCTATCGCTACATATTTATGGCTGGGGCGAAGGGGAGAATCATAAAACTTATATTATTGATTGTCATTGTTACAAGCTCTTTCCTTTTTTCTTGAACAAGCCAAAACGAGCTTTGACTTCCCCTATTTTAATAAGAACAATATAGAAATATTGCTATCCAAGGGAACACACTTCAAGTCACGAATAGAATTAATCTTACGAAAAACATATTAAATGAGAATTTGAATTGGAGCTTCAGTTGGGGTGGGCATGAAGATCCAATCAAATTGTGGTGTAAATGTTGTCAACAGCTGGGCATTGTTCAAACTCGCTTTCAGTTCCAAATACAAAAAATCCCATAATATTCGAACAAGAGACACGAGGTGGCAATGTCCCCAACGTTGTTAATAGCTTGTTATAAAATGGAATCCATAGAAGCAGGTGTGATGTGCCTTAGTTTTAATGGATTGAAGAAATGCAACTTGATTTACGTGTTGTTTGACGATTGCAAGGTTCTATACCAATGACAAGAACCAAAGTAGGGTTAGTTGTTCTTAACTAGCTCTAATCTCCCTAATAAAAGCTATAGGAAGAAAAACCTAGAAAAAAAGCATCTAATCTCCTTCGATTTACATTAAGGGCTAGTTTCTTTCTCTCAACCATATCCTTCCAACTTTGCTAAACTTCTCACTAGGTCCTTGTCAAATGTTGATTCTCAACTATATAATAGATGGAAATAATCATTCCAAATAAGTGGAAATATTTGGAAATAAATGCAAAGCAAATAATGAAATGGACTTTACATCTATTTTAATCCATTCATGCTTTAGTTAAACAATGCATAATAAATATATGTAAAATGTTTATAAAACCTTCAACAACGTTGTTGATATGTCAATCAAAATCTCAATGTCTCATGTAGTTGAAGTTTTAGCTAGACATACAATGTCTTATATCTCATGTAGTTGAAGTTTTAGCTAGACATACAATGTCTTATATAGGAGATTTGATTTCCCAAGTAACACATATCTAGGAGATAGATATGAATGTAAACATTTTTGAAATTCAAAGTTGAATATGTTGGGTCATGATTTCCTCTACTCCATTTGAATTTATAAAAAATAAATTCCTTGTAGAATGTACTTATCAAAAAATGTCAATGCCAATCGCCTAGTGATTCAAATTTGTGTAGCATTTATACTTCCACCATTCTTGGAAACAAGACCCCTTTCATGAAACAATCACTTAATATTGACTACAAATTGCCAAAGAACATGTTTGGACATTTAATCACTTTCTTATAAAAAAAAGAGGAAATACAAATAATTGAGTGTCATGTTGAATATATATATATATATATATATATATATATATATATATATATATATATGAGAGAGATGTTGAATACATATATATATATAATCTAAAATTTGACATTAATAGTTTAAGGTTGATACATCAACAAACAAATATTCATTAGATAATTCACCATTCATGTGGCTCATACTATTCTATACCCATCCATTTAAATTTCAAAAAGATAAATTATATCTTTCAATTTAAACTTCGGAAAGATAAACTATGGTCATTCAATATCTTTATTAAAGATAACAATAATATATCTATGTTTTATCCATGAGCAATACAAACCTTCTATATATAGCATTACTGTGGACGTCACTATCAAAGAGACCAACTTGTTTCCATGTTAATGTATTTTTTTAACGACAAAGCATCTCATGAGCATATGCAATATCTTATAATAACAGGACCCACAAAAATGGCAATGCCAATGCCTAACAAGAGCCATGAAAATGATAATGTCACTACAAGAGGAAAATAAGCATCTCATGAGCATATGCAATATGTTACAATAACAAGACCCATAAAAATGGCAATGCCTTAAAAGAGCCATGAAAATGGCAATGTCAATGCCTAACAAGAGCCATGAAAATGATAATGTCGCTACAAGAGGAAAATAGCCCCAAGAATTTGAGATTCTAAAATAAAAGTTTGACCTACAAATTTGCAGTAAAGATCACAAATCTCTTGGAACCACGCCCATTGTATTCTTTGACTGAAATGCACATGAACTTAGATGATGATGCAGAATAAAAATATGCAATTTTTTTTTGAAATTGAGTTTTAATTACAAAATATCATCTCATCTTATATGGTATAAAAGACAACATTATTTCTAATTGAAGAAAAATAAAAACAAATATTGCATTTGCAATGATATCAAGTAATTCAGCGTAACAATTTAAATTTTGGGAACAAGAAACAGTTAAAAATAAGTTATTACACTGCTTCCATAAATGAGAGAGTTGTTGAGTAATCCTTCGGGATTACATTGTAAATAATATTTCTGTTATTAGTTAGTAATCTCGTTACCTAACTATAGATAACGGTTTTGGTATCCTTTATATGTAACACTCATCTACGTAATAAGATATTGATTTGCTGAGGTTATTCATGGCCTGTGTCAGTGGTATCAGAGCAAAGGCAACGAAGCATTGGTGAGAAAGAAGGAGCCCGTGAAGGAGCCAGCAAAGGAGCTATCACCAAGAAAGGAAGAAAGGAGAGCTGCTTAGTAAAGATTGCGGAAGAAAGACAAAGACCGCACATTAAGAGGAGACTACACATAAATTGTTTTGAAGAATTATTTTCTTTTTTAAAAAGAGAAAAAAAAAAGGAAAAGAGCGACCATTTATATTTTTGTGCAATGGTTTCTTTAAATTAATTATCAAATCTTTGGGGAGTTCTTTTCAGAAAGTAAAAGTTTTTAAATAGCCATTTATATTTGAGTGCAAGGTTTTTTAAATTGAAATATTAAACCTTTTAGGAAATCTTTTTAGAAGATAAAAAGATTTTAAAAAACATTGGCTAAGAGGAAAAGAATATTTCAGACTGTATTTTGTACACAAAAAATTACTACACATTAAATTTCAATTGTTGGAGTTATTTTGTCTGGAAAAGAAAATTATCAAGAATGGTTTTGTAAAGTTAAAAAATACCCTTATTTTTAATGATATGTGAGATGGAATTTGTGAAAATGAGAATTTAGAAGATGAGAAAGATGGAGAAGCAATAGATGAAGTGGATAAAAGTGCACCAGTACCACCTACTAATGCCAAAGATTTAACATTATGGAAAAGCAAGGACAAGAAAGCTTATGCCCTAATTATTGCCTCTGTAACTGAAGAAGTAAGTAGACATTTAGTTTCTAGCAAAAGTGCTTGGGAAGCATTAAAGAAACTAAAAGATTTGTATGCTTCACATTCTGAGCTTGAAATCATACAATTGTTGATGAAATTATTTAACTTAGAATTAAAAGATAATGATCCAATGAAACTAGCTTATGAAATTAGAGCCATTTTCTATGATATTGATGGAACCAGTGTAAACGTTGACATTCAACTTACTGCATTTATTAAAGCTCTATATCCTACCTATACTCATTATTTAGAATCACTTCAAGCTAGTGGCCAAATGAAAGTTATGACCTTTGAAACACTTGTTGAGAAAATTGTAGAAAGAGACAAAGCATTTGGGAAGGAGGAGTATAAACCCAATGAAGAAACTTTGTGTCTTGCACAGAAAGGACACAAATCAAAAGAATAATTTGCAAAGGATGAAAATAGAAGCAGAGTTCGAGGTAGAGGACAAAGATGATAGTACATAGGAAGGGGGGTAAGATTTAATCAAGGAGAGAAACAATGTTATAGATGTGGAAAAACTGGTCATACTGCCAATTATTGTAGAACTTCTTGGGATAAAATTGTTAACAAGAAAGAGCAAGTACAAGATAAACGAAATGATAAAGGTAACCCTCATGAATCTGCACATTCTATTGTTGCACATTGTAATCTAGGAATTGAAGAAGCTTTCAGTACTTCATTTTCATGGAATGATATTTGGTTATTGGATACTGGAGCCACATGTCATATGACATTTAGAAAAGACTTCTTTGAAACTTTTAGTGATCAAATTGATGGGGTAGTACATTTGGTAGATAAGTCTCAGTTAAAACCTTCAGGAATTGGTTCTATTAGATTGAAATTATCAGGACTTGCTGATTATATACTTTCTAACATTCTTTATGTTCCACAATTGAAGAGAAATCTAATATCTCTTGTGCAAATTAGACAACAAAATCACTCAATACATATGTTTGATGGTATCATTGAAATTAGAAGAGCTTATGATAATGTGGTTGTAATGAATGGAGTGGAAGATAACAAACTTTTAAAGTTGAATGGTACATCATCCAATTCACAGAATTCTGCAAATTTGGTTCAGCATAATAGTAATTTATCTTCCAGCTTATTGTGGCATGCTAGATTTGGTCATATTAGTTATGAGAGTCTTAGGATTATGAACCAGAAAGGAGTTCAAGGGCTTCCTACTATTCCAAGACAACTTTCCCCAGGTGATGCTTGTATCTTAGGAAATCATAGTAAACAAGCTTTTAATGATTCTATGTTTCGAGCTTCAAGAAAGCTTGGTCTTGTTCACTCAGATTTATGTGGGCCCATGCCTGTTCCATCAACAAATGGTAACAAATATATCATGACTTTCATTGATGACTTTACGAGGATGTGTTTGGTTTATTTATTAAAAGAAAAATCTCAAGCTTTTGATACATTTAGAAAATTTCACTTATGGATTAAAAATGAAGTTCAACTCAATATTGGAACCCTTCGAACTGATAACGGTGGTGAATATACATCTCAATATTTTGAAAAATATTTGCAGGAGAATGGTATTAAACATCAAACAACTGTTCCTTATAATCCACAACAAAATGGTGTGGCAGAACGTATGAATAGGACATTCTTGAATATGGTAAGATCAATGATGTTTTTTAAAAATGTCAAGTTAATGTTTTGCGGAGAAGCAGTTTTTTGTGTTGTCTACATTAAGAATAGATGTCCTTTTGCTGCACTACAAAACAAAACACCTTATGAAATGTGGCATGATCATCTTCCAACTGTCAAGCATTTTAGAATTTTCGGTTCCACATGTTATGCTTTGATTCTTTAGCAACAAAGACATAAATTGGGAGCAAGAAGTTGGAAGTGTATTTTTTTTGGATATTCTAATACTTCTAAAGCTTTAGGTTGTATGATGAAGATAACACGAAGTTTATTGTTTCTAGAGATGTTATATTTCTTGAGTTTGAGAAAGATGCACTCACTATTGATAAACAACTTGCTCAGCTTGATAGATTTCATTCTAAAAAAACCTATCATGAAATGGATAATGAACTTCCAAATATTGAAGGGGGGATTCCTGTTCTAAGTCAAGGTCAAGTTTTGGAATTTCCTTCTAATACACAAGTTGATGATTCTAATGCACAAGTTAATGAAACATAAGATGAGACAGTTGATGATATTGTTAATGGAATGGATAAACTAAGTATCATGGATAATGCAGACCCTGCTCTTAAAGAAGAAATAGAGCAAGCACCACAACAAGAAGAAGTTCATAGATCGATACGAACTAAGACATTTCTAAAAAGGTATGATGATTTTGTAACATTAGATTGTGAATTAAACTTTCATGCGTTTGATGAACCTGCATCTTTTCAAGAAACAGTAAATAGTGATGTATGGAAAAGTGCAATGCAAAGAGAGTATGACGCTCTCATAAAAAATGGAACTTGGAGGGTTGGTGAATCCTCCAATTGGAACCAAACCGATTGGATGCAAGTGGATATATAAGAATAAATATAAAGCATATGGGTCACTTGATAAACACAAAGTGAGACTTGTAGCAAAAGGGTATGCACAGAAAGAAGGTGTTGATTACACAGAAACATTTGCTCCTACAGCTAAATGGGGCACGATTCGAACTTTGTTTTCATTAGCAGCACGAAAAGGATGGAAGATACCTCACATGGATGTTAAAATAGCATTTTTGAATGGATACTTAAAAGAAGATGTGTATATGGATCAGCCGGAAGGCTTTGCTATCAAAGGTCAATAACAAAAGGTATGCAAATTAGTCAAATCTTTATATGGTTTAAAGCAAGCACCTCGAGCTTGGTATGAAAAGTTAATTGAGCATCTTCTCAAATGAATTATAAGCACTTCAATCTAGATGATGCAACTTTATTTGCCAAGAAAGTTGGAAGATCGGTTGTATATCTAGTTGTCTATGTGGATGATTTGCTTATCACAGGAAATAATGATGATTATATAGTATCTATCAAAAGAGAGTTGAAAAATGTTTTTGATATGACAGATTTGGGATTATTACATTATTATTTAGGAATTGAAGTAGATCAAAAACCAAAGCATGTTTTCATTTCTCAGAAAAAAAACGCTGGAGAGTTATTAAACAAATTTGGTATGCAGGATTGTAATCCTATTTCAACACCAATGTGTTAGGGTATGCAGGGTACTCCCAAAGGACCGAACACCAAGAATAGCCGCTTCACACAAACAGATCACAGATCAATACACCAATGTTTGTCACGTGGTT
>LPNX011203898.1:0-25472 GCA_001517045.1 Pseudotsuga menziesii
CCCCCCCCCCCCTCAAAATAAGCAGGAAAAAGAAAAATGCAAGCTATCTATAGAAGAAATAAGCTTCCTCCTTAGAAAAATAACTTAAACAAAACACTGCTGCAAATTTGAAGCTCTATGCAGCAGCATGGTCCTTCTATGCAGTAGCATCCTAAAGCTGTGAATGTGTACCTCTGAATATCCTTCTGAACTGATGAACCTGTGTGTTTCTGTTGAATGGAAGAGGTGGAGGATGATCAATTTTATGCTTCTGTGGGCCAATTGGTTGATCATTCGCTCTCATCATGTAGCACTTTCCTAAAATCATTGTTGCACTACTCTATAGGGAGAGAATCTGTGAGAAAAAGTGCAGCATGCTCATTCTGATACTGGGACCTAGTTCTCCTTATGTCTTCTGGTTTTCCAGCACCCTCTCCAGCTGCATCAATAAGCTTTTGAGCCCATCTTGGTTTAGGATTTTGAGATGGAATTTTATTGGATCTAGCTCTGGAATCCCCTGAGATTCAGTCTCAATAACAGGATCATTGTGGTATTGATCCTCTTCATTTGAATCTGAAACATGTAACAAACCATCATCATCAAAAAAGTGAGGAAGAGTGTTTATACCTTCTTATGCTTGGGATGGTGGTGCATCATACAACTGATCTTATTCAAACTGAACACTATGCTCAATGAAGCATTTCCTAGTTGCAACCTCCATCAATTTGTATGTTTTTTCATCTTCTGCATATCCCAGCAAAATGCATTCGCTACTTTGGGCTTGGAAGTCCTTCCTCTTGTTAAGTAGTATTCTAGCCCAAGCTTTGGAACCAAAAACTCTCAAGTGAGAGACATTGGGCTTATACCCATCCAGTGCTTCGAATGGAGTGGCCCCAACCACTGATTTATGAGGCACTTTGTTCTGCAAATAAGAAGTACAATTTACAGCTTTTGTCCAAAGAGAAGGAGGAAGATTCTTACCATGGAGAAGCCATGTTTCCATCTCTTTCAGTGATTTGTTCTTCCTCTTGACTACACCATTTTGTTGTGGTGTGTATGGAGCTGAGTGTTCCATTCAAATCCCCTCTAATTCATAGAAACACTAAAACTCTCTTTTGATCTACTCTCCTCCTTTATGAGATCTTATGGACTTGATTTTCTTACTGAAACTATTCTCAACCATAGTTTTAAAACTTTAAAAATATCAAAAACTTTTGATTTTTGTTTCATAAAGTAGATCCAGCAGTACCTAGAAAATTATCAATAAAGGTGAGGAAATACCTGCAATTATTAACGGAGTTTGTGGGCATAGGTCCAGCCACATCAATATGTATCAAATCAAGAATGGAGGAAGCTCTATGTGCCTTCCCAACTTCATACCTCTTCTTTGGATGCTTACCTACCAAGAAACCAGAACATACTCCATCGGAAATTTGGATGAGAGACAAACCTTAAACCATTTTATCATTGTGGAGTTGTTGGAGATATTTGAAATTGAGATGACCATATCTCTCATGCCAAATCTTGCAGGTGTTATTAGCATGAGACAATAAAGTTGTAGGAGGTGAGATAGGTAAAAAATGTGAGAATTCATAATCTTTAGTAGAATGATTTGCAATACCTTTCACTATGAGTTGTCCAATGGCTTTTTCTGTGATCTCAATTGTATCTTAATCAAATGTAACTCTCTTGGGAGAGCCTGTATGGGTCATTTGATAAACAGACAACATATTAGTTGCAAGGGAGGGCACATAAAGAACATTTTTGAACTAACCATGCTTCGCTCTGACTGAGCCCCTTCCTTCTGCTGGAATTTGGGAATCATCTCCCATGTGAATGTTAGGGCCCTTTGATAGTGTGAGGATGGAGAATGATTCTTTGGAGCCAACCATGTGATGGGATGCTCCAGAATCAATTATATATGTTGTTGACTGAACAAAGCTAGCCTTCAAGGCACGACACCTTTCATCATCTTCTAGATGTGGTTCATCATCATGATTCTTTGCTCTTTGAGGGAGAGCAATGTTATTATGCTTGAGGAGAGCAGTCAACTGGTCAACTTGCTTCTTCATACAAGAGTCTTCAAGGTGAAAACCCCTCATACAATGGGGACACATCTTCTTTTCGAACTTCTTCTTTTTCTTAGAGCCGGAGGCTCCTTCAGAAGGCTTTTGATTCTCTTTGGGCTTCGAATAAGTTTTTTTATGCTCCTTCCCTTTAGACTTCCCTTTAGCTTGTGTTTTGTTAGTGTCTATCACTAGGAGAGCTTGATCTTTGGATGTCTTGATGACTCCCATCTGAATCAACTTATCTTTCTCTTGTATAAAGGACTCGACAAAGGAACCAAGTGAGAGAATCCTCCAATTGGGAATGGAGGCTCTCTCGCAATGGAAGATTGAGACAAATACAAAATACTCAAGACCTAGTTTGTTGAGTATGGAGAGCACATGTTGCTCATCATTTCTTTCTATTCCGCATTGTCTGCATTGGAGTGCAAGAAACTTGAATTTATTAAAGAATTGATGTACCGTATCGAAACTGCTGGGATGTAAGGCTACCAACTCGTTCTCCAAAATGTGTCCCCAAAGCTCATCTTACTTGCCAAACAAGTTTTCAAGCTTCTCCCAGGCTTCTCTAGGAGACCTCAAACCTTCAAGGTGGAAGAGATCTTTGGATATATGAGTACATAGATAACCGCAAGCTTCATCTAAGCGGTTCATAAACTTGTTTCTTTCAACTGGATGATGGGGCTCAACCTCCCTACCATGTATTATCCTGAGGTAGCCATGCTTACGCAAGGCCAGTTGCATATCCATCCTCCAATCAATATAATTGAAGGGTGTTAGGAGGTGTAGGAGAATGAGAATCCATAATTCTCCGACTGAAAAGACAATATCTTCACACAAGGTACATAACGCCTGTAGAATTTCACTGCAAAACACTAAAACATTTGAACTATGTTAGAAAGGGTATTTTTTAAGGATTATAATAGTATACTTAAGTATAGTATTCTAGGCGATAATTTTGGAATGAAAATAACATATATATAGATAGGTAGGCGAATATTAAATATGAAACATACAATTTACACCGAAACTTGTAAATTTTGGTGAATATTATGATTAAAAAACATATTTTATATAAATATAGGTGATATCAGAGACTAAAAATGACCAAATAGCGAATTTATTTTTTGAAAAAAAACCAAACATTAGCCAATTGGCAAAATTTTGCCACTAAATTTTTCCCTAGTTAGAATCATGCCTTCCCTCTCGACATGAACACTTTTTCAGGGTCCGTTATGCCCACACCGCCACTCTAAATAAATTCAGAGGAAGCAAGGCACTCTTCGCGGGACTTCTGTGGAAACCCGGCTGCTTCTGGTGTTCAATGGAGAGTAGACAGACATGAAGCTTGTTTGAAATGACTCTGATACCATGTTAGAATTGTTGTGCCATTTAGATCATCAAGCAAAGAGTCCAAATTATTGGTACAGTGAATAGGAATGAGTTATACAAACTGAACAAATCAAATCTCATAGGAAACAAACAAGTATTGCTCAGATAATAACAGTATATGTTCATTACAATATACAGTGTTACAATAGTGTTACATAAGAAAAGAATTCGAATCATTATGGATGAATTCGAATCTCCCAGCTGGATGTGATTGTATTTGACTGGCTAACTAACTAAGGATGTCTCAATCACTATCGAAGTCCAAATGGTTAACTCCATATGTCTAATCAAGTCACACAATCAATAATAAGCAGTTAACTCAATCTAACTGAAGTGGTAGGTGAGGAAAAGAGCGTTATCCACATGCAGTCATGTCTAATTGCCGCTAACTGAGTTGATTATGATCTAACTAAAAGTAACTGGAAAATTACTAAGCTCAACTAGTTTCAACTCCAACTAACTAAAGGAGGTTGGTGCTGGGACTCCCAGTGGCTCTTAAAATGTAGGGAATGGCCTAAGAGGCGCCTAAACTGATGCATGCAAGTGTAGCCAATGGAAATTAGCCTCTATCGGTGTTCCCCACACTCTAGTAACTGGTACATGTGGCCCCATTAGGCCAAGTGGACCCAGTGGTACTAGTGGACCCAATAATTAAATAAAACCCCTAAGTTAGGCTAAAATAATCTTATAGACAGTATGGTCAAGGGAAGATTATAAATCTCCGACGGAGGAGAAATATCTCCGACGGGGGTACAACAAAATACAATAATAATATACAATAAAATATCTTCCGAAGTTACATTTACAACAACAATTGTTTAAAGAGTTTGTAGCTTGTCCCAAATATCTTTAGCTGATGTGCATGATCCCACAACAACTTTCATGGGATCAAATAATCCATTCTTGATGGAATTTATTGCCATAGCATTACCCTTCATTGACTTCCTTTAAGTTGCATTTGTTTGTGGAACAACTGCAACTGAATTCCAAACATTAGCTCCAAGTTCCATCAAATATGAGTTCATCTTTATACTCCATGATTCATAATATGATCCATCAAACAATGTTGCTCCATCTGTGCCAGAACCTTCTTTCTTTCCCATGTGCTTCAAAGATCTTCCTTCCAATTGCTAAATTTCTCTGAAGGTAACCTAGTTTGATACCACCTGGATGCGGGTGACAAAAAAGAAAACGACGACACGAGGGCAGATGACGGGACTGGCTCGTCATCTGCTTGATGTCACCATTGCATCACCCCCCTATGGATGTGCTCATTTACTCCAAGCTTGGACGTGGCCACCTCCAAGATGTTCAAAGGGACGTAGCCATCCTCTCGGTGCAAGAGTACTTTAATGCGCCACCCTGGTGCCTGGGCCGACACGCCAACAGTCTTATGCCTTTTTCCCTTCGTCATTTGGGCCATTCATTCTTTGCATTCCTGCTTCTCTATTCCCAACCCTCATTTGATCACTCGGCCCTCTGCAATTCTGCTCTCGACCCTGAATTCACCATCATCCTTCGTCAACCAGCCATGTCACGAAGGCAACAAGGTACCCCTCGTCGTGGTCATTCTGGGAGAGGAGCCCAGTCTGAATGCCAAATTCTGCTCAGTGCACAGGCGAGTGGAGATGTCTTCGATGCTGAGATTCTGGATGTTGTCCACCAAATGGTGAATGATTGGGAAGACAAATTATCCGGTGCCATCAACGCACCGGGACACACTCTAGAGCAAAGAAGGAACTACTGGGTGATAAAAAACCTACTCATCCAGCTCATCCTCCGCTTCAATTCCCAACCCCTGGCTCCTGCTCCTCCTACGCCACCTGTTTCTCTGACACCTCTTGCACCTCCGACACCCCCACCCCCACCGCCTGCTCCTGCCAACTCCATAGCCCCCGCTACGTCAGCCTCTGCACCTTCGTCTTCCACCTTGTCTCTCGTAGTCCGTATGGACTACGAACCCCCTCCTCCCCTACCGCAGAGCCACATAAAATCTCTCTCCGCTGGAAAATTTACCCCTAGCCTAGCCATGGCCAGAAAGACTGCCCCTCTCTTGGTGAAACAACCCCTTGCAGGTGACGATGTCGAGGATGACTCTTCCAACAACGAGGAATCAGGCTCCTCCAGTGATCACGTGTTGGATGCCACGGATGATCCAATTGAGTCAGTCTCCTCTGGATTTGGCTGCCCTATCGTTGAAGAGCCTTACCACAAGCTATAACCAGATTCTGTCAATGGTTTCTCTTGATCATTTCAGGAAGACTGTGGGCTCATCATTGCTTGAATCTTGTTTGTTAGTTTCTTTTCAGGGACCTTCATGTATTTTTGTATAAGGTTACTCTTTTTTCCTTGGACCTGTTTTTCCTCTTGGAGGGAGGGTCTGGTACTCTTCTTAGAACGGTTCTACCTACTAGTTCTTTTGAGCAGGAATGCATCTCTGAATTGCAACCATTTTTGTAACATTATTTCCTTTCTTCAATAGAATAGTTTCCTAACTTACAAAAAAAAAACCTAGTCTAATACCAATTATTGGAAATATCACCAATACTGAGGGGGGGGGGGGGTGAATAAATATTGAACATGTTTTACCATTTCAAACTTTAAGCACATCATGTAATAATAACTATTAACAAGCCATTCATCAGCACATAAAATCATACAAAATGCACAAGAGATAATGTTTGTCTTATATTAATAAGAATACAAGATTATATTCATATTAGGAAGCACCAACTGAAAGGAGGCACGAACCCCCTAATTTACAGGCTCCAACCTGAAGGAAGCTCCAACTCCTTGGCTTCTCCAACACCAACTAGAAGGAGGCTACAACCCCCTAGTTTTTCCAACACCAACTGGAAGAAAACATCGACTCCCTTTCCTTGCGCCACCCTGCCACCCTGATATGAATAAGAGTATTCATTTGCCACTGTCACTATCCTATCACTATCAGTGTCATTGTCTTCCCTTCCATTTCACTGTCATCAAGTCCTTCTTGAACAAACCCTAGAAACAACCATCCATAGACTTCATCTTTTCTTTGCTTTCTTCAATCCCTTAACATTATCACCATCTTTAAACCCTAGGTAATTTCAAGAGGAACCCTAGATCATGCCATAAGAACCTTAATCCATGCACCAAGATCACAAGATAAAATCTAGTCCATGTCTTTACCAAAATCATAAGCTAAACCCTAGTCCATAAGAAACCCTAGATCACATAGATTCTCCAAGATATAACACATCTTCTTCTTCAATTATAGATTTCATATATTTCTTTTGCACCCCTTAACCTCTTCAAGCACATTTTTTTCCGTTTTGTAGACTTTAGACTTGATCTATTTAATAGATGATATAAAATGCGCCACTTTTAAGTTGTATTTATACTAATGCACCACCTTTTAATTACAGTCATGTTAGGACGACCCTAACAAAATTCTAGCAGAGTTAGGTCGGCCTTGACAAATTTTTTGGCCTAGTACAAATAAAACTTCATATATTGTCAACCATGGGGAGTTAGGAATCGTGCCACCTATCACCAGAAAGGTCTCGAAATAGGCTAAATGATTATGGAACTTACTATTTCATTTGGGATACCTTAATGGGATAAGATTCCCCTTTTGTCTTTAGCATCATTCTCATGAGACTCCACCTAGCTTTGTTTTCATGACCACTTCATGTCTTCATCAAGAGGTTATTTTACACTTCACACCATCATAGTTATGTGGACACATCATCATCACTTTTAGAGGTTTATTCACTTGCTCCATTTGTGTACAACTCAAAGTGGGCAAGTGAAGACAACCACATGTTATCTCATTCCGTGAGGGTCATGGTTAACAGTTACACCATAAGGAGACAACTTTGATGTCTTTTCTTCAATGTCCATTTACTACGGTTGACATCAATGACAACCAAATGTCCAACAAGATTTTATGAGTGCTTGACATCAACACATCTATTCACACTACTATTTAATTATTTAATGTACTATGTACTTTGACACCCATTATCATTGTTAATGGGTTATCCCACGGTTGGTTAGCGTTATTCATTAATGACCAGTGATCAAATCAGTTTCTCCTAGGTTCAACTTTAAATCATTTATTCACATGGTATATACTCATAAATTTTGAGAGATTTAGATTGAAGACCTTGGATTTGTAACAGCATGAAAATTTGTGTGAAAAAAAGCGAACAAACAAATAACATTTATTTTACATTCTTTGCAAATACCATGGTTGATCTTTGACGAAAAGCTCAAGACCATACGCAAATAAAGAAGTATGTATACACTACGTTAACACAATAACGTTCTTATTAAATTCCAAGTGCAAATAAAGAAGTATGTATACACTACGTTAACACAATAACGTTCTTATTAAATTCCAAGTACCAGAAAAGCTATTACTCCTGCCAGAAATTTCAAATTTAGAAGTTTGTTGTAATATGCATTAACAACCAAAGATTTTGAGTATTGACATAGACGAAGAAAAGTGGTTTTCGTATCCCTTGCAATTTTATATAGTGCTATGCTCCAATGAAAAAATAATGATTGCCATTAAAACTACATACAGATTTAATAACTGCAATTACAAGATAGTTCCTGTCTTTTCATTTCATCCCAATCCAGCAGAAGCACAGTTTTCTCATTAGATGTTCTCAATTTCTCATCAACCAAATGTGTCACACTACGAAAATGCTCCTGACATATAATATTACCACCAGAAACATAATTAAATCTTCTGTTCAAGTTAATGACAGTTCAAAATAAAAAATAAATTTCAAATCATGATATGAATGCTTCTCATGCTTGATTAATGAAAGAAGAATAGCAATTATAGTACCACTGCAGCAAGTTAAAATGGGCTAGTTTTGCTTGTCATATTATGCTCTCTTCCAATGTAATTGGTATTTCTACTACACCATTGTTTCGCTGAACCTTTAAGACTATTTTGTCCCCCACATTGTAGTCATCCACAATTTTAAAGAGTTCTGCTACATTTTTTATCTGCACAAGCAAATTGAAATATGTAACATGGATTTGTGAATGAGTGATTGTAAATTGGAAAAATAGGTAATGCATTTAAGAATGAACAAAGGAAAAATGGATCTCGAGGGCTGGGATAATTTGCATACCCAAGCATTAACCTGTTGATGTAATCTGTAATTTGGTTCGTTAGTGAAATATAAGATGCATGTTCCAAAAGCAAAAAAATGGTTCTGGAATGTACTCATACCGTATGATTATCAATAGCAACGATCACATCGCCAAGCATTATGTTACCAGCGAATCCTCTCTTTGTTGGAATCACCCCTGCCTTTGCTGCAGCACTCTTTTCTGCAACCTTTGATTTATACAAGAGCTTGAAATTCATTTGTAAGTAGTACGGTCTAAGGAACGAAGAAGGAATTTAAACATAATGGCATGCTTAAGTGTTTTCTCTGTATTTACACAACTGTTATGGAGAAGCAAAATCTTACCGATAGGACAAGAGCTCCACTTCTCACGTTTAATTGATTTGCAATTAATTCGGGGGCTATGTCTACATTCAAACCTGGACGCGTTACCTGCCCATCAATTCATAATAACAATTACCATATTGCCACATTATTGGGATGTCTTATAGTGAAAATATTCTCTCACACACTGTTTCTTTCTCTTCTAGCACTTAATTATTGTTTAGGTTATTTTATGTGCTAAATTATATATGATGTCAATATAGCTAACACACTAATATATCTAATATATCATTTTATAGGATATTTATTTATGTTTATAGGTGTTTATATCTTAAAATTTGGGGGCTATTCTAGAGGATGAAACAAGTGCAGTGCACTGTCTAAGTGCATTGTCTAATTTTTAAATTATGTTCAAAATTTGAAATAAATAAATTATGTTTAAAATTTGAAATAAATAATTATCTAATTTTTAAATTATGTTCAAAATTTGAAATAAATAATTATAAAATCAATTCAAATTAAAAAATAAGTTTAACTAAGGTAGAGTGATGTAATTTCAATTATTTAATAAACATTAAACTTTTAAAGAAAGAGTTTAACGAAGCTAGAGTTAAAGAAGAGTGAGTTTAACGAAGGTAGACTTACAGAGTGTTTTTTTTAATGGTTGAAGTTCAAAGGGGCTAGTTATTTCAATTATTTTATAAAATTAAAGAATGACTATAACAAAGATAGACTTCGCGAGTTCCTTTTTGTAGCTGAACGTTATTTAGAACCAATAACACTTACCAACTAGTAAGTTCATATAGTGATGGACGAGGGTTTGCAGGCTGATGGCGGTGCTCCCTGGCATCCTCCTCCTCGTGGATGTGGCGCCTGACTTCTTTGAGCCTATTCCTGGGGTATCTGTCTGTCTTCATGGATGTGGCGTTCGGCTTCTTTGAACCTGTACTTTTTCGTTCAGGTGTTGCCTGCTCTAGCTGATTCCCTTCCTTTGTTGCTTGTTTTTGGTGCTGTCTCTATTTGACGTCTGTCTGGTCATCCTTTTTAGCTGGGTCTGTCGCTTCCTCTTGTTCTTTTTTCGAGGGTTTGTTGGTTACTATCGGACCTCCCTTATTATAACCGAACTCACCTGCTCTGTTCCCTGGGCCGCTACTGATGACTGGAGTCCATCCTCGGGTTGGAGGACTAGTACCAACCAGTCTAAAATAAGTGGGAATTGTATATAGCTGTCGGTATTTGGCTTGGCCGCGAGCAACTGTCCAGTACTTCTGTGAGGCTGTGGGTCCGATGATTCCGTCACCTTTCTATTTGCGTCGTTAGTGAGGGTTTACTTTTCTCGTCTCTAGAAGATTCTCCTTCTCCTAGCTTTAAGGGACTTGTCTGTCCTTGTCCTCCCGTTCACACCGTTTTTTCCCCTTGATATGGCTGTCGTTATCAGGGTTTATGGGTATGATTAGGGTTTACGGTGTTTGTTAACCCCTGTTGCCGTCCATAGTCACACCCTAACTAGGGTTTGGTTTCCGGGTTTTCTGTGGTTGCTTGTGTTTCAGTTCTGTCTCCTCTTATCGGATTTGTCGGCTTCATTGTTGACCGGTGAGACCATACTGGGCTTCTCCTTCCTATCCTTATGTCGGAAACCCATGATGGGTCTTCCGACGCTCTGGCAGACCCTTGTATTGCACGCTTTCGACGTCGACAAAAGGCAAAGGCCCATAAAATCCTCGAAGGAAAATTGCGCTACGTGGTGGGTCGCGATATTTACATGGATCGGGTGGAGGCGTTATGCTCTCACGCGCTTATAGGTTAACTGGAATATTGTTCTATGGACAAGAAAGATTGGTTTGCATGGGCCACCGAACATTGGAAGCCCTTCCTGTCATATGTTCCTGCAATCAGTTTACTGGCACGGGGATGGATAGTCTTTGTCTTCTTAGAAGACGCCCATGCTACCTCTGTACTAAATCGCCTTTGGAGAGTGGGTGATGGGTCTCTCATCTTAGATCGATGGCATGTTCATTTCAACCCCTTGCGTGAAAGGGTACAAAAACGACATCTGTGGGCTCTTCTCCCGGGGCTACCCTTCCCTCTCTGGAATCGTTCTCTTCTGGAGAACATTGGGAACACTATAGGATGCTTTGTGGTTGTTGAAGAAGACTTTATGAACTCGTATGACAAGAGGATGGCCAGGATTTTAGTGGAACTGGACATTTCGAAAGGATTATCAGCTGAAATAGAGATTCTCTGTCGGGAACGCCTGTTTACTCAACGGCTTGACTATCAGGGCATCCCTTTTAGGTGCAGTCGTTGCTGGGAAGCGGGCCATTTACGATGTGCTTGTCCATCTTTTCGTCAAGGTTCCACCTCCCCGGGACTTCGACAACCTTCTGTGGCTCAACTGTCCCCCCTACCAGATCAAAGGACTATTCAGGTAAGCTTATCCTTGGATCCTCCGGCTTCTACTATTGGGCTCCTTAAAAATGCATGTTCTCTTTTCGAAGATGCTTTGGATCTCGATTTAGCTTTTTTGGACTCTGTGGATGGTAGTCGAGCTTCCCCCAAGTCTTCAGCTGTTCCTCCGACTCTGGACCACTCTTCTCCTCCCCCCTTTGAGGTTCAGTCCTGTATCCCCTCTCGAGACCTCGGCAACTCTCTCTCTACGGTTCTCCCTACCTGTCCTCCTCCTTTTCAGCTACTACCCCCTCCACCTTCGTCATTAGATGCTCCATCGACTTTAATTCACCTTCCTTCGCCCTCTCTTGTGGTTCATCCATGCATCCCTTCTCGGGTCTCCGGTGCTTCACGCTCTCCGGTCATTCCTCCTGGTTCTTCTCCTAAGCAAACACTTCTCCCTGAAGGAGTCTCTCCCTCTCCCCTTTTCACAGACTCGGATTTTCCCCCTCTCTCCACTTCTGGCCATTCGACTTTGGGTACTCCACCACACAGCCCTGTCACCTTCCCGTCCTTCGTAGAACCCTCTTTACAAAAAACCCTGAATATTTTTTTCGATAAGACCCCACTTTCTCCTTCAGTTCTACCTCTAGACTCCATACGATTCGAGAATGTTACTATTAGGAGGAAAAAAAAAAAACTCCTCTCGATGCTTTGGATTCTGTCCCCGCCCCTTATACCCCCTTATCTACTAGACTCAAAAATGCGGCTCGTAAGCCTTCCTCTTCACCTCACAGGGTCCTTAGAGCTTCGACCCCTCAACAAAGTGGTACCTAATGCGTATCCTCACCCTGAATGTCTGGGGCTTGGGGGGCTCAGCCAAACAAAAATGCCTTCGTCACCTGTTCTCTTCTCTCTCACCTGATGTCGTCCTCCTTCAAGAAACTATGACCAGTTCTTACCCAGCCCTTCTCGCCTTTTTTAAGCTTTGTTCGAGTTGGGAGTTTTGTGCGCTTAGTTCTACTGGTCATTCAGGGGGAATTCTCTCAGGATGGAATCCGAAGCTTCTCAAATGTAAAGCTTATCACACTGTTGCGGGTATCTTGCTTAAAGCCTTGATACGTGGTTCAACCTTTTCTCTTTCTATCCTAAATTGTTACGGTCCTTACCTTAATCGTGATTCCTCCTGGAATGCTGTGGCTTCTGGTGGTCTTCTCTCGTTTCCTAACCTTATCCTGGTAGGTGATCTGAACTTAACTATGAATGCCTCAGAAATTTGGGGCTCTAGGGCGCAACTTGACCCCTTGGGACCTTTTTTCTCCAAGCTCTTCTCTGATCACCACTTGGTGGATGTGGCCCCTTCATGTGCAAGACCTACTTGGAGGAATGGTAGGATAGGGGAAGAAGGCATCTCCAAAAGACTTGATCGTTTTCTGGTATCGGATCATCTCATCAGCTCTCTCCCCAGATATCGGGTTTGGGCTCATAGAAGTGGGATTTCTGATCACTTCCCTGTTCTTTTTGAATGGATGGACCATCAGAACCCTTGTGCTTATCCCTTTAAATTCAACCAATCATGGCTAGGGAATGAGGATTTTATTCATATGATTCGTACTGAATGGCCACTTATCTCATCGGATGACTCGGAGGATGCTTTGAACAATCTCTCTTTCAAACTTCGTCTTCTTAAAGGGAAGGTTAAGTCGTGGACTAAAATTGAAACTCAAAAACTGAAGGACAAATCTGTTTTCTTGGAAGACGAAATCAGCACTATTTTGCATTCTTCACAATTTGCTATTTTAAATGATGAAAAACAGTGCAGCATGAATTCTCTCAAATCTGATCTACAAAAAATGTTGGATCATGAATTGTACTCTGCAAGATTACAGAGCAGGGTTACTTGGGCTCTGAATGGGGATGCCAATACTAAATATTTCCATGCGGTGGCATCGGCTCAGAAAAACCATAATGCCATCTGGAGTTTGCAAGATGGCGCGGGTACTTGGGTCACGGGTGATCAGAGTATCAAATCTCTAGGGATTCGCTACTTTAAGAATATCTTTGCTGATGATCATTTGACAAACATTGCTGCCCAGCTCAAGGTAATTCGTCTTTTTCCTTCCTACATATGTTCTGAGGAGAAAGAGGCTTTCACTGGATCTGTCACTCTTTCGAAAGTGGAGATGGCTCTTAAAACCTTCAAAAGAGATAAGGCGTCGGGCCCAGATGGCTAGCCTGTCGAGTTCTACCTGGCTTTTTTTGATCTTCTGGGGCCTCATCTTGTCAATATGGTCGAGACTTCGAGGATCACGGGTAGTGTGGCTCCTTCCCTTAACTCCACCTTTATTTCTCTAATTCCTAAAGTTGAACATCTTGTCTCCTTTGCAGACTTTCACCCCATTTCTCTTTGCAATCTGTGCTATAAGCTGATCTCTAAGGTTGCGGCCCTGAGACTCAAACCTCTCTTAGATACTTCCATTTCTCCTCAGCAATTCGGCTTTTTGAAGAACCGTCAGATCCTCGAACCCTTAGCCATCACGCAGGAAGTCCTTCATTCAGTCAAAACAAAAAAGAGGTGTGCCTTCATCCTCAAGCTGGACTTGACAAAGGCCTTTGACAGAGTCAATTGGACCTTCATCCGTCTTTTACTTATCCAAATCGGGGTTCCTCTTGTGGGGGTGAACTGGATCCTGGGATGTATTACTTTTGCTCATTTTGTTGTCCTTGTAAATGATCTCCTTCAACCTTCTTCCCGGCTTCGCGTGGAATTAGGCAGGGTTGTCCACTGTCTCCCCTGTTGTTCATCCTGGTAATCGAAGGTCTTAGTCTCCTGATTGAAGATGCCAAAAGAAATGGTAGAATTAAAGGGATCAAGATATCGTCACAACTTTTTCTCACACATTTACTATTTGTAGATGATGTGATTTTGTTCGGTCTGGGTTCCTTCGAGGAGTGGATGGCTTTCAAAGTTATTCTAGATACTTTTTGTGAGGCCTCTGGTATGTGTATTAATATGGATAAATCCTGCTTTCTCCATAATGACCTGGACGCTGCTCTTCTTCGTAGAATCACAGGCCTCCTACCCTACAGATTTGAACATCTAAATCAGGGTTTCAACTATCTAGGATACTTTCTTAAGCCTTCGGGTTACCTGGTCAAGGATTGGCATTGGATTATATCTAAATATGAGAAGCGTATTTCACATTGGACTAATCGGCTCTTGTCTATCGGTGGTCGTCTAGTTCTCATCAAATCTGTTCTTTCGAGTTTTCCTGTCTATTGGATGGCCCTTGTTCCGATTCCTCCTTCTATCTTAGATAAGCTCAGACAACTGATTTTTTCTTTTTTATGGGGCTCCACATCGAAGTTTAAGAAGTTTCACCTCGTTGACTGGCATCTACTTGCATGACCTACTTCATTGGGTGGTTGGGGAATAAAACATCTTCCTAGTTTCAGTCTCTCTTTGAGATTGAAAAGTTTCTGGATTGCTCTTAACAGCAATGGCATTTGGCATCAACTTCGTTCTGTTAAATATATGAAAAAATTGCCTCTGCACTCTTGGCTTCGAGAGAAAAGTTTCTATCTGCTGAATGCTTTGGTTATTGGGAGAGGGTTCCTCTTCACCTTGTCTTGGCTAGGTAAAGGGCTACTCTGGCATGTTGGGAATGGTTCAGCTATTCGTCTGGGTGTGGATCCCGTAGTTGGTATGGGCTCCTCCTTTATTCTCCCATGCGACTTAAGAGACTATCTGGAAGACTATGGGATATGTACCTTAGCTCAAGCTAGAAACCAAACATCATTTGCTTCGGGTTACTGGTTCTCGGCAGATGAGCTTGATCTTCAAGGTGAATGGAAAACTCATTGGGAGAATTATATTAGGGGGCTGGAATATGGCAGAATCCGTCTTTCTAATCACCGCGACTCTCTTCTCTAGTCACATAACAATTATGTGGGCCCATTAACTGCAACAATGGGCTATGAATGTATCTCATCTGCTTGTTGTTTAGAGGATCAGGACCCTGTACTTGATATACTTTGGACTCAAAATATTCCTCTAAAATAGCTTGTTTCATCTGGCTTTTGGACAGAGGCCGGATTCTAACATGGGATCAACTTCAAATTCATGGGTTCCAGGGCCCGAGTTGTTGTGTTCTGTGTGAGAGGAATTCAGAGGATATCCAGCACCTCTTTTTGGATTGCCCTTATTCAGTGAGTATTCTCTCCTACTTTGCGGCTCGGTATGGGTTCTCTCCCCCCATCTTTAATTATGTCTCCTCCTTTCTAGCTCACTGGTTCAACAATATTGCGTTCTCAGCTCACTTTAGACATTTGCCACTTTTCACATTCTGGTGTATCTGGATTCTCCGGAATAAATGTCTTTTTGAAAACGGGAAGCCTACTGTTCATGCTCTTATCTCCAGGGTCGAGAGCTTACTAAACTTATATCCTGCTCCACAAAAAAATCATAAATTTCGGAACATTGACCCAAGCCCCTTGAAGGTCTTTCCTTGTGGATTCTTTGATGGGGCTGCTGCAGAGAACATAGGAGGCACAGGTTTTGTGATCTATCTAAATGATGTCCATTTTTTTAGTTTCTCTATGGGTTGTGGTTGCAGCAGAAACACAAGAGCGGAATTATTGGCACTCTGGGCTATTCTAAGAGTGAGTTTGATGATGGGTTTACCCATACACACGATATTTGGTGACTCTCTGGTTATTATGTCCTGGCTCAACAGACTTGCTGCGCTAAATGTTCCTTCTGTGATACATTGGTGTGATGATATACGAAATATGCTACAACATGTCCCACAGGTGATTTTCAAACATATATTCTATGAGCATAACTCGCTGGCGGATGGCCTCTCCAAACAGGCTCTGAAGTTGGATATGGGATATGGAACCTTCTCTGAATCTTTGGATGGAATGGTCATAGATCATGGCCAATTTGTGCTATTTTAGATTATGCTGAGTCTCTTTGTTTTTCTGCATTTGGCTCTCAGCATTTGATATGTTTATCTATGTCTGCCATGTATGAGACTTTTCATCCAGCAAGTTTTGCTCAGGAATGTCTGTTTGATGATCACCTCCGATCTTACTCAGCATGTTCTGACCTGATCTATCAGGGATGATGAAAAAAGTCTGCTATGATCAGACTTTATGCTTCTTCTCTTTGATGGCTGTATGCAGGCTCTGATCTTTTACTGTCTATGTTCTGATGTGGTTTCTTATTTTACTCTCTGCCAGGAAAGTTGGAATATGTATAAGATGTCTTTTGATTCTTATGAATAACAAAGACTGGTATTTTTTCCTCTGAAAAAAAGCTGAACGTTATTTCAATTATTTAATAATAAAAAATCAGTTCAACAACTCAGAGGCGAATTCTCAAGTTCATTTCAATTATTTAATAAAAATTAAAGAGTGAGTTCAGAGAAGATAGAGTTCACTCGTTTTTTTTAATAATTGAAGGTTAAAAGTGCCCCTTAATTCAATGCTTTAATAATAAAGAGTGACTTCACCCACTTTTCTCTCAGATAGAGGTTGATCTCCAGAATCCAGCTATTTGAGGGAGAGAATCATCATTATCCTAAGTAGTTAAGCAGTGTAATGAATAGTTAGCTATCGCTAATGCAAATTGATTGTGGTAATATGTCGTAATGAATAGTTAACCGTTGTTAAGGCGACTGTATTGTGGTAATATCTGGTAACAAATCGTTTGCAACCACCAAACTTCACAGATTTCTCAGTGATTCGCAGGATAGTTGCACCGATCGCAAGGTAGTTGCATAAGTAATTCTCAGTTTAGTTTAGATGTGGCATCAAAATATATCCTATTCGACTTCGGCATCATAGCATTCCAACCTTCCAGTTACAATTTCTATGTAGCGTCGAACTTTTTAGCGGAGCATAGTAGGGGGTGGAAATTTCGGGTATGTTATCGATTAAGCATATTAGAAATGTTTTTCTTTGTTGTTTAGATTTCAGTTGTGTGTTAGGCCTTCACATGGACACATGCGGGCAGTGTCATTCTCCTACTACAAAGTAAGGAAATAAGGAAGTCGATGGAGTCGTGGAGTTCAAGTTATGTTTACAGGTCGAATATTTTTAATTTTTCAATATTTTCAAATTTTTTCCAGCATTACCATGCAATAGATCTCAAACCATCATTTTTTTTCCGTGATGTATGTGTTTTCAAATTCAACACCTTTTTACTGATGTATGTGTTTTCAAATTCAACACTGTTGGCAAATTGCATGCACCCATCGTTTCATTGGAAAATATTTGAGAATACTTTGTTTCTATATATTCTAGAGTGTTTCGAGAATCTTATCATAGGAAGGCCTTTTAGGGTAGAAGAAATGATGTTGGGTTAAAATCTGCCTTAACCACACAGGATATGAGTCAATAAGTTGTCATGAAACGTACATGTTTTGGGGGTATTTCATCACATGTAGATAGGCTTCCATTCAACAAATGCCTCACAGAGGAGTTTGTCTTATAGAATCTATGTCACATACACCAAGCGGACTGTGACTGTGTGTTCAGTTCTATGTGATTCTCAACCTTATTTTCCTTAAATGGCCCAAATTATGGCATGTATGCCAGATTCAATGCATACTGAGTTAGGACTTGTTTCCGCTTTAAAAAAACCTTCACCACAGATAAGTCTCCCAACCGTTTGGTGTGTTCTTGGGGGAAACTATGAGTTTAGAACCCAATGTCACCTCGATTCCTAACTCCTCTATTTAGACCCCAACTCCCAAAAAGTCAAGGGGTAGTCCCTGCTTACTAAGTTTGTTTCTTTGTAGAGTTTAATTCGGAGCTGAAAATTATTAATGTTCCACTAGTTAAATGGAAAACAACCGTGCAAATGTGCAATAATATAATGACAAGCAAATCCTTCTTTGTACATGAACCAAATACAATTGCAAGAGAAAGATAATCAATTATCACTTAACCAGTGCCTATTTAGTTCGAGTTATGGAGTCACAAACTTATAAAAGATAAAATGAATTTTGCCAAAATATACAAATTACACTAAACCATTCATTCACCACAATATTCAAGTAACCACATTTAACACATGTAAAATACTCAAAGCAAATGGGTAAACATGTAAGAAATATGCTTGTAAGAGAATGAACCAAATAACAAAGAGGACTATGAAAGTAAATAAAACAAAAGGTCGTGATTTTTTGCAAGTGGTTCTGTAGATTTCAGTTTATTTTATGGTCTTTCTTCAACTTAGGGGATTAATATTTGTACAAGAAAAGTAAGGCTAACTAGTGTGTCTACTTCTAACCTAAGTCACTTGGTTCGAGTTCGTGTTCGAATTCGACAGGAAATAAATTCGGAAAAAAATCGTCAACAATTTTTTTTTAATAAAAATCGGCATTAAATTCGAATATATATTATATAAAAACTTAAATTTTATTTTCAATAATATAATTTTTTAATTATATAGCTTCTACATAAAAATAATAAAAATATGATAAATATATATATATATTGTATAATTTTATATAATTTATATTAATATATATTTTCAATCAATTTTTAATCAATTTATTTTAATATATACATAAGTTACATTTACAAAATTATATCACAATTTATGTATATATTATGTTATCAAATAAAATACACGCTCAACTGCAACTTCGGGAAATTGATCACCGGCGTCCGTTTCGGGAGATTGATCACCGGCGTCCGTCGGGAGTCAAGACTACGCTGAACCCATCTGCGACTTTGCAGCAGCCACCCACAACAATCAGAACCTCTACGCTAGTGTCTATGACTCTGTGCCGACGTCTGCGACTCTTTGCCTACCACAATTATTTCAGGGATTCGCGACGGCAACCTCCACAATTATTTCAGGGATTTGCGACGGCAGCTCCACCGGAACAATGTGCACGCCATTAGTTTTGGAGGGACTAGGGCTAACCTGCGGGCAGCGAAAAAAATCGCCAATTTTCAACCATTTAATTCGTCGACCACAAAAACAACGTCGAATTTCGAATTTTAAGGCGAAAAATCGCCGAATACAGTGACTTAGCTTCTAACCCTTATTCCTTAATTGAGAGAAACTATTGGGTGCTCAACGAGAGAGCACAAGGCTCCCTCCTATCTCCACAAATCAGTCCCAAGGACAAGCACGGTGCTTAATAGGAGGACACTAAATGCCTGGAGACTCCCAACATCCTCTACCCCTCTAGTTCCACAACAAGTCTTTATTTTCTCAATATTGCAATAAATGGTTAAAAGGTCTATTAATTTAGTCAATTCAATCTCTATCCCTTTCTTGTCTCCCAAGATCGAACGAATCGCCAGGGGGAGTGAATACGGGGCCAAAGCAAAGCAAGGTTGATTTTACTCTAACAAAACAAATAACTAACAACAATACAAGCCAACACGATATTGCAAGGGTGGCGAAACCAACTCATATGCAAGGTGTGGACAATATGAAAATAAAAGAAAATGCAATACAAGCCAGCATGATTTTGCAAGGATGGCAAAGCCGAATCACTTACAAGATGTGGGAAAATAAAAATTTGAAAATAGAAATACAAACTAAACACCCCAGACCAATCAACAATTGCTTATGCAAGGGGGGGAAGCCTAACTTATGTTGCAAGCAATAGATGACAAACAAATTAAATTTTAAATGCAACTTGAAATGCAAAAGAAAATTAAGTCCAAGATACTCTTTTGGACTTGTTACAATGATTGAAATTTCAGCGAAAAAGAAAGAGAGCAAAGAGGTAGAAAAAGAGTATTTCCACCCCTTCTTGGTGATGGCCTTGAAACCCTTCCTTTATGGTGGCCTTTGCACCTTTCTACGGTTGAAATTTGACAGAGTTTCTCTTTGTTTTATCATCAGCCTATTAAAAACTGGAAAACAAAAAATTATAGAATATGCCCAAAATCACTTTGGGAAAGTTCAAAAGTTAGCGAAAAAAATATACAAAATGTCTACAAAAATTGTCCAGTAAATAATTTCAAATAAACTTGAATTTGTGAGGTTAAATCAGCTTTAAAACATTCAACAAAATAAAAACAATATTCATAAATTTATATATGAGAATGAGAAATTTTGTCCTTCGCACTTCTTGATTCGAAAAATGGGGCATCCAACAAAAGGATCTCACTCTTCAATCCAAATAACCTGCAACTAGTAAGATCTTTACTACACAACTAGAAGAAAGTGAGATTCATATAATGAACAAAGAAATCATAAATTTCAACCGAGATAATGTATGAAATTCTTTACCACAAAAACGAAAACTCACATAATCTATGGAAAATAAATTACCATAAACCTTACCAAAGCAAATAAATTTGTTTCCTTGGCCTCCCAAACTTGAGTAGCTACTTGAGGATCGAAGCAAATCATCCAAGGACACAAAGAGACACAAGATTGCTCCAAAGATTTCAATTATCTAAGCCAAATGATTGAAAACTACAATGGCACAAAAATGGAAGAGAATGAGAGCAAGAGAGAAGAGAATGAGTAAGAGCATCCAAAATTATAACCCAAATGAGGAGGAGGAACCTCCTTAAAAAGGAGAAAGATGAGAGAGACCCTTCTTGCATGCCCAACACTTGTCATTTGAAGGGAAGAGGGGCCCATAAAGGGGGGCACACCTCCTTGGATTAAAAATCAAATAATGTGGGCGAGGGGAGGAAAGCGGGGGCGGGAACCCCCTATTATGCTTTGATAACCATTGCTAGGTCAAAAGAGGGGGACCCATGGAGGTGGGACTCCTCTTCTTGATTTATTTTCCAATATTTGAATTTCCATGGTTGAGAGGGCGCCCCCCCTAGGGAGTCAACTTTATTTGTGAGATACACTTGCAAGGGGGGGGTGAGGGGCTTTATGCTTCAAACATTACCTTGGATACATAATATAACCTTTAGAAGCTTTACTTCCCTCTTTTAAGTGACTTTAGACACTTTTTCAAAATTTGGCTTGCTAATTATTTGCCAATTTTCCTGATTGCCTTGACAAACTTAGACAAATGTGTCCAAAATCTTAGCAAGTCTTGTCTGGATGACTTCAAACTTTTCCCAAGGGTGTAGGGGGACTCATGCCATTGATTTTGAGTACCCATAACCCTATTCGTGGGCATTATGTGCCACTTAACCCTCTTTTCATTACAACATTTTTATGGTGAGGGATAATTTTTAATCACCAAAAATTAAAAGATCCTGCGTAAAACTTAATGAAATTCCACAAGACTCTGGATATTGTCTAGCATGGTTACATAGAACATTCCTGGGCCTTAGTCACCCTGTGGAATCAATCATTAGAACACATTTCCCCACTTTGGAGGTATTTTTGAGTGAAAAACTCAGATAATTAAAATCACTAAAAATGAATTTTAATCATCCAAGGAAAAAAATACTCTATGAACAAATTTCTCTGATGAAAAAGTCCTAGGTAACTAAGTTACACAAAAACTAGACCTTCACGCTGACGTATCATTACAAAATCCCCCACAAGGGTGCAGAAATTTCATGGAGAAAATAATAGAAGAGTTGCTTCACTTGAAAAAAATTTATTAGGCACTTCTTTCTCATCTTCAAGACACATGGTACATGGTTGGCCACCTAGTTGGTTAGGTGGCCAATGGGACTGAAGGTTTTATGGTTGTCAATGGGTAGTTAGTATCACTAAATTTTGTCATTAAGGTAAGGGAAAAATACACGCTTATTCTAGCTACGAAGCAGTGGTCTATTCAATAATCACCCTCACTATATGCACACAAATACACAAAACAAAAGGAATTTATATGTGCTTACTTCAATATTTATGTTCGGATATATTTATTAAACCTAACAGTAAAATTGTTGTAGTACAATGGTGATATAATTTTTTTAATGGTTGTGTTGCCCACCTATTTCGACCAGGTGGCAACTCCATGTACATGAGGATGTACATAATTGTACCTTAGAAAAATCTGAGGATTTTTCACTTCTGCAGGGCTATTGCCCCTTTGTAAAATGAAATGTCCGCTCCCCTGCGTGGGAAAATTAATGTAATTTTATGTGCTAGTATGGGTCATATGATACGGATGCCACACCATGGAACGGGTTGTTAGGGAAGTCCCCTCATCGAGTGTTTTTCCCTTTCCAATTGACCTTGTTGTACAAATGAGTTTAATCGGTTTGGTTTTCACTCAAAATCCTCCAAAGTGGTGACGGACGTTCTACCAGTCAATTCCATGAGGTGGCTAAGGTTTCAAATGTTATTCATGACCATGCTAGACATTTGTCTAGAGTCTTGCGGAGTTTCGTTATATTATTGTATTTTTATTAATTTTTTCTAATTAATTAATTTCACCCCTTGGTGGTTAATTAACTAAGTTTTGATGTAATAATGTAATTGCTCAAGCGTGGCATTTTGTAATAGGGGCTATGAATGAAAGGTAAAATTGCTATGAAACCCCCTAAGCCACTGCTTCGAGTCCCATGTCTTTCTGATAAGTGGTTGAAGAGATAGACCAATTTTGGTCAAGAGGGGTCTATTTTTCCTAGGGAATTATTTATTTTCCCTAAGTCAAAAATTCACATTTTTTTATTTTGAAGTAAAAAAATCAAAAAATGCCATGGTAATTTAGTTTGGGGGTTGCTAAGCCTAGGAAGACTTACTCCAAAGTTTTTTACCCCTCCATGGCCTAGATATTAAATTTTCAAGTTTATTTTTAATTTTTCGTAAGTCAATTTTAAGAAAATTTAAAAATTTAATTGAAATATTTTTATTTAAGGTGAATTTAAATTTAGCCTAAGTCTAAGGTTAAAAATTTATCTTGGATGTAAGTGGCTAAAGTCAAAGTCTAGTTAAGAGGTGATCCAAGTAAATGTCTGAAGATCTCCTAAGCGAGGTGCCCCTCTTGTCTTAATAAAAAGATTAAAAATAAAAATAAAATAAAAGATAAATAATAATAATAATAATAATAATAATAAAAGATAAAAATTAAAAATTAAAAAGATAAAATTAAAAAGATAAAAGATAAAAATAAATAAATAATAAAAAGATACAAATAAAAAATCAAAAATCAAAAAAGAAAAAAAGTTGAAAAATCAAAAAAATCAAAAATTAAAAATTAAAAATAAAAAAAAAAGTTTAAAAATAAAAAAATAAAAAATAAAAAATAAAAAAATATTAAATAGAAAATAAAAATATAAGATTAAAACTTGAAAATAAAGATTTAAAAATAAAATATAAAAAGATAAAAATAAAAAATAAAATATTAAAAGATTTAAAAGTAAAAAGATAAAAAAAAATTTATATATATATTAAAAGATTTAAAAGTAAAAAGATAAAAAGTAAAAGTAAAAGATTAAAAGATTTAAAAGTAAAAAGTAAAAGATTAAAAGTAAAAGTTAAAAATTAAAAATGAGAGATAAAATAAAAGATAAAAGATAAAAAAATATAAACTTGAAAATAAAAGATTAAAAGATTTAAAAATAAAAAAGATAAAAACAAAAAGTAAAAGATAAAATAAAGTTTAAAAATTAAAAAATTAAAATTTGAGTCAAAGGGGTCCATGATTTTTCCATTTACATAAAAGCTAATCTAATGGTGAATATTTAGTCTAAAACCTAGATCTAAAGGTTAATATGGTTAAGACTTGGATTAAGCTTTTAAGCCATTGATTTAAAATTAATCCAAGGGTGTGGATTAATGAAGAAAAATAGAAAGCCAAATACTTAGATCTAGTGGTGTGGATTTAACGTAGATCTAGATCTAATCTCAACCGTTTATCATTAAGGAGTTGGGGATTATCTCATCTATTTAATGAGGGTCTCACTCCCTCATTAAATCACCATTCTTATGCTATTGTTATGCTGCCGGAAAATCCTTCTTCTCACTCTCATATTCTTGCTACCTTGTATTGAAGTTTTGCCCAAGCTGAGCTGTTTTAATAAAATTCTTTGGAGGAATACTATGCTTCAACTTTTCATGATCTACATGTATTGAGGTAACCTTGTATTTATTTTGTTTGCATTTGTTGTGTTTTTCTAGTTAGCTCTCCACAAAGTGTTTTGTGAAGAGATTAAATAATAGAAGTATTTTTATTCTTTTTTGTGAATGATCTGATATTTCTTACAAAGTGTTTTGCAGGAAGTATTAGGTGTTCATCTCTAGAAGTACAATATTTTGTAGGCATAGTTTGTATTGCAGGTTATCTAAGCAAGGAAATTCCTTCGAAAAACATCATTCCGGCAACAATTTAAATTCGGCCATCTACTTTCAGCCTGTTTTAAACAGGGTTTTATTCACTGTTTAGTGAATATAGCCCCTGTTTTAGAAGCCCTAACCTCATATATATTAATTTAACTTGTTATTTCTGCTGTTTTAGTATTATTTAGGTGGCTGGAAACTCAGTTTCCAGTCAGTCTGTGAGTTCTATGCAAAAATAGCTCTGTCTCGAATACTTGTGGTATCAATTGATCCGCATCTGCGGTGAATGAAGTCGGTCTGAATTGGTTTATCCAATCTCTCGAGCCGAACGCAAGTTCCTTCGGGATTAATTTATTGCATACCTCTTTGATAAATATTATTCATATTTCTGTCATACTTTCGCTCAGATTTTTATGTAAAAAATTGTAAATTTTGTACTAGTATTGTAACAGCAGATTTTTTTAGTATTTCATGTGATTTGCAGCGAAGAATAGTTCGCTGGTTTTTGACAGGTTATTCATCTTTAAAGAAGAATTGCTGCCCCAAAAGACATAAAATCCCCTCAAGCTTCAACCGGCATAAAAGAGGTTCCATTCCTCAACTTTCTCTCTCAAAATTTTCTGTTATTGTAAACCCCAAAGAGAGTCTCTTGGGGTATTCTTTAAAGTCTTGTAATCATTTGTAGTTTATGAGTAAGTAGATTAGGAAGAGATAGATAGTTAGTTTTATTTCCAGCTACCCACTTTTCTTTGTGACAGACCATCATCTCTGTCTCAAAGATTGTTGTGAGGTGAGTTTACTATAGTTTAGATACTTTCAAGTTTCTGCTTATGCAAGTCTTTTTTTTTGTTAAAGAAGTAACCATATAACCCATCCAACCTGTGTATCCTCTATCCACTTGTTATCTCCCTTTAGGAAATTCAAGCTGGATATGAAAAACAGGGTAAGTGGGGGCTTAGGTAATTAGATTAACTTTCCTTTTCTTGTACTACAATCTACAAT
>LPNX011203928.1:0-17801 GCA_001517045.1 Pseudotsuga menziesii
AAAGTCCTAAATTAACTCAGCAATCTCTGTGGAAGGCGGGCCTAGCCTTCACACAAAGATGCTAGATGAACAACGTGCAACTCTCTTAAATCAGAGGTAACTCCTTATATTAAAGAAAGAAAGATTACACAATTTGCTTCCACTGCTAATACAATGAATGAATTATCTTTTTTCCAACCCCCTGGGTCGAGACAGCTCCCCATATTTATACATGCAGATCATAACATCCGATCCTGTTAAAGGGCAGCCATGAAGATCTATGATCTTCAGGCACCCTAAATAATACTAGTTGTTACAAACGTGGCATAGTAAAAACATAGAAGATGTGAGAAAGCTGTTAATTGGCCCAAGAGTGACGATCCCTTTAGATCGCAATTATACTCGAGCAGTAATGTACTAAATATCTCCAATTGTAGCGCATTCTGTTACAACTGCCCTGTCACAACTCTGCCTAGGATGTTGCATTGGAACCACGTGCCTTAATTGGTGATCGAAGGGTTGAGGATCATCTTGAGCGACAATCATCCCTCCTTTCGAGACTTATTCAACCTCATCTTCCTGCAGTCCACCCATCTCAAACTAACTTCATAAATCATAACATGTTAGCACAATCGAGAGATACACAGCCTTAATTATCACAATCATAAGCATTAATAAGATAAAGCAATGATCAGTCTTACCTTGGAAGTTTGGCAAATAAAGTGAGGACAACAGGTCTGATTAACATGCTGAAATGGTGTAGGACAAGGGAAGAAAAGATGATTGAGGGTGGTTAAAAAGGGCCAATTCTTGGCTCAACATCTCCCCCCAGCTATCATGTTGCATGTCCTCATGCAACAACCTGCATCATTCGGAGTCTGAGTCCCGTACTGAGCTCTGTTCATGGAGGGAGGAAAAGTTGTAGGGAAACTCAGGCACCTCATCTTCCTTTAAAAAGCCTCTGTGAGTAACCCAATACTTCCAGCATCGCTGCTCCTTTGCCCTATTCAAGGAAAAATCCATGTTATACAGTTTTGCTGGCCACCAAATGAGAGGGAATTTAAATTTTAAACCCAACCAATTCACTCCACACTCCCTCATACTTCCTACGTAACCCTTGATTCTGGAAAGTGCCTACTTGAAATTCTTAAAACAGTAGGGGTCTCGGCTTTTGAGTGCAGAGGAGGCAGCCTGCCACCTATGCTTACTCCCCTCCAATGCTACCTGCTGATATCTGGAAATGTAATTTGTGCAAGTGGAGATCAATTCTTCCTGCAGTCTCAGGATATGTTGTTCCTGGGGAGGTCTTGAAAGAAAATTTATGTACCGTGCCAACAGAATACCAGGATTCTGGGGCTCACTTCGAATCCATAAGTTAGTGTGAGCTTCATTATGGGAAAAGGTCTGAAAAGACCTTTCCCACTGAGCGTGATTGCTCACAAAAGAGGCAAAGGCTCTTAGCTGAACATCCCCTGCAAATGGAACAGGATTTGAGTGGCGATCCAAAGGGAAATCCATCTCATGCAAGTATAATTCACACAGCAGGTTCTGCTCCTCAAAATTGCTTCCAAAGAATGTCTCCAAGAACTTTGCTGAGGTTGTGATTTCAAACGACCTCCCTTCCTGTACAACCTTCAATTTAAACCAGACAAATTGCTCAAATAGGAATACTAGATAAGAGGAAGAGGGTTTCCTGGTGCCCATGAGTTCTTGAGAGAGGGTGTACATCTGTTCTTTCTCCCGCTGCATGGATTGAAACTTTTTCAATTCTCTCAACTTGTTCTGTGGCTCTTCTTCCTGAACTTTGTGGCCCATGCGTTCTACTGCCAAATTCTCTTCCAATCCCCTGATGATTTTTCTATGCTCACTGAGAGAAATCATCCCTTTCTGATACTCCTCCACCTGGCTTTTCCATTTGGTCACCTCCATTCTCAAAGTTGAGATTTCGGCTACCAGGTTCAAGATTTCATTTTTATGATGCCCTTCTTGATCCGGGTCTAAGTCAATGAAGTTTTTAAAGGGTAGAAGCACTAGTTCTTATGGGACAGTTTCTTCCTTTTGAGCATCCTGCACATCTAAATTTACTATAGGAGTTGCTGGTTCTTTTGTGACAGCAACTTCCTTTAGACTCCCTTCATCCACTACATCCATTGCTTCTAGAGACACTGGTTCTTGTGTAGCAGTGTCTTCTTCCTGGGTAACCTGTATTTCTGAATTTGATTCAAGAGTTGTTGGTTCTTGTGTGGCAGCAACATCCCCTATATTCTCTTCAATAGCTGCATTCATGGCTTTTTGAGACACTGGTTCTTGTGTAGCAGTGTCTTTCTCTTGGTCAACCTGCATTTCTAAATTTGGTTCAAGAGTTGTTGGTTCTTGTGTAGCAATGTCATCCCCTAGATTCTCTTCAACAGCTGCATTCATGGCTTTTTGAGACACTAGTTCTTGTGTGACAGTGTCTTCTTCGTCCTTCTGCCTCTGAGATTGGATACCTTCCTCATTGTGCAGCTCCTATTCAAGGATTTCGGTGTCACCTGAGGACTGTGTCTATACCTATTCATCCTCACTCCATTGTATATCAGGAATGATAACCATTCCAGGGTTATCTTCTAATTGCAATTCAGGAACCCTTGCTGCAACTTCCAAGGATGTTGGTTCTTGTGTAGCAACATCCTTGCTTACTTCTTCATCCTCTTGTTGTTGCAATTCTTCTCCTATGAGCTTTGTATCATGGGAACATTCTGTAGTTACAGTGCAAAGCTCTTCATTAGGTTCTAGAGTATCCTCCATCCCAGGTTCTTCTCCCACTTGTTCGGCCGATTGGACAAGTATATTCAGGTTTGCTGGTTCTTGTGTTGCAGCCCCCTGTTCAAGTTCATCAATGTCCTGCCCTTGTGGCTCAACTTCTACAATCTCTATGTCGTGGGAGCATCCTAGGGTTACAGTGCACTCTTTGTCCCCACAATCATACATGATTTCATCTTTTAGCTCCTCCGCCACCGGATTAGTGGAAACTTCAACAAGGATGTTTAAAGATGCCGGTTCTTGTGTTGCAACATCTTCTTTTTCTACATTTTCCTCTGTTGTGGGCGCTGACTATGGTGCTGTGCAGGTGTGCATTATAATCTTGTGGCCTGCCTCTTTGAAGATTTCCCCACAAGTGGGGTAGATCACACACTCATCTTCCTTGCCAGGCTCGGTAGAGTTTGATCCCTCCAACTGGTCTGCAGCCTCCACTAATGTATACATTTTCCTTTCTCCTAATTTTCTGCAGGTTTCCTTCCATGTCTCCAATTCCCTTCGAAGTACTTGGACTTCCTCTTTTAATAGTGTGTTCTCATCCAGAAGTCCTTCAATGCTGGGTTCTTCCTCGACTGGCCTTTGCGAAGCATCCATTGGCCTTGGTACAAGGATTGGGAACTCAACCTGTGCTTCTAGGGTTTCCCATCTTTTTCTGGCTGCCTCTGCTGCTGCAGCTGTTTTAGTTCTTTTCCTTCTGATTGGTGAGGTTATATTAAGTTCGTAGATTGATCTTTTCTTTCTTCTTTGTGGTGTTTTCTTTTGTGGAGCTGGGATATCTGGTTTCACAGCCGAGGTCGAAGGAATATTTTCTTGCTCCTCAGGCTGTTCTTCCTCAATTAAATTTCCTCCTCCCCACTCAGGTGAGGACTCAATGGTTAATGGCTCAATATTTTCTTTTATTGCCCTAGCTCTGTCACCTTCAGGTTCAACTGTCACAGCATTTAGTGCTGCTCCAGTTTCACCTTCTGTTGGAAGAGCTGCCCTGTTGTCTAGGTTTTCCACCAGGTTTTTATGTACACCCTCCTCCAATTGCTCTTCCTGTGCCCCCGGTTGTTCTTCTTCTGATATAGTTTCATCCCCCCCCCAACTATATTGGAGGAACTCTGGTCCTCCTGCTATGGTTGAACCTGTTCCTGTTCTATCTGGGCACCCAGCAAGGGAGCGGGTTCTTGAGCTCAAGCTGTGAATTGCTCCCAAGTTATATTGTGCTGAGCAAGGGTTCTTAAAATTATTAATTTGATGAGACCATGGTGGGTCAGCGAGGCAAATGGATGTTTAGCGGCTTGGACGAACGCCGCCATATGACGCAAGTCATGAAGCAAATAGTATGGAATGTTCAATAAAGTGCCATGGCAGAGATGAGAAAGTAAAGGAAGTTAAGAATTATAAACAGTTTGGTACCTACCTTCACAAGTGATGTACTTCTTGAGAAAGACAGCAACCTAATCCCATGGGCGTGACAATGACTGTAGTGCAATCCCTCTTCTGGATGATTGAACTTGCTCCCCCTCTCGTAAAAATGCTTTTTGTGCGGTCATCGTGGGAACTCGTCATCCAAACCATGCCTTTCCGACCTGCAGGATAGCAGTAACCTCAGATATAATGGCTTCAGAGACTTCTATGTGTAGCCCCCACACCTCGGAGTGAGTTTCTGTGAGTTTTAAGGCAAATTGCAGGGCTGCTTCCCAGTTAAATCCATCCAGTCGCTCGAAAAATTCGATCCAGCTGGCAGCTTGAAAGATGGCAAGAACTGCGGGATTTTTCCTAAGTTCCTGTGTATCCAAAGGTTCATGGCGAGCTAGAATCCCCATAGTCTTGGTTGCAGACTGAGATTGCTACTTCACAGACTACAGAATCCAACAATAGAGGTTGCAGCACAGAGGATGCATGAATCGGTGACCGGAGATGTTGAGTAAATGGGTAAATTTGGAAAGTTCAGCTCAAAAAAATGTTTGAAATTTTATTCCAAATTTGGGAAGGTGGCGGTTATCAGTTTTTACGTCGCACGGGGGAAGGAGTTAATTAGGCCATAATGGTGATACTAATAAAGGTACGAATGATATCATTAAATCTTATCAATACTTTAATCACGTGATAAATCAAAGCCATACCTCGTGAGACTGTGCGTGAGATATCCTGCGGAGAATAGTGAAACGTGCGGTTGCTGACGTCGTGAATACGAACTCGTGTGTTGTCATTAAATTGATCATGATGAGGAGGATAATGCAATAATTCCTTCCACCGGTTAAACACGAACCATCTCATCGCCAGGGTCAGAATTGTGAACAAAGCAGTCGTCGTATGGCCCAGTTCGCCAGCATGAGCAGGATGAATTAAAGCCATATCTAGCAAGTTGAAGCAATTTTTCTGTTAATACAGGAGTTACTTCTACAAGTTTCCAAAGACAGCCTTTAACGCTAAAGACACCCGCCAAATGAAGCAGAATTGCAGCTACCAGGAATGATATCGCGGCCAACGAAAAAGATGTTGCAGCCACCAGGAAATGACTCGTGGCTGCCAGGAAAAAGCTTTACGGCATCGAGAAAAATCACGGCTGTTAGGGAATAGTTTTATGGCCACCGGAAAATTTGTCGCAGCCGCTGGGAAAAGTTTACGGCCGCCGGGAAATATGTTGCAACCGCCGGGAAATGGTTTACGGCTACCGGGAAAAAGGGCTTTGCGGTCATCGGAAAAAAAATCATGGCTGCCGGGAAATATGTCGCAGCCGCCGAGAAATGGTTTACGGCTGCCGGGAAAAATGTTGCAGCCACCGGGAAATGGTTTAAGGCTACCAAGAAAAAGGGTTTTGCAGTCATCGAAAAAAGTCACGGCTGCCAGGAAAGGTTTGCGGCCGCTGGGGAATATGTTGCAGCCGCCGGGAAATATGTTGCAGCCGCAAAGAAACTTATTTCGAAGAAAAAGGAAGTGCAGCACAGGAAGGCATAGGAAAACGACTCCGTTCGACAGGCCCAATCCGTTCATTCCCTTGGCGCTTCCCTACAAATTTTTGAAAACAAACAACAAACGAGAAGATCAAATGCAAAAGGAAGAAGAAAACAATATAAAATGCAGCAGAGAAAAAAACATTATTTATGTACAGTAATTCAAACGCGATTTACAGTCTAAGGATTGGCAAAGGCAGAGAGAAGTTCCTGCCTTGATGTCAGCTAATAATCTGGATCGGCGGCAATTTGCGAAATGAATGCATCCTTCGAAATAGGCTTATGATACAGTCGCAGCCTGTGGCCATTAGCAAATAATGGTATGCGGTTTTCATCAATGGTCACCAGACGGACAGTGTCGTTGTCAAATACCTTGTTGACCAAGTAAGGACCCAGCCACCTCATACGTAATTTGCCTTTAAAATCCTTTTTGAACCTGGAGTCATATAGTAACACCCAGTCTCCTTCATGGAAGATTTTCTTTTTAATAAATCGGTCATGCCAATTGGATCTCTGTTGCTGAAGCAATGCCATTTGATCCACTACAACCAACCGTTTCTCATCCAATTCATTTAATTGATTAAATCTTCTCTTCTGGGCCTTTGTTACATCCAGATTCAATTCGGTGGTTGTCTTTAGGGTTTTGATCTCAAACTCAATTGGAAATATGGCACTCTTCCCATACACTAAATCATAGGGAGAGAAACCTGTGGTGTTGCGCCAAGTCATACAATATGCCCATAGTGCTTCTGGAAGCCTGTCAGCCCAATCCTTTCGATGGCTCTTAACTGTTTTGGTAAGGATGGCTTCAATAACCTTATTAGTACTCTCCACCTAACCATTGGCTTGGGGATGGTAAGGTGAAGCCACCCTATGTTGCACATGATACTTCCAGAGCAAGGATTCAAATTGGTGTGACATGAATTACGGTCCTCCATCGGTAACTACTTCCTTTGGTACCCCAAAGCGGGTAAAAATTTCACTGTACAGAAAATCCATCACCGCCCGGTCGTTAGCCTTAGCCAAAGCCATAGCCTCTACCCACTTGGTCATATAGTCAGTACAAACTAGGATGTAAGCTTTCTGTCTGGAAAGAGGGCTGATAGGGCCAACAAAGTCCAGTGCCCATCTATCAAATGGTTCAACTACTACTTGAGGTTGTAGAGGCATCTGGTCTGTTTTATTGGGCTGGCCCATCCTTTGGCAGCTGTCACAGGACTGAACATACCTTTTAGCATCCCTGAGCAGATTCGACCAATAGTAGCCCATCCGCAGCGCTTTGTGCCCTGTTATTTTGTTTGCAAAGTGTCCCCCGCAAGGCTCATCATGACAGGCTTTCAGTATGTGAAAGATCTCATCTTCCCTTACACATCTCCTAATCTCAAGATCAGGTCCTATGTAGAAGAGATGACCATTTAGCCAACAATATCTGGCACTTTGCTGAATGATTTTTTTCTTTTCTCATTTAGACATGTGTGGTGGGAGCTTTCCTGCAACCAAATAATTAGCGATGTCTGCATACCAGGGAGAGTGAGCTGAAAGTGCGAATAGATGTTCATCTGGAAAATAGTCCTCAACAGGAAAACTATCATTACTTTTAGTAAGACGGGATAAAAAATCAGCAACGACATTTTCTTTTCCAGGTTTATCTATAATGGTAATATCAAATTCCTGTAATAACAAGAGCCACCAGGTCACTCTAGCATTAGTGACAGGTTTGTTCATTAAATATTTAATGGCAGAGTGGTCAGTGTGCACAAATGTAGGATACCCAGTAATGTAATGTCGAAATTTATTAATAGAGTAAACAATAGCTAGGAATTCTTTTTTGGTAACAGTATAATTAAGCTTAGCAGGGGCTAAGTTTTTACTAACATAGTAGATGACATAAGGTACTTGACCATCCTGCTGTCCTAATACTGCCCCAATGGCAGTATCAGAGGCATCTAAAGAAATATGGAAGGGTAAGGTCCAATTAGGACCCCTTAAGATAGGAGCTATGGACAGCCTCTCCTTAAGCTCGTTAAATGCTGTCTGGCATGCCTTACTCCACACAAACTTTGCATCCTTCATTAACAGAGAGAACAAAGGAAAAGCCAGTTTGGAGAAGTTTTCTATAAACCTTCGATAATATCCAGCATGTCCCAGAAAACTTCGCACCTCTTTCTAAGTTGAAGGGGTAGGTATATCTTTTATCACTTCGATTTTTAAGGCGTCTACCTGGATTCCATTGGCAAAGATGAAATGCCCCAACACCACTCCCTCACTCATCATCATATGGCACTTTTCGGTGCTTAATGAGAGCTGAGTCTGTTCACAGCGGATTAAAACCTTCTTTAAATTTTCCAGTGCTTCCTCAAAGTCCTGGCCATAGGGAGTAAAATCGTCCATAAATATTTCCATACTATCATTGACTAATTCAGATAATATGCCAATTACAGCTCTTTGAAACATTGCCGGTGCGTTACATAGACCAAAGGGAAGCACCCTGTAGGCAAACGTTCCCCAGGGACAAGTGAAGGTGGTCTTATCCTTGTCCTCAGGAGCAATCTGAATCTGGTTGTATCCGCTAAACCCATCTAGGAAGGAGAAGAACTTCTTCCCTGATAAGGTATCAAGTACTTGCTCAATAAAGGGAAAAGGGAAGTGGTCCTTTTGCGTGGATTTGTTCAGCTCCCTATAATCAACACAAACCCTCCATTTACCATTTTTCTTGGGCACAATTACGAATGGGGAAACCCACTCGCTATCTGAAATAGGATATATGAATCCTGCCTCGAAGAGTTTCTGGATTTCCTCCTTCACTATATCCCTCAGGTTGGGGTTCATGCGTCATTGGGGTTAACATACAGGCTGGGAGTCACTTCTAATATAAATATGATGGGTGCACAGATTAGAGGGAATACCCCTCATGTCTGTATACTCCCAGGAGAACGCCCCTTTATGTTCCTTCAAGAGACTGATCAGGCGCTTCTGTTCCTCTAAGGAGAGACTAGGATTGATATTAAAAGTTCTTCCGGGCTCTACCTCAATAGGAATACTTTTTGAATTTTTCAAAACTGGGATTATGTTTGTGTCACCAACTAGTGCTTCTTTTGTAAGATTTTCTTGTTCTTCCTTGCCCAGGGTTATGTTCAGGATTTGATAGACCTCTCTATCCACTGAAGCAGGTTCACTAATAAAATTACTAATAGTATCATCCTCTGTTTCATTTTTAAAAGTTAAGGCCTTCCCTATAGTTAATAGTGGATGAACATCCTCCTCCTCCTCCTGCTCTATCCAAAGGGAGGTTTCAGCCTCTAGACTTGGCCGAGATGGAGGATACAGGGTGAGGATTTTAGTCTTCATACCATCAGATATAGTCATGGACCCTAATTGACAGTTGATGTAAGCATCAGCTGTGGCCAACCAAGGCCTGCCCAAGATCAATGGGTGTCCCCTCAGCTACGATTTTGGTTGTAACACCAAAAAGTCAGCAGGGTACTCCCATGAATCTACTGAGATGACAAGGTTGTCCAGAATCCCTTCAGGTCTAATGGTGGATATGTCTGCCAATTCTAAAATAGTAGGGGTCGGTCTAAGATTAGTGAGCCCAAGCTTCTTTACAGTCTCCATTGTTATGACATTGATTGCTGCTCCTAAATCTACTAGCATGTTGGGTATCTGTGTCTGTCCTACCTATACAGTGAGAGTAGGATTGCCAGGGTCGTCATACTTTGTCACAGGGGTTTTTCCTGTTATCAAGGTATATAAATTCACTATAACGTGAACAGTGGGAGGATCTCTAGGTTTCCTTCCCAGTTTCTTAGTGCACAGGTCCCGAATGGTTCTAGCATAAATAGGCACATCTTGAAGAGCTTGAAGAAGGGGAATTTTGACATAAAGGTTCCTTAACTCTCCTAGGAGGTTAAACTGAGGTTTTCCCCTTATTATTGGTAGCATTAGTCTCTCAGGATATGGTGGTTGCCTTATCAGCTGGGTAGGCTGCGTATTGTCAGATTTATCGTTTGATGTTTCAGCCGTCCCATCTAAGGGATGCTCAGCATCTTCAATGATAGGAACTATGTCGGATAGATGCTATGAATTCCTTTCTTCCTTATGCACAGAAGGTGGAGCTTCTTCTGTAATTGCGGGTTCTACTATTTTCCTAGATCGTAAACGAATATCATTACAAGGTACAGGGGAAAGAGAGTAGGCCGGCATGTTGACAGTCTCCAATTGATGGACTGTTTTATTATTTGGGTTAGGATTAGGTTGGGCAAGCAGCTGAGGTCGTATTGGTATATTAGGGATAGAATTATTCTACAGCTACAGCTATGACTGCTAAGGTGGGTATTGAGGATATTGAAAGTATTGAGGAGAATATGGCAACTATTGAGGTGGAGGTGGTTGAGGAAACTGGTTCCCGGGATGGAAATTCCTCCATCCAGGAGACCACGACGTAGGTTGGTGTGGTGGTTGTGTCCAAGGACTCCATGAGTTAAAATTTTGCATTGTGGGTTGGGAAGGGTTCCACTGAGCATAATTTGAAGGGAATTGTGTATTCAAATTTTTCATGTTATTATTCCAATTCAAAAATGGAAACGAGTCTAGAGGCATACCTTGATTTCGGGGCTGCCAAGGTTTCTTCTGTGCAATGAAATAGGTCGATTCCACTTCTGGGGTTGATTCCTGCAGAACAGCCTTCACTTGGGGAAGTGAGGGACATTCTTTCATGTCGTGGTTCAGCTCACACAGTTGACATACTTCTACTTTATCAAGCAGGCATTCTCTCAGCGGATGATTCTTTCTACATCGAGGGCAGAACACACCTAGTGTGAGATCCTCCACTGCTTGTTTTTGTTTTTCCTTAAGGACATCGATCTCCGAGGAGATGGAGCTCATCATCTCTGTCTTGAAATTTTCAAGGAGATTACCTATCTCTGCACGGGTAGCTCCTCCATTGGATGACTTCTGAGTTCTGTCAAAGACATCACGTTCTAGCTTATCCTGTTTGTCCCGTTTATTGTTCTTGGAAGACCCCCTGGAGTATCTCTTACACAGTTCCACAATCTTACCAAAAGGTTCTTTGGAGATGTCTCCCTTTCCTAACAGATTTAACATGTCTAAGCAATCATCCCTGATCCCACGAAGCAAGATTATCTTGAGCACGTCTAGCCCCATGTTCATCTGCCAAGCTCTTTGCACATTATACAGCAACCTTTCCACAAAATCCTCCAGACTTTCGTCCTCCTTCTGCACCATTTTGAATAATTCTTCTCTTTTATCCTTGGTGTTGCAATATTCCTGATATTTTTCTAGGAACACCTATTTCATTTTATCCCAATTAGCAATAGTTCCTCCCCCAAGGCTCATGAACCAGCGTAGTGTGTTGTCCTTCAGGGTGGCAGGGAAAAGTTTTAGCTTTTGTACGTCGGTGACATAATCATAGCTGCGACAGAGAATATCGAATTCAAAAAGGAATTCGTCTGGATCTTCTGCCGCCTTTCCATGGAAGCGAGGCAGCACCGATGGCAAGATATTCTTCATAGGGGCTGCCCCTGCTAGTTGCTGAATTGGGAATTGCAGTGTAGCCATTGTTCCTTCAGGCAGGGAGTGATTGTCGTGATGATAGTTTTCCCCCATTGCCTCTTCCTCGTCATAGTCGTGTCTGTTACTCATCTCCTCTTCTATTTTATCCTCCTCTGTTTTCTCCTTTTCGTTCGTTCCCACGTTCTTTTCCTCATTCTTCTCTACGTCCTTCTCCTGTTCCTCGTTCTTTTCCTTGTTTTTCCACTGATCAGCGAAATTTTAGTGGAACTGTGTCCACTCTTCTTCAGTTACAACCTTCCTAAAAATGTGGTATGTTGGACCTCTACCAGCAGGTCCAGTTGTAACAACTGTGTCCTTCTCTGCATGTATATTCGAGGAAGCCGTGGTTGCTTGTGTATTCTCCACCATGGACCCTGACGCTGACTCCCCAGGATCGGCAGGCTTTCTTCTGATAGGAATTTCTTGCTGGAAATCCCTAGTAGATGAATCAGTTCTGTCAACAAGATCATCGATAAATGTTCTTCTGCCTAATGGTGTTCCTCGACCATGACCCAAGCCACCTGCACTGTTAGTATCTTGTGGGGTTTTGGGAGTTGGGAGGTGATCGCGTTTTACCCTCCTCGTATTCATGCAACCCAATTCATTTCAGAAAAAAGAATGGAAAAGACTGGCTAGAAATAATTACCAGATGCAACTAATGATAGTGTTTAATTTTATCCCTCCCCGGCGACGGCGCAAAAATGTCGAGCACCCAATATGCAGGTAGATGATTACCAACATATAGAGCATACGAGATTTATTGTCAACCCGAGAAAGTATTTTATTTCAAAGGATAAATGCACAGTATATGCTTAAACACACAACCACTGTAATTGAACACTCTTATCCTCTAACAACTATGTCCATCCCAAGAATATGTGTAATCCCATTCATCATCTAGATACTACAATTTCAATTACCTTCTACCATGTAACAAGGAAAAATGATATAAGATTCAATGACAATTGCAATTAAAAAGGAAATCCTATTCACATCCCAGAACAAGTAAATTGCCTATTCAATCTGATTACTTTTCAAAGCCATAAACATAAATCAAATATTAATCTAGGAATTCAATTGCAAAGGATTGAGTTCAGCTACTCTAAGGAATTGAATTGTAGGAATGAAAATCAACAATCATAACAGGAAAGATAAATTGCAAGGATTCGTGGGATAACAACTTGAAACTACAGGATGAACAAAGCTATGTACAACTACCACTCAAATTGCATAAAGAAAGTTCTCTACCCAGTCGACTGTCACTATGTACCACTTACCAATCTTAAGAAAATGCAATCATAATTATACTGTAAATCGACACTACTACAGCTGTGTACAAAGGAAATCGGATGAACAAAACATCACACAATACTGAATTGAAAAGTCCTAAATTAACTCAGCAATCTCTGTGGAAGGCGGGCCCATCCTTCACACAAAGATGCTGGATGAACAACATGCAACTCTCTTAAATCAGAGGTAACTCCTTATATTAAAGAAATAAAGATTACACAAGTTGCTTCCACTGCTGATACAATGAATGAATTATCTGTTTTCCAACCCCCTGGGTCGAGACAGCTCCCCATATTTATACATGCAGATCATAACATCCGATCCTATTAAAGGGAAGCCATGAAGATCTCTGAACTTCAGGCGCCCTAAATAATACTAGTTGTTACAAACGTGGCATAGTGAAAACATAGAAGATGCGAGAAAGCTGTTAATTGGCCCAGGAGTGACGATCCCTTCAGATCGCAATTATACTCGAGTAGTAATGTACTAAATATCTCCAATTGTAGCGCATTCTATTACAGCTTCCCTGTCACAGCTCTGCCTCGGATGTTGCATTGGAACCACGTGCCTTAATTGGTGATCGAAGGATTGAGGATCATCTTGAGCAGCGATCATCCCTCCTTTCGAGACTTATTCAACCTCATCTTCCTGTAGTCCACTCATCTCAAACTACCTTCATAAATCATAACATGTTAGCACAATCAAGAGATACACATCCTTAATTATCACAATCATAAGCATTAATAAGATAAAGCAATGATCAGTCTTATCTTGGCAATTTGGGAAATAAAGTGAGGACAACAGGTCTGATTAACATGCTGAAATGGTGTAGGACAGGGGAAGAAAAGGTGATTGAGAGTGGTTAAAAACGGCCAATTCTTCGCTCAATAGTTATATCCAACCTAGTGTGTTTCCTTGGGGAGAACCTATATGTTTTGTAAAGAAGAAGGATGGTACGATGCGAATGCACGTCGATTACCTCCAACTCAACAAGATGACCATCAAGAACTGTTACCCACTCCCTAGGATTAATGACTTGTTCGATCAAGTCAGAGGAGCAAAGATATTTTCAAAGATCGACTTGTAGTTTGGATACCATCAGGTACGGATATGCGATGAAGATATACATAAAAAATTCTTTCGGTCTCAATACAACCATTACAATTTTCTGGTAATGCCTTTTGGGCTAACCAATGCACCAGAAAATTTTATGTGCATGATCAACAATATCTTCAGTAAATACCTAGATAATTTTGTATTGGTATTTATAGATGTCATACTAGTTTATCGAAGAGTAAAGAAGAACATGAGGATCATCTCCACATAGTACTACCGGTGTTACAGAAACAACATCTTTATCCTAAGTTGATAAAATGTGATTTTTACAAATCACAGATACACTACCTTGGTCACATCATTTCTGAGGAAGGAATAGTCATCGACCTAGAAAATATTAAAGCCATAGAATAATGGCCTACACCTACCTATGTCCCAGACATTAGGCCCTTTTGCGTATTAGCAGGTTGCTATCGAAATTTCATTGAGAAATTTTTGAGGATTTATTGTCCCATGACCGCATTACAAAAGAAGGAAAACAAATTTTGTGGTTGTCCAAATGCGAGGAAAGATTCGAGAATCTTAAACACCTTTTGACCATTGCACCTATGCTACGAATTGTGGATCTTGATGGGGATTTCGTTGTTTTCATAGATGCAAGCAAGGAAGGACTTGGTGGAGTCCTGATGCAAAATGATTGTGTAGTCTGTTACGACTCACGTAAATTAAAGGAACATGAACAAAATTATCCCACCCACGATCTTGAGATAGTAGCCATTATCCATTCCTTGAAGATATGGAGGCACTATCTCATTGGGAAGAATTTTCTTCTAAAGATAGAAAACATGAGTTTGAAGTATTTGTTCAACCAGCCATATCTGAATTCCAGGAAGGCTAGATGGTTGGCCTGCCTTAGCGAGTACCACTTCAAATTAAAGCATATAAAGGGAAATGAGAATAAAATCATTGATGCTTTAAGTCAACGATCTCATATGTTATATGAGGTTACTTTGAGTCAAACTGATTCAGATTTGCATGATAGGATCATAATGGCAAGCGGAGTTGACAGTTTCTATGTTGAAGTCCTAAAAAATATTCAGGAAGATAGGTTGTTTCAACAACAAAAGAGTATAAGTTAGACGAGACCGAACTATTGTGGTCCAAAGAGAGATTGTATGTTCCAGAAGGAGGAGACATCAGGTCCAGCCTCCTAATGGAGTTCCATTGAAATCCCTACTCGAGGCATCTGGTATATCAAAATATGATATCGACAGTAAATAAACATTTTTTTTGGCCTAAGTTAATAGACGACATAGCATTATTCTTCGCAAAATTTCAAGAATTTCAGCTAGTCAAGCTGAGCACCAGCATCCTTCAGGATTACTACAACCGTTGCCCATTCCATAATGTAAATGGGAGGTTATCAGTATGGATTTTATTACGGGTCTACCAAAGAGAAAGAAGAAGAATGATTGCAACACACTTTATCCCAGTTAAGTCATCTTACAAGGAAGTTCACATTGTCGACATATTCTTAAAGGAGATATTCAAACTGCATGGGATACCCAAGGAAATCATCTCGGATTGAGACACGGAGTTTACCAGTAACTTTTGGATATATTTATTCTCTAGTTTAGAGAGGCAATTTGATTTTAGTATAGCCTACCACCCACAGGTAGACGGGAAGACAGAACAGGTACACCAGATTTTAGAAAACATGCTTAGAATGTACGTTATGAATAATCCCACAAAGTGGGAGGATTATCTGCACCTCACAAATTTTGCATATAACAATGGATACCATACCTCTGCCAAGATGAGTCCCTTTGAGGTAATATATGGCCGGAAGTGTAGAAAACTAGTGACTTGGGATAGCCTGGTGGACCGGCTCATGTTAGGGCCAAACTTATTGAAGGACCTAGAACAGTTAGTCACCAAAGTACAACAAAATCTCAAGGAAGTGCAAAACCGCTAGAAACGTTATGTGGATAAGAAAAGAAAAGATAAATATTATCAGATTGATCCGAAAACAAGATCTTTGCTACTCTACGACGTTAACATGAATTGCATAAAGAGCATGAATGAAGCTCACAAATCCATAAGAAGAGAACCAAACAGCATAGACAATATGCACATAAAGACAACAAGTTGATAACGGAGTTCGTCCAGGATGGACTACGTCTCCGGGCCTGCTTCTCAATAGGAGGGCCGATCTATATCCTCAGCATAAGGAAAAATACATGGCAATGATACAATGATACCTTGGTGACAATGGTCAGGAAGAGAACCGCTGTCCAAAACACAACAAGACTGCTTCCAGCAACTCCGAAGCCTGAAGAGGATGTAAAACGAGTATAAACACTCATACCTTCCTCCTGCAAAGCTACGCAATCTCCCTTCTCTCCTTTAGCTACAAAGTCTCCACTCCAAAGCATGCTTGACAATGGAAAATGAAAGAGTTTATATAGGCTTGTATGGACTCCTCTCACATGATCCTCATGGTTTTCTCAAGTTATAACAATTTTGCCTAAATAGGCATATGGTTACAACTCCATGTTTGTTTTGGTTTCTTGTGTTTAAGTCATATGGTTAGTAAGTTGTGGAACTATACTAACCATAGATATAAACATAGCATTTTTTAGTTTAAACCCAAACAAATAAACTTTTGTTTATAACCCACTTTAACACCATAAACAAAGTTTTTTTTTAAAAACACATGTTTTAAAAACCCATAACCAAAGTTTGTTATGCCATATGTGGTGGCGCTCCAACATTCATTAGGTGGCATGTAACGTGTATGTGGTGGCACTCCAATCCGTTTGAAAGTTTGTTTTAAAAACATGTGACCATGTGTTAAAGAGTGGGCGCATTGAGTGGGATGGCGTTGTAACAACCTTGGCATGTTGAAAACCATGGTTCGGGGCTTGCCCCAGCCCCTTTTTGCGCCCTTATAAACCTTAAATAATTTTTTTTCCATAGCCTATAAATGAGACACCTTGTGGCCCAACGGTAAGGCAGAGCGCTTATACAAGAGAGGTCACAGGGTCGAACCCCATGGAGGCCATACTTTTTGTATTAGATGTATTGGCCAATCCCGTGCTTCCAAATGGCGGCCTAGGATTGGTCCACCTCATGCCCAGTCAGCGTCCTATCAACCACCAAGTCACTGCCTGTACTGCCACGTCACCATCTATACGCCCAATCAGTAGTATGCCAGATCAGATCCGTACTGCCACATGTCACCTTGTGATTGGTCTGTACTTCCACGTGTCACCTTGTCAGTGGTGCCACGTGGCACCCCATTTTTCCAAATTTGCCTGTTTCATCAAAACAATAGAACGCGATAACTTTCTCATACGGAGTCCGTTTGAGGTGAAACAAATGCCATTGGAATCGTCTCGACGAGCCCTTTGATCTGGTGCTAGTTTTGCTAAGATTGGAGGACTTCAAAAAAATTTCCTTCTTGGATCCTCCTGGATCATTCCTCCCCACTGAGAAGCTTTTGGCCTCCAAAATCCTTTACTAATCAATAGATAGGTGAGGGAATTGCTCCCTCACTTTATATTTCTTGATCCACTTGGATTTTCTTGGATGAGTGCCTCTAATGCCCACTCGAAGACAATCAACATCACCTCTGCGAGAAGTCCTTGTCCTTTTGTCCAAGATAACATCTTCCTTTAGCTCATCCATGTACTCAGGAGAAAATTCATCAACTGATGGCAATGAGACATTCTCCCTTTCATCCATGATCATGGGAGGCTAATATATTTTTGAGTTCTCCACATTCACCACTGAGTATATCTGCATGTATGGCGGTAGCTCTAAGTGAAAAGCATTCGTCTCAATCTTCTCCAAGATGGTGAAGGGACCATATCTAATAGGCTTGAGCTTATTTCCTTCTCCTTTCATCCTCTCCTTGCTGATGTGAAGCCACACTTGATCTCCCACCTGAAACTGATGATCAACTCTATGCTTGTCATGGCGAGCCTTGTACTGAGCTTGACTCTTCTCCAACTTCTCTTACACTGCTTGATGTACCTGTTGAACTCTCTGAATGAACCTACGAGCTTTGTCTTCATCCTTGGAAGCGCTTGAATCAACCTCTCTCCCATAAGTCAAGTCCAATGGAGTCTTTGGCAAGTACCCAAAGCATGTCTCAAATGG
>LPNX011203928.1:19349-34887 GCA_001517045.1 Pseudotsuga menziesii
AGCCGCTTCATCTATCCTGCACTAACAAGAGTGGTGTTATCCTTCATAGTATGAGCTCTCACAATGTACTCCACCCCATTTTTGGTGAGATGGTACTTGTTCTCATGACAGAATAATACTGCTTTTTGATCATACAAGTATGGGCTTCCCAATACGATACCGCAGATGTCAAGAGGAACAACATCTAAGTCCACCTCATTGATAAACTTTGAAGCAATAGCAAACCTTAACCTACATTGCTTAGTCACCTGTAGCTTAGCATTATCACATACCCATCCAAGAGGATAAGGCTTGGGGTGAGGTTTAGTCTGTATGCCCAACTTCTTAACAACTAATTCTGAGATCAGATTTACTTGAGAACCCGGATCAAATAATGTTTCAATCTTTGTATGCTTAGACACAAATCTGATGTGAAACAACTCACTTCTTATTTTATCATTTTCTTTAGAAACATGAGTAGAACTTGAACCAGTATGAGGAGTTTTGTTACCTTGCATTCCCACGGCAGTAATCATGGTTTCGTCACCTGAGTCGGAACCCAAATCTCATTGCACTATTGCAACGGTATTTTTCTTCTTTTTGCTTCCATAATGCTTTGGTCTCTGTTCAGGATGCAACTTCTAACAACTTTCTTCATCATGCCCATCAGTGTCGCAATGTTTGCAATGGAGCTTCCCTCCTTCCTTCTTGGCAGTAGTTGTCTTTTTGCTCTTGTCCTTCTTTTTGGCCTTGTGGTTGTTGTTGGGATTGAAAGGCTTCTTCGGATGGTCTTCTTGCAAATGCTTCCCCCTACTCTCAAGATGAGTAGCCTGAACACTTGCTTCATCCACACTAGTAGGATTCAACAAAAGCAAAGTATGGCATAGATAATGATGAAGAGCACCAATGTACTTCAAAAGAGTGTCAGGAGAATCTAAAGAAATATTCAACTCTAAAGCTTTCTTTCAAAATTCTTCAGTAAAATTCTGAACACTCTGACACTTTCCTTGTCTAAAACTTTTCCAATCCATCATAGCCTTTTGAACATAACCCAATGGATAAAATTGCTTAAGTAAAGAAGAAATGAAAGCATACCACGATGAGAGAATATTACCCATTTGTTTGCTACCTTGTTGAAGCTTGCTTTCCCACCATATAAGTGCGGTTCCTGTCAGCCGAAGTGAAGCCAACTGAATCTTCACATCTTCTTCTTTGATCTGCTGGACTTGGCAATAGACCTCAATTTGCCTTATCCAATTGTTCAACTTCTCTGCATTCGCTTCCCCATTGAACATGGGCAAATCAAACTTCACATCGAGCTTCAATACGGGGTTATTTTGAGGCTCTTTGTGAGGAACCTTGGAATGCTGAGAATGAGATGAGGAAGAAGCACTTGAACTTATGCTTGAAGCTGAAGGTGAAGAGGGAGGATCAGGAGGCTCTTTTCCACCTCCTCCTTGGTTAACTGAAGCGTTTCCTTCGTCCTTCACTTCTTTGTCTTCCTTCTTTACTTCACTGCCTTTTCTTTATTTTGCCATGCGTTCTTCATAGTCTGCAAACAACTTGTCTACCTTGTCGGCCATCATGTAGAAGACCTTGTGAAAGTTTGCCTCCATCTCGATGCTGGCATCATTAGAATCCATCTTCCTCCTTCAGTGTGCACGTCCGATCTCGGAATTGTAAGGCTCTAATGTACCCTCACCAGCTTGCAGTTTAGCCCTCGTGAGCATCCACACCCACAACCCAACGTCAAATAGGTCTAGGTCTGATACCACATGATCCGAAAACAAGATCTCTGCTACTCTATTACGTTAACATGAATTGCATAAAGAGCATGAATGAAGCTCACAAATCTATAAGAAGAGAACCAAACAACATAGACAATATGTACATAAAGACAACAAGTTGATAACGGAGTTTGTCCAGGATGGACTACGTCTCTGGGCCTGCTTCTCAATAGGAGGGTCGATCTATAATCTCAACATAAGGAAAAATACATGGAAATGATACAATGATACCTTGGCGACAATGTTCAGGAAGACAATCGCTCCCCAAAACACAAAAAGACTGCTTCCAGCAACTCCGAAGCCTGAAGACGGTGTAAAACGAGTATAAACACTCGTACCTTCCTCCTGAAGAGCTACGCAATCTCCCTTCTCTCCTTTAGCTACAAAGTCTCCACTCCAAAGCATGCTTGACAATGGAAAATGAAAGAGTTTATATAGGCTTGTATGGACTCCTCTCACATGATCCTCATGGTTTTCTCAAGTTATAACAATTTTGCCTAAATAGGCATATGGTTACAACTCCATGTTTGTTTTGGTTTCTTGTGTTTAATTCATATGGTTAGTAAGTTGTGGAACTATACTAACCATAGATATAAACATAGCATTTTTTTGTTTAAACCCAAACAAATAAACTTTTGTTTATAACCCACTTTAATGCCATAAACAATTTTTTTTTTTAAACACATGTTGTAAAAAGCCATAACCAAAGTTTGTTATGCCATATGTAGTGGCGCTCCAGCATTCATTAGGTGGCATGTAACGTTTATGTGGTGACGCTCCAATCCGTTTGAAAGTTTGTTTTAAAAACATGTGACCATGTGTTAAAGAGTGGGCGCATTGAGTGGGATGGCGTTGTAACAACCTTGGCATGTTGAAAACCATGGTTCGGGGCTTGCCCCGGCCCCTTTTTGTGCCCTTATAAACCTTTAATAATTTTTTTCCATAGCCTATACATGAGACACCTTGTGGCCCAATGGTAAGGCGGAGTGCTTATGCAGGAGAGGTCACAGGGTTTAACCCCGTGGAGGCCATAATTTTTGTATTAGAAATATTGGCCAATCCCGTGCTGCCACATGGCAGCCTAGGATTGGTCCACCTCATGCCCAGTCGACGTCTAGTCAACCGCCAAGTCACTGCCTGTATGCCACATCACCATCCGTACGCCCAGTCAACAGTATGCCAGCTCGGATCCGTACTGCCACATGTCACCTTTTGATTGGTATGTACTGCCAGGTGTCACCTTGTCAGTGGTGCCACGTGGCACCCCATTTTTCCAAATTTGCATATTTCATCAATACAACAGAACGCTATAACTTTCTCATACGGAGTCCGTTTGAGGTGAAACGAATGCCATTGGAATCGTCTCGACGAGCCCTTTGATCTGGTGCTAGTTTTGGTGATATTGGAGGAATTCAAAAAGTTTGGCTTCTTGGATCCTCCTAGATCACAGATCGACGAACATGTTTATTTAAAAGTAAAATCGAAGAGAATCTCATTGAGCTTGGGAAAGTGTGAAAAGTTGGCACCGATATTTTGTGGACACTTTGAGATACTAGCCAAGAGATGGCCAGAAGCATATGAATTATCTTTACCTACTCATATAAAGGTTCACAATTTTTTTCATGCATTTTTATTGAAGAAGTATGTATATGATACTAAACATGTTATTTATTGGTCCTTGATACAAGTGGAACTTGAAGGGGAGTTTATACATGAACACCATCATATTATAGACAAAAAAGAAGTATAACTCAGGATGCGAACCGTTGTCTAGTTGAAAGTGAAATGGAATCACTTCGGAGCCAATGAGGCCACTTGGGAGAATGAAGCAACCATGAAAGAGGCTTACCGCTCCTTGTTTCATGACTTCATTTCTAGTCCTTACAACACTGGGACAATGTTTTTCTAACAACAAGGGATGTAATATCCTGAATTTTGACCTTAACTATAATGGGCATGAGCCCCATTTCGTATGAGTTACTTTGATTTTTATGTTTATATATTGAGTGTATGCCCCACTACACATGAGTTATGTTGATTAGTTAGATATATTGAGTGTAAGCCAATGCACATGTTTTATTATCTTGTAAATGATTATATATGTTGGGCGTGGACCTTGATGGATAAGGACTATTGTCGTGGTACAATGTACTGGATTTATTATTATGTGATTAGCATATACATATACTGAGATGATTATTGTGATGCAATGTGCAAAATACTGAATGTGTGATTGAGTTCTATAATGTGTTGGGTGTAAACCCTGAAGCACATGAGTGATGAGATTTGTGTTGAGCATAAGCTCTGGAGCACATGAGTTATGAGATTTTGTGTTGATTATAAGCTCTAGAGCACATGAGTTATGAGATATTTTGTTGAGCATAAGCTCTGGAGAACATGAGTTATAATATTAGAAGTGCTGGGAATAATCCCTGGAGCATTCCAAATTGATGTTGAGCATAAGCTTTGGAGCATCAGATATTTGGGAATTGTATCCCTAGGTGTATTATACAAGTACATCATAGTATTAGTATTGAGTGAAAGGCTTTGGAATTGCACTAGTGTAACACCCAATTAATAGTGTTGATATTGGGCTCTAAATAGAGCTAAGGGTTACTGAAATTAAGTGTTTTGAGTGAGAACGACTCTGAATAGAACTGACCCTTATCATACTTATTTTGAGTTGATTAAATGAAATTTCAAATCTACTTCTCATTAAAAACTGGAAGAACTACAACAATATACGAGGTAATCTAACATGCAAGGAGGATCTAGAGCTGCCTAACTTAGTTGACCAACCCTATCCAAGGCCTTGATAAAAGAAATAGTGTAAGCTAAGGGAAGCATCAAATAAATAAGACTATGTGATATGGTGCATGAATAAATATTAAGAATAATATGTAAATTTTATATATATTATGAAAAAAAGAATAATTATATATACAAGAGAATAAAGATAAATAAAATAATAAATAAAGAGTCTATGTATTTCTTATTAACTAAAATGATTAAATCAATATTCTATTCTAAAGTTCAATCAGGAACCAGTAAAAAGTTCCTAGTTAAACAAAATAACTATTAATTCCATATAAGTCAATTAAAGATTATTTTCAATAAATTAGTGAATTCTTGATTTAACTGAAGTTTAGAACAACTCTCCTTTCCTAAAATATTTTATATAAAGACCCAAGCCAAGAGAAGGCTTGGGGATCTTATCATTATTCCTAAATAGTTTTTGGAGAGTTTTTTTCTCAAAAACAACCATTCTTATACAGAGCTTGATTATCCAAATAGCAGCAACTCACCTTTAGGAGTTCTAGATCACTTACATGTTGGAACCAGCTCGGGGGGATCTGGATTAGAACCAGGAACGATTTTGGGTCATGGTTGGGAGGAACGTGGTAGTTCAAAATTTATTTGGTTATTAGTTCTAAGGTCATAAATGATCTGAAAACAAGATCTTTGCTACTCTACGACGTTAACATGAATTGCATAAAGAGCATGAATGAATCTCACAAATCCATAAGAAGAGAACCAAACAGCATAGGCAATACGCACATAAAGACAACAAGTTGATAACGGAGTTCGTCCAGGATGAACTACATCTCTGGGCCTGCTTCTCAATAGGAGGGCCGATCTATAATCTCAGCATAAGGCAAAATACATGGCAATGATACAATGATACCTTGGAGACAATGGTCAGGAAGAGAACCGCTACCCAAAACACAACAAGACTGCTTTCAGCAACTTCAAAGCCTAAAGACAGTGTAAAATGAGTATAAACACTCGTACCTTCCTCATGCAGAGCTACGCAATCTCCCTTCTCTCCTCTAGCTACAAAGTCTCCACTCCAAAGCATGCTTGACAATGGAAAATGAAAGAGTTTATATAGGCTTGTATGGACTCCTCTCACATGATCCTCATGGTTTTCTCAAGTTATAACAATTTTTCCTAAATAGGCATATGGTTACAACTCCATGTTTGTTTTGGTTTCTTGTGTTTAAGTCATATGGTTAGTAAGTTGTGGAACTATACTAACCATAGATATCAACATAGCATTTTTTAGTTTAAACCCAAACAAATAAACTTTTGTTTATAACCCACTTTAACGCCATAAACAAAGTTTTTTTTTAAAACACATGTTGTAAAAAGCCATAACCAAAGTTTGTTATGCCATATGTGGTGGCGCTCCAACATTCATTAGGTGGCATGTAACGTGTATGTGGTGGCGCTCCAATCCGTTTGAAATTTTGTTTTAAAAACATGTGACCATGTGTTAAAGAGTGGGCGCATTGAGTGGGATGGCGTTGTAACAACCTTGGCACGTTGAAAACCATGGGTCGTGGCTTGCCCTGGCCCCTTTTTGTGCCCTTATAAACCTTAAATAAAAAAATTTCCATAGCCTATACATGAGACATCTTGTGGCCCAACGGTAAAGCAGAGCGCTTATGCAGGAGAGGTCACAGGGTCAAACCCCGTGGAGGCCATAATTTTTGTATTAGACATATTGGCCAATCCCGTGCTGCCACATGGCGGCTTGGGATTGGTCCACCTCATGCCCAGTCGGTGTCCAGTCAACCACCGATTCACTGCCTGTACTGCCACATCACCATCCGTACGCCCAGTCAGCAGTATGCCAGCTCAGATCCGTACTACCATGTGTCACCTTGTTATTGATCCGTACTCCCACGTGTCACCTTGTCAATGGTGCCACATGGCACCCCATTTTTTCCAAATTTGCATGTTTCATCAATACAACAGAACACGATAACTTTCTCATACGGAGTCCGTTTGAGGTGAAATGAATGCCATTGGAATCATCTCGATGAGCCCTTCGATCTAGTGCTGGTTTTTCTGAGATTGGAGGACTTCAAAAAATTTTCCTTCTTGGATCCTCCTGGATCAATAAATATCTAGGGTTTTATCAATTTTGTGTGTTTAAGTGTGTAGGGCTCTTTAGCCATTAATAAGCTGCATAGTTGCAAGTATGGGTCTTCTACATTTTCAAGTTATTTTAATTATATTTACAAGTTGAAATGATATCTAGTATGTTTTGGATTAAGATCTGTAATTTTACTATCCAGTTTGAGTACATGATTCAGGTTTGTTTTATTAAATTTAATTAGAATCACAGTCTTTAATTCTTAAATAGATTCTAGGGTTAAATTTCTAATAGAGTTGCATTAAACTAGTTTCAAAAGTTATGTTATATGTGAATTTTTAGTCTAGATTCAAACCCTAGTTTTTTGAATAAAGTTAATAACCAGACCTCTGTCAAACATATTGAAACTAAACACTACATCACAACTCGTGCCTCATTTTAAAATAAACCAGATATTAAACAAAACTAAATAAACCAAATATTAATTAAACTCTGCTTATACAATAAAGCAATTATTAAACATATTCATAAACATAAAACTAGGGTTCCAATCCCTTAAGAAAACTCAAATACATAAACTAACGCAGTGCTGGCATATTAGATTTTCCAGTAAACGCAACATATAACCTATCTACGTACAAATAATAACCATTAAAATTACCAAACCGAATTAATATAATTCCTCCTACAAAGGTCAAGATCCTATCAATGAATCGAGAGGATTAACATTTAGAATATTAAATCCCAAAACTTATACACATTCAATAAATTAAACATTATACATTATCCAGCATCAAATCCTGTTAAGGATTGGTTGACTACCACTACAATTTTTCCACCCTAAACTATCTACACAAACAGTAAAAGAAATTATAACAGAACCATAACTCAATCATCGAATTTTCGAGATCAACTCTCATATGCTCCAGCTAAGAGCGTTGACAAATATTAAATGAATACAACAACATAAAACCATAGCACATCTATATAAACCCCAAATCAAATCTCCTAAGATCTGGATGAGAAAGTCTGCACAATAATAAATAAATGTTAATAATAAAACAGTAAATCAACTATCGCGACCCAAGGTCAAATCCCATAAGCTCCGACTTATTAACATTTAAAAATAATAATATTAACATTGCTTAACAATATCAACATTTAATAAACATCAAAGCACCAACCAACGATCAAAACCTAAGATTGAATTGCATGAAGCCCCAAAAGGGAGCAATAACAAGTTATACAATTAACAATCATAAACAATACACCCACTATCGAAACCACACATTGAATCCATAAACATTAACCATATGTTCATCCATATAGTATATAAAATACAAGCTCAACAGACACAGGCTACACTATATAGGCAAGGCTTGGGCCACACCATTACGACCTCCTTTAAAAGAAACAAAGCATTATATCACACATATAAACAAATCTAGGGTTTCCCTTGACAACCTATAGAACGCTTTTTGTTAAAACACTACAACTAAGTCATAAACCATAAACATGAATCTCCACAACAAAAATCAAATCAAGTGAAGCTAGGGATTTTTCCCTTGTTCTTAATAACAGGTGTACAATGCCTAAACTGAAACCATATAATAAATTGACAGAGTAAAACCACTTTCAAACGCTAAATCATTTCCATAAACCACAGTAAGGTTTAACACCTGAAATGCATTATACAGTCAACAACAAATATTGAAATGGTGGTATCGTAGTGCCATTGGAAAGCAATGGCACTAACAAATTATAATTTTTTCCATTATAAAATGCAGTGCTCGTAGAAAAACCAAAAACACAAAGCTTAATCAATTAAACCAAATACCATCACATTCATCCAATGCAGAGTTAAAACTTTACATTGTCTTGTTTGTATACAAAATTCCCTAATGGGCTGAGAACCTGTAAGCCAAACTTATAGACTATAAATTAATGCATAACCACTGTTTTTCCCCAAACCCTAGTGAATCCCAATCGAGATGTTAGCGTCAAGAAATACAAAGCAAGGTTTATGGTTTCTCTTAAAAAGAGTTTGTCTATTATGGTGAGACATAGCTATAGTGTCCAAACATAACTCTTTAGTGGTGGATATTACACTAGAGGGTTGGTTTAATTGAAGTAGAAGGACAAATTGAGCGACCTCCAAGATTTTGGATTCTCTACAGAGAACCACCTATGCATAGAAGGATTTCTAAAGGTTCAAAAGGAACCCATGGGATATCACATATGGTTATATGAGGAGATTGAGGATCACCTAGAGTGATGGATATTTCAACCTTTGCTACAAGGTTGAATATGAAATTCTACAAAGGATGAGAAGCTCACATATGGGTGCCAAAGAAAATTGCAACAAAGTTCAAGATGGAGGATCTTGATATCCAGTGACCTTGAGAAATGACATAGATGACTACATATAAGATCAACAATAGAGGAGGCTATCTGTCACTCTAGTGAAGAACGACCTGATGAAAAGAGTACAAGATGTGGAGGGAGTATGGTGCTACACTTTAGAGGGAGTGATTATAGTAGATCTCAAAGTTTGAAAATCTTAACACGATTCTCGAGATTAGAGGTGTGGTAGAATCCAAAGGATATTTTCCTTAGACAGGGAAAATGTGCGATCAAAATTTTGAAGAGGGTTGAGATTTTTTGCTATAACTACACTGATGGAATGAAACTTGAATTTTCTGTGTGATCCTACTTCATAGATAGTTGATGTCACAATATATAGGAAGAAAATTGGTTTGTTGATACATACTTGACGAACACAAGCTCGAATATTTACTTTGTGATGAATACGTTGATCCAACACATAGTGGAGTTGAGAAGTGTTCACATGGTTGTGGAAAATCACATGGTATGGTACCTAAAGGGTACACCAAAGGATCTACCTACAAGATATGATGACTCCGATTGGGTTGGAAATGCTACAAACAAAAAGAACAGTTCAGGATGTTGTAGAAATCACATTAGTGTTGCTCTGAGTACAACCGAGGATGAATATATTGTAGTTCAAAAAAAATAAAGGAATATTCCTAAAGCGAAGAGGAATAAATACTTTGATTAAGAATAATTCCACTGATGAATATGAATATCATACTCTTTTCTATTTCAGCATTAGATAATAATGGATTCATTTGTAGGAACACATAGATTCAAGACCAGTACACAATCCTATGTGACTTGTGGTGTAGAAGACTTGCTCAAATTTTTCGATCATGAGAAATATAGGAACATGTCCTCAAAATCAGACGATGAAGTGTAGGATTTTGTCAAAGACTCCAATTATTTTTGCAAGGAGAAAAATATCAAGAGGGATTCTACCAAACAAACAAACATGAGTATTTGAATTATCATTTCCTGCACATGTGGTTTCTTAAATGATATTCTGCACATAGTTATGTTCCTATATTTAGGAAATATATTATGAATGTTAGAGTGTTTTCATTGATGAAAAATATACCACTAATATGCATGTGATGGGTAAGTGACCTATGGTTTTGTGCATCATTCCACCATGTACTTATCTAGAATGAAATCCCTTTGATAACATATTGGGACTAGTGGATGCTCTTAATAATGTTTTGGTAGAGATGAAAGGCATCTAGAAAGTTACCATATGTATATGGGATATGGATGAATGTTGTATTGGCTAAAATAGTTGCATTACTGTATGACATATATATCTTCATGCATAACAATTTGTCATTGTAAATATGTTTTGCAGATTATTAAATGTTTCTAACCATGCAATTGATGTATTTGACTTGTAGGAAGGATCATAGGCAATGACATATAAGAGAATAATGATGAAGAAAAAAATGATAAAGAACAAGCTGCTGAGAAGAATGATGAAGAAAAAAGTGACAAAGAACAAGTTTCTGAGAACAATGATGAAGAATACGTTACTAATGTATTTGAGAAGAATGATGAGTCCCAATACAAAGAGCATGGTCTTATCTTCATGGGTATATTCCAACATGGTTGGTGACATCACTAAGGGTGGATCCCAATATGATTTTTCGTATCACCAAGAGTAGATCCCAATATGAATTGTCGTATCACCAAGAGTAGATCCCAATATGTTTGGAGGAATCCTAGAAGGAAGATCCCAGCAAGGTTGGTCGTATCTTCGAAGAGGAATATCCCAATGAGATCAGTCTAGGGCTGATGCCTATTCTCTAGGAGAATGAAGGATCCTATTTAGTTACTAGGATAGTGTCCTAGCATTCATATGCTGAGGATGGTCCTAAGGAAAATAACACTTTTATGGTGAAAGTTCTCCTAGCATTCATATGTTGAGTATTTTCTTGCAGACGATAGTGTTTTCATGTTGATAGTGGTTCTGCATTCAGTTGCCAAAAACAATATCCCAACATCCACATGCTGAGGATGTCCTTGTAAATGATATTAATCTCATGTTGAGAGTGGTTCTACATTCAGTTGAAAACAATAGTATCCTAGCCTTCACATGTTGAGGATGGTCCTGCAGATGATAGTACTCTCATGTTGAGAGCGATCCTGCATTTAGCTATGGATGATAGTATCCTAGCATTCACATGCTGAGGATGGTCCTACATATGATAGTAATATCATCTTTAGAGTGGCCCTACATTTAGTTGTGGGAGATATTATCCTAGCATTCACATGCTGAGGATAGTACCGATGATATTACTCTCATGTTGAGAATGCTCCTGCATTCACTTGCAGACAATAGTATCTTAATGTTCACACATGAAGGATGGTCTCATGGACAATAAAACTCTCATGTTGAGAGTGTTCCTAGAACTCATATATTAAGGATGGTCCTGCAAACGTTTGTACTCCCATGATGAGAGTGGTCCTGCAAACATTTGTACTCCCATGATGAGAGTGGTCCTGCATTCATTTGCGGGTGAGGCCCCACATTCATTTATGAGCGATGATGTTCAAACATTTTTCATGTTGTGGGTGGTTCAGTTCATATTATGATGACATTTCTCATGATGAAGCTCGACATCATGAGACTCATGATGATTATCAAGGTGATGATACTCATGATGATGCTCGAGATGATGATGCTCGTGGTTATTCTCAAGGTGATGGTCAAGATGATGCTTAAGATAATGATGGTCGTGATGATGCTCAAGATTGTGATGCTAATGAAGATGCTGAGCATGGTGTTAGAAATGATGTTCCATGATGATGATGTTTGTGTTTATGTTCCATGATGACAATGTTTGTGATGATGTTCCACGATGATGATCCAAGATGATGATGTTCCATGATGATGATGATCTGCGCTGATGATGTTTTGTGATGATGATGTTCCACTAATGATGATGAAGATGAGATAGTTGTCCATAAATTCCTATGACATATAGATTCACTGGCCATTTGTATAGTTGTTGTTGTGACTATTGTTATAGAATATCTTCCTTGTTAAGAGGGTGTGTGAAAGCAATGTAAACATGGAAGATATTATAGTTTATATTTTTATTGTTATTCCTCATTTCGAATATTTTTTTTCTCTGATCAGGATGTCATTTATGTAATTGGTCATGCAAGAGTCATGAGGTAAAACCTCCATTGTAAGTCGGGACAATAGTACCAATAAAATTGTTTTATAAATATTATTTTGAGTCTTCCTCGGTAGGTCGTCCCTAATTAGAGAAGTAGGTTGACCTAGTTAGGTGATTGATTCATTCACTTGATGAGTATAAATAGGTGAGGCGCCTCCCTCATTTGTACACACTTCTCACTCAAGCAGTTGTGCAAGAGAGAGAGAGAGAGAGAGAGAGAGAGAGAGAGAGAGAGAGAGAGAGAGAGAATCATCCTACTACGAAAAGGGAGATTCTAGTCTTGTTCTTACATCTTACACTGTACTTGGTCAAATTCTATATTCAAAGTTTCCCGGGATCATGGATAATTTTAGGGGCTATATATATCCCATGGGATATATTAAGGGGGTTACAAAAATTTAGTGGGATATTTTCTTATATGGAAAGGGTTTTTTGAGACAAAATATATTCACCCAATATTTATTATAAAAAAAAATAAAAAATGAATAGGCTCTCATATATTAATGACGAAAATGAAAAAAAATATTTTCTCCCTAGAAAAATCTCCCTCCACTCTATTTTTCGCCCCCAGTTTTAGAGAAAACATAGTGAAACCATTCCTTCGCCCCCAATTTTCAGTAATGGAGGATCCTGAGGGTTATTTCACCTGCCATTTTTCTTGTAATTTAGGCATATAGTTTCATTTTCCTGTATTTTTAGTCAATTTCATGTGATACCTTCTTTCATTCGTTGATTTATAATATTGGAGAGAAAACTAGGCCGGGCTATTTATTTCTATATAAAGGCTACACTAATTCATGGTTCACCCACATTAGATTGCGCTTTCAAGGTGAAGGTTCTTGTTGATATGATTCCACTTTTCATTCATAGTTTTCTCAACATTTTAATATTAGCATAACATCTCCATTTTCAAAAGCCCAAGTCTTGAAGGGACATGTTGCACATGCAATTTATCAGAGAATACGTACTCACATCATGCTCTTCGTCCAATAATTAACATGTTATGCTTTTAATAAAAAAAATTGTTCTTTTTATCTACATTTACGATAGATTATTATATTGTAAATTTACATTTTATCATTGATGTTTTTCTAGGCCTATTGAATTCTAGGGTACTCTTGATTCTTAGGAAGCATTCAGTGTTATTAGGGATTTTACTCTATCTTAGGAGTATTGTTTTTGTGAAAGTGTTATAGATATCAAGAGATATAATGTATTTTAAGGATTTTCATGTTTAAACTATCAACTACATTTATATGATGTTAGTGGATGGTACTCTTAATAGAGAGATGGCACATGGTTTTTATATATTCAAACTAAATTTGATCTAGTTGTTTAAAATGTGCTTTTATAAGGATCTTTCTATGCAATTATTATTGATTCTAAGGTGTTAATGAGAGTGTATAGGTTCATATTCTATGTCTATTATTGTTGACGTTTGGGATGTTTGTAATATAAATGAATGCACATTGATTATAATGGTGGGGATACAATGAAATGGTCATTAGTTTGGTTGATTTCTTGTAGAGTTGTCCAAAGCGTACTAGTAGATTATTGTATTCGTATTGAGAAGTTCGTGACTAGTAGATATTTTTATTTGTATTGCAAAGTTAGTCAATTTTATTTGTGACCTAAATTTGTTAGGTTCAGTACTTGTTTTAAGATATTTTGTTTTTTGTAAGGGTCATTCATAAGTAAAATTGTTTTTGGTGACTTGTTTTCATGTGTAATTATCATAATCCAGAAATGGATGTAGTTGTGTATGATAAATATGTGATTTAGTTGGAACCAGATACTTCATCTCCATCATGATTGTATATAATATGTAGACTCCATGTTTTACCTGATATGTAGACATAGTGCTATTTGATATCTAGTATTTTGTATTCAACGAGGGTGATAAAACAATTTTATCACATTTTGCATGCTTTCAAAAATTTCAATGACATGGATATAAACATCGCCTCAATTTATCTGAGAAAAAGTAGTCTTTAACAGAGTATTTCTAATGATATGTGTGACGATGTATTAATGTTCTTTCTATTCTTGTTAGTGTATGCTGTTATTTCTAATAACCATTGCAAGTTTCTAACTAAATCTAAAATTTTTAAATGAAATGACATAATTTATATGTTGATTGTCAATAAAAGAATGGGAAAAGTTGCATTTGTATCTATAAACAAATAAGCATGTTTATTTTTCTTAAAGGGTATCTTAAAAATCAGATATTGGAAAATAAGCTAATTGGGAATTGATGCACTATATTAAGTTTGTGGGTCTCGATAATATTCCACGTTGTATAATGGTTTGTGGGTGCTATAATCACTCCATAGTGTAAAGTGTTCAATTTTATCAGTTTGTTGGTATGTCAATATTTGGGTCCCAACATGTCCGTTGGACCGTTAAGGGACGATATAAAAAGTGGAGACCCCACTATTCCTGAATCTAGTCAATTTAGTTGTGTTTCACCAACCCTGCTTATGAAATGTATGAATAAACCCCCCCTCTCCTCATTCATGCATTTGTTCATTTGAGGGTCTATGAGTTGAGGGATTCGAGCTCTAATATATGCTCTTCTATTGCACTACCTTAGTAATACACAGAATCAAAAGTCGAGTCTTCATAACAAAAGATTCACGAAGACATTACAAGATTTTAAATTTTGATGAAAGGTTCGCCAAGCTTTTACAATATTTTATAATTCAGTGAAATATTCTCCAATATTTTACAATATCTTATAGTTTAATGAAATATTCACCAAGATTTTACAAGATTCTCTAATAGAATGAAATATTATCCAAAATACATATTATATTATTGATAAAATAAACTTCAGGGTGTGTGCAAGAAGTTGAGGGTCTCTTTTGGTGCTTTAGATGCAATACAAAACTGAAAAAACAGACATCCATCAACTTGCATGGATATTTTGAGACACTTACACAATGACCTTTCCAAATATATATTTTTAATCTATTGAAAATGTTGTTAACTATCTAAAGTTAGATAAATTTTAATGGGCACTTTTTATTTTTGTCACAAATTATAAGGTATATGTTTTTGTGGGTGTAGTGTCTGAGTGTCTAAATGATGGAATAAACTTACGAAAATCGGTATACATATAGAGAACATATAGGACTAGTGCATGACTATTTTTCCAATAATAAAAATAATATTTTTAAATTTTTTTTTAATTATATAAGAGATCAAACCTCGAAAATGGTACGTCATTTGTGGGTGCAGCGTTTGAATGTCTTAATGCAATTATTTGGAAATGGATTTTTTATAGCATGTAGAGATTGGTGTTATTTAGTGCACCA
>LPNX011203945.1:0-10495 GCA_001517045.1 Pseudotsuga menziesii
CCATGTTTATTTCATAATGGTTAATTCTATTAAAATACTAAATCAATATAAATAATATGTTTATTAACCATCTTTATTTCATAATAGTGAATCAATTGATTTTTTTTGATAACAATGAATATCTTATAAATTTTCCAAGCAAATATGAACTTGAATCTTCAAACGACTTTTCGATTTAAGATGTTTGATTTTGATATAAATAATGTTATAAATCAAAATATGAATAAATATCAAATTATTTATAATATGCTATGAAATATTAAATTATGTAATTAATATATAATTAAAAAATATTAGAAGTGATATGTACGGGGTACTGTCTATTTTTTGTTGATTTCGAGGGAATAGAAGTGATTTAAGACTCATGGGGTTAGGGAACACAACTAGACATATGTTGAAAGGTAGACTTTGTATCTTGGATAAGATATTATCAAAATTCTGAATTATTCAGCTAATGATTTTGGGTGACTGATTTTCTTCTTGTATCAAAGAACTTGCTTTGAAAATCAGATGATTCTTCACTTGAATTGCCAATAACTTTCGTAGTCTTTTAGCACAACGCTTCCTACATATTTGACAATATGACAATTGCCTTGTTGGCAAGCTTATAAATGACACAATATAACAGTTGCCTTGTTGACAAGTTTACAAATGACATAGTTAAATTGGATAAAAGAGTGTTAGTTCAGAATTTTGAACCTCCTCAAAAGAGGTGGATTCCATATACTGTGGTTGTGGTTATTGGATAAAAGATTGTTGGATTCCATATACTGTGGTTGTGGTTATTGGATAAAAGAGTGTTAGTTCACAATTTTGAACCTCCTCAAAAGAGGTGGATTCCATATAGTATGGATAAAAGAGTGTTAAAGAGGTGGATTCCATATAGTATGGATAAAAGAGTGTTAGTTAAAACCTGCTCAAAACAGGTGGATCCAATATATTATGGTTTTGAAGGCAAATATATAACAATTTCCTGTTTGATTATGGGATAAAAGAGTGTAAGTTCACAATTTCGAACCTCATCGAAAGAAGTGGATTTCATATACTTTGGTTTTGAAGAAAAATATATAACAATTTGCTTGTTGATTATTGGATAAAAAGTGTTAGTTCACAGTTTTGAACTTTGTCGAAAGAGGTGGATTGCATATACTGTGGTTTTACAGGCAGATATATAACAATTTCGTGGTTGAGAAGCCTACAAACACACAATTAAATTGGATAAAGGATTGTTAGTTCACAATTTTGAGCCTCCTCAAAGGACTGGATTCCATATACTATGTTTTTGAAGGCAAATCCAAATTTTCATATAAAGCATGGATAAAGGGCTTTGCAAAATTTACAAACTAATTTTAAACTTCCTATGAATTTCTAAAGAGGGAGACATCATTCCACATGGTTTCCCCTTCTCATGCGATAGTTGAAGGTGTTTGGGTTAGGTTTTGTATGGTATATAAAGCCATCACTCGTCCTGATCGTGGGATTATTCTAGACTGTTTGAGTGGGAGAAGGTTGATAGAGAATTGGTCGCTGCCATAGATATTCATGTTGGCTTGAAGGTTGATGGGGAATTGGTCAATGCCATAGATGTTCATCTTGGCTTTCTTTGTATTTGGGTTTTTTTCCTTTTGGCTATGAGTCGTGTTCCAAGTGGTTGTAGGAACAAGCGTTCTTTTCTAAGTGCGCAACACAGAGAGAGGGAAATGCAGAAAGCAGTAGACTATGCGAGTGAGGTTCAACATGCTAGCTAGCAAATTGTAGGCTTGAGGGAAACTATTCACAGGTTGAAAACAACTAATAGGTCAACCAATTATCAAAATGGTTGTAGTTGAAATTGGTGATTATTCCGGAAAATCCGTCAAAAGCAGTATTGAACTCTAGTCAAAGTAGTAGAAACATTTGAAAACAAGTTAACACTACAGCCTAAGCATTTCACGAAACTGTAACCTGCATCATGTGAAAACTAGATTCAACAAATGGCACGACAAAAAAGTGGATGTTTATTATTTGTAAATATATTAGCCAAAAACCAGAATTGCAACTAATCCTAAAAGTTTTAGGAAACAAACAATTGTTCATGAGTTGTTCAAAACAGAAAGCTCCCAGAAAATTGTGAGTGCAGTTGTTTTTAAAGCTTTAAAAGACAAGAAACATTTCAGCTAGGCCATAGACTTGGTATATTTATATCATAATAAGACAGTAGATAGACATAAGTTTTAAACAGTGTACCGTTTCTGATATCAAACACAAAGTAACTGTTCAAGAGGCAGAGTAGCTTTAAGAAAAAAAGATATGTTTACTGCCAGTAAACATATTAGCCAAAAAGCAAATCTATAACGCAGTAGAAACAAGGGCGAACCAAACAAGTACTGCCCCAGAGAACCTCTGTAGGTAAGCAGGAAATGAACTGATTGTTATAGCTGGTGATCATTCTAGTTCCTGAAAAAATCAGACAAAAAAAGTTATTTTTGCAGCGTCGATACATGTCTAAAACAAATATAAATTGCTAAGATGCAATAGCATTAGTTGAAATGAATAAGACTATAGCAAGTCCTTAAAAAAAAAAAACATATGAACTATATAGCAAATAGCAGTCTAGAAACATTTGAACAATAATTGACTAACATACCTTTTGTAATGTGTTATATTCTATTTGCATCAACATGTTAAACAGATCTCATTCGATAAGTTGTTCCCTTAAGTCAACAATGACATTGTCTTGGTCAAGTACAAAGACTCCTTCAAAGGAGAAGTCACATATTAAGTATATCATAACAGATTTGTCTGTTAAGTAGTCCTCATACGATAGATCTGTCAAAGCCGAGAAGACTGTCTTCAGGAGATCAAATTTCAAAGTACACGATACTTTTGCACCTTCGGTGTTGATTATATTGCATTTTAATCGGTGTGAATAGATAAAATTTGTCTCAGCTTCACACTTACTACAGTATAACATTTTTCCTTGTATTGATCCAAAATTTTCTACTAGCAAGTTGTAGTTTAGACATATTGGATGAAAAGGATTTGAATATGCACTTGATGCAAACAGTTTTCCCTGAACCTATTTCACATTTTTCAATTTCATTAGAAGTTGGAATTTTTCAAAAGATGAAAAATGCGTAACATAGCTTATTGAGAAATAGTTCTAACGTGTTACCTTTCTTGCAGACAGAAGCAAGCTTTGTAGATCAATCAATGTATTTTTTGATCGTAGTGCTGTTATGAATGTTGATTGACCAGTCCGTAGTATATTAGCTTGTGCTTCCTTCCGTCTGACCAAATTTCTAAATAAACATATTGGATAATCTCTCTTTGACACTTTGTGTTCAATATAGGCAAAATCAGATGCAAATGTCGGAAACAGTTGCAGCTGTATTTCAAGAAAGCAAGTATATTATTTTATAATTTGAAAAAGAAAAAAAAGAATATATTGCAAGCTAAATGCATAGATGCAAATTTGCTTACAGTTGCTTTGTCAAATTGTGAGTTTCCATCCTTTATGTCTAGCATATATTGCATTCCTGATCTCTTTATACCAGTCACAATTGCGGCTATTGTTCCAATTGCATATGGCTCTACTGTTTGCAGAAGTCTTTTTATCGTTGTATTTGGTATGAAAGTATATTCTTGACAAACTAGTGCTATGTTTTCTATTGTAGTTTTCTCATCTACTAGTAAAATGCACTCTGATTCACCGTGATCGTAATCTGTTTTTGCTACAATTTTAAAGTTCTTTATGCATATTGCCTTTCCTGGAACTATTTTTTCTTCATGTTGTTCTATCAGATTGCCACGTATATTCAGCGTGATTGTGAGTTCGCCTTTCGTATCTGTCAAGTCTGCTCGCAGAATCTCATTTGTTTTACGCAGTTTATCTAACATTGTTCTATATGTAACAATGATATTCCCGTGAAAAACATTTCCTTCTTTGCAACTTGTCAATTCTTCAATACTTATTGAGATCAAGCATATTTCTTCATGCCTGCAAACTTTAAATCTGTATAAGTTGGAAAGAAAAAGATTATTGTAAAATATTGTTTTGACATCATCTATACTAGTCTATACCTTTTGGGGTCTGTTTTAGCTATGTCTTTTTGCTGTTGTGCTTCATTCTGTGCATTGACATCAGTATTGCTACAGAAAAGACAGCAATCAAATATTGCATGGTAAGTAGAACTATAGACATTAATTGCGAAATTTAGTTATTTAAATAGACTGTTGCAAAAAAAATGCAATTGAAACAACTGTTGTAGAACTTCGTCTCAATGCAGGTCTGAAACTTATTGAACATTCCCGTCCACCTATCCGGCTGAGTTCCATAGCTGTCAAGCAGAGTTTTAAATGAATTTATAATCCTAAACTCACAAGAACTAACTTGTGCTACACTTTCAGCAATTACCATATACATTTGTACATGTGGAAGGAAATCAATTGTTCCACATTCCTCATAAAGTATAGTAATTCTAAATTTAAAAAAAGAATTCTAAAAGAAAAATTGACCTATATTAAAATAAACATAGGCAATTAAAAAAAACTACCATTTTGTTAATTGATACAGCTATTGCAGACAAGAGTCCAGGTGTGCGAACACAAGAGTCCAGGTGTGCGAACTGTCAAGTTGCTAGTTAGCAAACTTGCAAGAGCATGAAAGTCTAGGCTTTTTCATCATAGTCAGATGTCATCTCACAGTCAAGAACAGAGACTGCACGCGATAGCTGTACAGAAAATTGGTAAGTTTGCTTGCAATGAAAAGGTTATGTCTCATTGAATTTTGTAAAGTCTTGGAATCCGTTGATTCTACTCCATCTTAGTAGGGTCAGTTGTGGAAGTGTCATCCCTGTGCAAAGTATGTTGATGAAGCCATGTATTAAAGAACTTGTCGGGGTGTCTGATCACATTCAAGTTCAATTGTTAGTCGGAGAGCTCGATCATAACAAATGTAAAGCTTTTTATTAAATTAAAAAGATTGGATTATTAAAATAGACAAACAAGGAGTATTAATAAGAAGATAGCTGCTGGTGTTATTTGAATTAATCTGTCTATTTGAAAGGGGTTTAAAGCAAGATGTTTCAAAAGAAGAAGAAACGTGATTAATTAAAGCAATAGAACAGTTAAGTTAAAAGCAAACCCGTCTTATTAGAAACAGACGCAGCATAGTATTATTATGGAGGCAGTCAGGTTAAAAAAGAAAGGCTAGTATATTTGATGCATTAGAAAAGAAGAAAATTAGAAAAGAACAGTCAGAAGAAACAGGTTTGAATGCACAAATTTGAGAAGACGAAGGCATAATTGAGTATTTCAGCTATGGCAAAATTGCTTTAACAACTAAAAATAAACTATTGTGATTTTCAAGTCGGCTGTAGCAATCAACAACAATATTTCCGTCAAAAACATTTCCTGTTTTTGCAACTAGTCAATTGTTCAATACTTATTGACATGAAGCATATTTGTTGATTCCTATAAATTTTAAATCAGTATAAGTTGGAAAAATATTATTGTAAAATAATATTTTCTGACAAAATATACCGTTCTATACCTTTTGGCATCTGTTTTAACTAGCTCCTTTTCCTGTTGTTCTTTGACCTGTCTTTTGATATTGCTATCCCTACAGAAAAGATTTTTTTAAATTAGAGTAAATCATATTCAATATAACGTACAACACACTGGAATGAAGAAAACAAAGTGCTAGTAGAATATTTCAGGACTTATAGCAATTAGCAGGCGCTACAGCTACTACAGAAGATCAGTGAGCTTAAAAGGAGAGCCCATAGGAAAAAAAGAAACGGTGATTTTGTTAATTGTTACAGCTATTGCAGAGAAATATAGAAGCATAGGAACTGTGAACTGGTAGCTGAGCAAAGTTGGAGGAGCATGAAACCATAGGCTGTTTCATCACTGTCAAATTTTATGTGATAGTCAAGATCAGACATTGCACAGTGTGGCTGTACAGAAAATTGGTCAATTTGCTTTGTATGCAAAGGTTATGTGTCATTGGCTTAAGTATAAACATTGTCTATATTTCAATGGACTTGCCCAAAGGACTCCATCATTATGTGTAGCTAAAGGAATACTTCACTTACCAAACTGTCACTACTTAGACTTCAAACTGGCAATAGGAAAAGTATGCAATAACATATTATGCCAAGACACACTAGCAACAATACATACATTTCGAAGTGCACAAACAAGAGCAAAAAATTAAGTTACTAAAGTTGATTATCAATGCACTAACGATGTAAGTGAGCATTGTTTACACTGCCTCCTTACATTTATGAGCTCATTAATAAATGAGAGAAATGTATAGTCTTTAAAATGCATTAAATGATGTGCTTTATTTGAATGGATTCACATCACAGTACGTCTATACATTTTGAAATACACCAACACAAAAATATATATACCAACACAGAAATGAGAAGGTTATGTCAACAATTTTGTATGGTATGACAGTATGGATAAAAGAGTCAATCCACTTGTCAAATGGAAATTGTCAACAATCTTGGAGGAATTTGGGGGCTGGTGGCTAAAAAGTATTTCTCAATTTTCTACTGCTCTATTTGTTAAAATGTTTGGAGGCTTATATTGGGGAAGGGACTCTAGTTTCATGTGACATTTCAAAATTATATTGCTCCTGACCTGGTGGAAGAACGGCTCAGAGCTCCCCAAAATTATTTTCAAATTGGACCCATCATTGGAAGGAATTTTCAAAGGCCTTTTGCGTCACAGGTAATTGTGTTGTATGGAAGGTGGAAGACGTCCACAAGGTTAGATTAGGTGAATACTAGTGGTTGGATGACAAATAAAAACAAGCATGCTGAGAACAAAAAGAGACTATTTGATAATACTCACAGTGTTTCTGTTGCATCTACTATGTCTTTTTCCTGTTCTGGTTTACTCTATTTTTTCATGCTACTGTTCAAACAAATATCTATTAGATTGTAGCAAAGTATCAATAATATAAATATGTAGACAAATAAAACTAGTAACAAAAAGCTTTATAATAAATTGTCTATTCAAGAAGAGCTGCCAATACTCACATTTTTTCCTTTGTTTCCACGATTGTTTTTTCTTGTTCCGCATTTCTTTTCATGTTCCTATTGCAATAAATATCTATTTGATTAGACTAAGAGATGAATAATATAAATATATGAAAAGAGAAAATCAATAACAAGAATATCTATAAACACTAACTAAGAAAAAAAATCTATGTCTACCTAGTTTTCTAGGATACTGATTATTTGCTACAATGAACAATTGAAATTGTTGAAGACTTAGTAACTGCAAAAGTGTCACAGTTTTTCTGATGTCTCTATTGTTCCTTTCTGCTAGTTTGCTCTACTGTGTTTGCTCATGTACCTGTTCAAACAAATATTTATTAGATTATAGTAATTGACCATTAATACAAATATATAGAAGAATAAAATCAATAACAAGAAGCTTTCTAAATGAAAATTAAACAAAAAGATCTATCTGAATATAGTTTAACTAGTTTACTAGGCTGCTAGTCTATGTTCCAATAAATATCATTGGATACTTCAAGCAAGATAGAAGATGAACATTGATTGAGGAAGCCAAGGACAAAGTACACCAGCAAATTCTTTGTTGTTTGAAAATAGATAAGTTGAACAAAATACTATATGGTTATAAATAATATGACAGCAAAGAGAACTTTACCTTCTATGTTTTCTCAAAATAGATTCAATTCAGCATAAACAATGCATCCTGCTGACTCATGTTGTTGTCAATACTAATAGCAACAGCAGGTCAAGATTGATAATGGTTGCTATGAAAGTAGCTATAAACATTGAATATGCTACTGTGTTATTTACTGTTGTATAACTTTAATCTAAATTTTATAAAAGATGTACAAGAAGATGCAATATGTCATGGTCAGTCCAATATGCATCTGACATTTGGACTTCACAACGCTGAGTTTGCATATTTGTCCAAATGTGATCAATAACAGGCTTTCCTTTTTGTAAAAGACTATTTGTTATTTATTGCATATGTAACGATTGCATGAATTGTTGTAGGACTTTGCTATTATGATTGCTTGCATGGATATTGACATTGAAATCACCAACGATCAGAACAATGTTGTCCTTTTCTACTAGTTCCATGTTTGCGAATGCAATTGTATCAATTATTGATGCAATAGAGGCAAATGGTGCGGCATAGATATTGAATATCCAGATACTATGTTGAACATGTACATTTGTTGCAACTAGTTCAACTTTGTCATCTGAATAGTTCTTTGTTTTCTTTATCTCTATAGATTTGTCTACACAAGTAAGAACACCATGAACAAAATGTGCTATGTTGAAATTGAACTTGTTTAATTCAATAGCTTGTGGTGCATAATCTAAATAAGTTTCCTGGAAGCAAATAATCATGCTTTCCATCAAATCTTCATCATGTACAATGTCATCAAGATGTTTGTGGAAGCTCCGTGTATTCAATGTAGAAATTGACAAAATATTTTCCAAGGACACTGGTTTCTCTATATGAGTTGTTGTCCATAGCGAATTTGTTTCTAGACGAACCATTTCATCTGATACTTTATTTGTGACATGGAAATTCTTTTGTGACAATTGCTTTAATAAGAATAATGACTCAATGGTTTTCACTCTTGATAATGCTGTGTACACAAGCCCATGTCTTGTAACTCCAGTTGGGTCAAATGCAAGTCCATTTAGGGTAAGTCCTTGTGTTCTATGTATTGTTCGAGCGCATGCTAGTTGTATTGGAAAATGCTTTCGAATAGTGACTTGAGATTTGTTTCTAGTAATTGCATTTGGCTTTGCAATTCGTAGTATTGGTGTCCAAGCCAATTCAACATCTTTGTCATATAGATGTGAATATGCTTTTCTTTGTTCTTTTCCAATTGTTGTATCTATAAAGTCTATCCAGATGATATCTATATCTTCGGTTTTTCTTGTATACTTTTTGAACACTCCATCAGCGCCATTAACTAGACCGTCTTCTATATTGTAATTCCCTGCACATAATTCAACTAACATATTTTGCTTTACTAGTATTTTGATTGGTAGTGCTATTGTTTTTTCATAGTAGGACAATGTGTCTTGATAGTTTTCAACCTCATCAATAGCTTCAAGGACTACCAGTTGTCCATTGACTACTGAGAGCATGCGATCATTATGTTCATTAACATCTTTGTTTCTATAAAAAAGGTATGGAAACAATGGATCTATTGGTGCTGCTCTATAACAATGAGCATTGATGTATTCGATGTCTTCGTATGATTGTTTGTTCAGTCTCATTTTGTTCAATATTCTAATGAAATCTATGTTTTTTTGACGCATTGTTATATGCAATTGATAGCATTTGACTTCATCTTGCCAAAAAGAGTACGACGTTTTATGATTGTTAATAGTTGGTTCTTCAAAGATAAATGAGTCCTTAATCGGTTGTGCTTGATACAAGTCTCCACAAAATATTATTTCAATACCACCAAAGTAACATGTTGGTGTATGCTTTATTTGCCGTAAGCGCTTGTCAATTTCATATAAGAATGTTGCTCCTATCAAAGATGCTTCGTCAACAAGAAGTACATGAAGTTGTTGAAAGTGTTTTGTTAATGTGTCCAATTTTTCACTATTCAATGGAAAATAGTTTGATTTGTTGAAAGGCATATAAAATGCAGAGTGTAGTGTGACACCTCCTGCATTAAATGCTGCCTTTCCTATATAAGCAGTTATGAGTCCTTTCAATTGTAGTGGATCATAGTCCATTTCAGCATTGTAGTAACGAACCAATGACTGGAATATTGCTTTAGCAGTAAACGTTTTTCCAGTTCCTGCACCTCCTGTCAAAAATAAGTGTATCGGTTTATTAGGATCACATTTCTTCTTTCTTAGAAAATCTTTTACTATTCTTGCTTGTTCTTGGTTTAACTGCCTCCTAATAGCAAAGAATTCTTCATTTTCCAATATATTCGGTTGTTTTACAATGTGGTAAGGTCTGCTTTTGTCTAATTTTATATTCTTTTTGCTTTGAAAGTGTTGCAAGTCAGCATCAAAGTTGTATTCTTGACAGCTATTTAGTGAAGTTGGATAAACACATTTTGTAGATTCTTCATTTAGCTCAGATATTTGTATCTTGAATAATTGTTCCTCTTTTGTTTCAATTTGATTTGTTGCACATTCAAAGTCACCCCAAGTCGCATTAGTTTCATAGACAAACTTTTTCTCAGTATAGTCTATGATCCCTATTAGCAAATTGTACGCATGCTCCCATGTGGAGTATGCTTCCTTGAAAGTCTGTTCATCTTGTCGATATGGAACATATAACATTAGTTTCTCTCGATAGTAATTGTCACGATCTTTGTGCTTGTTATACTTTACAAATCTAATAATATATGGCTTTTTACTATTTGCACGTTTTCTGCCTTTTCTTGTATAGCTTGATGCAAATTCTGCCAAGCATATGTTCTCAATAGCTTTGGGACGAAGTATGTAGTAATCAATGATTGATGGAC
>LPNX011203945.1:10691-21586 GCA_001517045.1 Pseudotsuga menziesii
TTTCTAATTGTTTTGATGACACTAACATCTGATTTTTTATGCTCTTCTCGTATTCGTTTAAAGGTCGATGTAATTGTTCTATCGAATTTTGTCATGTAGGAACTACAATACATTGCTGTTGCAAATGAGTCTACTATGAACTGGGAATCTGTATTTGCATTCCATATATTTGCAATGTGACGTGAAAAGCTATTCGTCCAAGTCTCGGATGGTCGTCTTTCTAATAACACAGTTGTTTGATTTAAGCTACATTGTATTGCATGAATATACTCATCATTTGTTAGACCTAAATCCTTTACAAAATCGTCAAATGTATATGTACTATCATACTTAGAATTCTGGATTGTCCTAAATATCAAATTTGCATTTTCTTTTGTTTTCTCGTTGTCATATTCTAAAGGTTTAAGTATTCTTGTCTTTTTCATTGGCGGTTGCGGGAAATTAAACCTACAATGCAGTTTCTTTCTCTTGCTACATGATTTTGTATGATGATGATGATGCAATGTCCTCAAGGAATCAGCAATTGATGTTGAATCACAAGTCAAGTACTTATCAATGAAGTCCTCTATTTCTTGATCGGCATTTTTTCCATATATTGGTGCATCTTTTACCCATAGTAATGCATGGTCATGTTCACTTCCTCTGTTTTGAAATTCAGTGACAAAAAAGAAGTCTTGGATATCTCCATAGTACTTGTTGTCATGAAGTATCAAACTTCGTAAAGCACATATTCTATTTCTATAGTAACGAGCACATGTTACTGGGTCATTTCTTATCAATGAGTCAATTTCATCGTTTTCTATTTCATTTTCAACAATTGTCTTACTCCGATTTCTTATTTCCTTTAATGCATTGACTAATGGATCCCAACGATTCTCTGCACTGCTAAGAGATATGAAGAAAGTAGGGGGTCCTACTTGTCGTATCATTGCATATAGCTTCTTACGTAATTGTTCAAGATAGTCTGGAGATGTACGAATTGCTTTTAGATCCCTGTATCCGATCTCTGATTTTAAAATATTTTCCAAGTTTGTTTTGTTCTTGACATATTTTGCCACTAACTTCCTTCCTTTTAGTTGTCCTTTTCTTATTCTAATACATATACTATTAAATACTTGTTTATGAAATAATGCGCACTGCTTTATAGAATAGATTTGTTGTATGATAAGCAAAATCATGTTCTTTATGCAATACTTCCCATCTTGCAGTCTTTTGATATGAAAGGTTGTTTGCCATGTCTTCTGGTCGTTTCTCACCAAAGAACAATGTAGGGAAGCTCATTTCTTCTGAGTATTTATCTTGGAAAATTCCTAATGGAAGATAGCCCTCACCAGGAGCGATGTTTATTTGGTTGTTTTGAAGGTCAAATATGTTGTATGTATCAGTGAATCCATGCAATAGTGTTTTTGTAACAACGTCCTCATTTCTCTCTAGTATGTCTTCATCAATGTTATCGCCATTGAACTCTTCATTTTCAAGATCTGTTTGACTTTCATATGCTTCCTTATTTTCATTGAATATTTTCTCCCATCGCTCAGTTATTTTAATATTCTCCAATTTGTAAAGTGTGGTTCTGCACAATCGTCTCAAAGCTTTTATGACTCTATGAGGACGAATATGCCCAATAACATAAGCATTTTTGAACCTTAGGCTCTTTTTTATTGCTATTGCTATTGTACTAGTCTCATTTATATCACGGGGAAAAGCATGTTGAATCCTAGAAATGTCGGTTGGAACATTGATGACTCCACCAGTAAGTCCAAGTTGTGGCTTTTTAAATCTCTGTCCAAGTTCCCTTATTTGTAGGAACGGCAATCTCAATGCTATCAATCTTTCTTCAAGCTCATTCAATTCCTTCACAATTCTTATAGGCTTATTTCGCTTAAATTTTTTCTCAACAGTAAAGTTAGCATCTACATTGTTCTTTAATGCTTTTTTGCAAGTTTTTCAAATGTATATATTACTATGAAGATTTGTTGGCATTTCTATTGATTTTTTTCTTTTTCTTTGATGCAATTCTCTTTGTTGATATTTTTCTTCGATTCGTATAAGATCTTTTCTAAACAACGTTTGCTCACATCTTATGCAATCGAATATAGGCACATCTGCAATTTGTTTATGGAATTTTTTTTCTGCAATAGTAAATGTTTCCTTACAACTATCGTTTTCTTCTTGAACTACAGTAGGCTCTATATTTTTTCGCTTCTTTGTTGACCTTTGTAAGCCATACCTATTTTTCTTTATGTCTTCATTAATTATATCGCATGGTTTTTGTTCAAAAGCTTTGTTTCTAATTAGACTTTTGATATTACGTAAAGATGGGCTTCTTTGACTCTGATTTTCCAAAAATAGTTTTTGCAAGCAACTTTCAGCATCTATATTTTTCGGCATATGTAACTTCTGAACTTTGTTTTCTTCAATATTAGAATGTTTAAAGGCTTTTTTTCTACTTAGACTTTTCATAGTACGTAGGGATAGCTTTCCTTGTCTATTGTTTTCCAAAGATACTTTTTGCAACGAACTTTCACCATCCATATTTCTCGGCATATTAAATTTCTGAACTTTGGATTGTTCAATATTAGAACAACCATCTATCTTGTTTTTGGATAGCAATGGTTCAAAATGTGTAGCAAGTGGATTCTCGTCATGGAATAATATGTCATATGTATCTGTAGACAATGTTGATTTGAAGTGCAAATAGCTCCTACCTTGACTTTTTGACCAAATTCTTATCGGTCTGCTCAACCAATTTGATGCCCAGTGTACGCAGAAAATGTCGCCCCATAACCCTCTATCCTCTGGCAATATGTCAATTACTGCTGATTTGCACATTTTATCCAAATAGATTTCTGGGTCATTAACATTGTGCATTTCTATCAACGAATTACTGTTCAGTTCAAGTTTGTAAGATCTGATTGCTTCCTCGTCCTGTTTTTCCAAACAAGCTCTAAAGTGTTCTATAATACCTTCTCTAATTTATGTTGCTGTGTATCTAAAATCCAACAGCACTTGCAATGCATTGAATAAGCAATCGCCAACAGCATATGCAAAATTTTGTAAACGAAACAAGCCATGCATTTGCAATACATTGTCAATGTTGACCACTGAGTATGTATTTTCTAGTTCCCTTTTGCGTTTTTTCTCTAAGTGAACAATCTCATCATCAGAACCTTTCATTATATATAGTACATGTAAAACAGGCTAACCAATAATGAAAGCTAAACACTATACAACTTTGTACAAAGCTGCATACCCGTAGGACTTGTCTGAATGCTTTGAATAAATGATACTTTTGCACCTATGGATCACGGTGTAATGTAAAAGTTATTCGTCTACTAAAATAAATGCAAACTAAGTTAAGTTTTTTCATAAAAAATTATTTACTATCAACTATAATTACACCGAAAAAAAAAGGATCCAAAACATCTCTGTATAAAATAGGTAGCCTAGAGATGATATTTAACATATAATTCAAAAAACACAGCCTGGTGAAGCAAATGCAAAGTAACTAGATTACACAATCACATGCAATATTTATTTCATTCCAGCACAGTAAACAATGAAACAGTAGGCTTCACAAGTTTGAATCTTCCTATCCTAAGATCTATTCCTCTCCGAAGATTAGCCAATAAGAGAGATGAAGTCTCGGTAGGCCTTAGGGGTTCAGACGGCTTTAACTCTAGAGCATCTTAAGACAGTTTGATTCACATGGATCAAAGTGATGGACTAAGGCTTGGTGGACTTTCCGGTCCGTAGGGGTCCAAGCGGTACTAAGCAGGACTAAGTGAGACTAATTAAGTCTATTTAGGCACTTGTTGTTATTCAGGAAGCAAAGCTGTGCTCGCCCTTCTTGGGTTGGGTGAGACTTTAAAATGTGTGATGATAGAGAGTCGTACGTGTCGTAGCAGCCCAATTATAAAAAAGGTAGGAATAAGTTTGAGGTTGTAGGTAGCACCGATTCATTACCTTGAAGAAGGCTTTGACACAATTGGTGAGGAGTAGCAAAGATAATAAACTCTACTAGTTGAGGTCAGGAGTCGATAGGGACACCTTACAAAGTAAAGTTAATAGGCTCTGCTGAAGGCAGTGTATGAAGAAGCTCTTACGAATCTATATAAGATTGCATATCCACGACCCATGGACAATGACTAACGAAACGGTTGATCCTAACCCACTTGGTGGTGATATAATATGTATTAACTTTACAGGGGTTCATGTCGGGTTACAAAGGGCTATTCCCCTTGGGGCTTAATTTATTAATAATTTTTTTAGCCACTTGCCCTCATGAATTGCAGCACCTAAAAGTACAGCTCCAACATTTCCAAATCGGAGCAAAGGCGGCGAATAAATAAATAAGAAGGAGGCAGGGTCTATAGTTTGAAAACGAGATAGGGTAGTAGCCCTAAAATAGAGGATGGATATGTTAACTGGTATTTGTAATAATGAAAGGTGGCATATTCGGATGATATAGGAGAGTCTCATCCTGGGCTTCTGAAAACTGTTAAATTCAATGGAATAATATCTATTAAATCTCGGAATAAAAGATCTATACATCTGATACTGGCATAGATACATTTTCACTCCTGTGTATCTCTGGTAGGCTTGTGCCCTTTTCGGCTTAAATGGAACTACAGTAGTCCATAGGAGGGCTCCAGACAGCCCATGGGACTAAGTGCTTGGACTAAGCTCCTATTATTTGCTAGTTTCCAGGGCTAAGGCAATAACTTAAGGGAAGGAGAACCTCCCTATGGTGGGAGAACCTCCAGAATGCTAAGAGAAGACAAGTTAAGGAGAAAATCAGAATGTGGACAAAGATGCTAAGACATTTAAAGGCTAATTTATGCCCTAAAATTAACAGGAAATACTTTTTAAGGAGTTTCAAAATCTAAGCCAAAAGGAGTTATCCATACCATCCTATACTGAAGAATATTTGAAGTTACATAATAGCACTGGTTTATAAGAAGATGAAAAGATGAGATAGCCCTACTCAAAGTTAACATTGTGGATGAGGCATATCAATTAGCCTTGAAAGCAGAGGGAAATTGAATAGGCAGGGGACAGTGGTATTCAAACAGGATGACAGATATTTCAGTAGGGAAAAAAGGAGTTCCTCCAAACCTGGCCATCAAAAAGAACCAAAGGGCAACGTTAAGCCAGACTTCCAAGAACGAAGAGGCCTGAAGGATAGAGGACGATCGTGACCCTTTTCTGGAAGTTGGAAGACCTTGAGATGTTTTATGTGTGACAAATCCCATAAGGCTATAGGTTGCCCTTAAAACCCCAAAAGGGTGATGGTGGCCCAACAACGACAAGAAGAAGAGTCATTGAAAGAAGAAGTTGAACAAGAAACATGAGAGAATCTGATGCTAAGAGGAACCTTGATATCTGGAAACATAGAAACCTCCAAGTCTGACAAGAAAAGGAAGAGTTTGTTCCGGACAAAATGCAAGTGTGCAGGATGATTATAGATGGAGGATCTACTGATAATTTGGTAGGTACTGAAATGGTGCAAAAGTTAAAACTTACTTGCATTCCAAAATCGCATCCATATAAAACTTCCTGGTTGAAAGAGAATTATAGTGTGCTTGTCAATCAATCTCGTCTCATTGACTTCAAAGTTGGTGCTTATGAAGACAGTTTTTAAAGTAGTGGCAATGGATCCTTGTCATTTGTTGTTGCGTAGACGTTGACAATATTAGTGAAATGTAGTTCACCATGGCCAAGAAAACACTTATTAAATATAGAACAAGAGAAGACACCACATACTGGAGCCTTCTAAAGGAGAATAACCAAGTGAATTAATAGCTCTATCCTTGATTACAATGGGTTGGAATAAGTTTTCCAAACATTCCAAGGGTGAGATGTTCCATGGGTTGGTGAAATTTTATAAGAGATCCATTAAAAATTTCAGCGTTATAAGATCAGCCTTGATTGATTGCATGGGAAAGTTTTTGGTTGGACAAAGGAAGTTGCTATGAGTTTTGAACAACTCGGAATATGGTTGCAAAAGCACCAATTTTCACTATACTAGACTTTAAGAAACTCTGTATAGTTGAGTATGATGCTTTAGAGGTAGCTATTGGAGGAGTATTAAGCCAAGAAGGTAAATCTGTGCCATGTGGCCTTTATTAACAACAAATTAGATGGAGCTAAAGAAAGTATACCACTTATGATAAGGAATTCTATGCAATAACACAAGCCTTAAAATATTGGAGGTGTTATCTTCTACATAGGGAAATCATTTTGTTTATGGACAATCAAACCTTGAAGTACATCAATTCTCAAAGTAAATTGTCCCACCAATATGTCAAATGGGCTTAATTTTTGCAAGCATACACATTTGTTGTGCAACATAGGAGTGGGAAAACCAATGTAGTGATTGATGCCTTGAGTAAAAGCCATCATCCACTAGTTGTGATCAGTAACAAGCTGGTTGGATTTGAGAAATGAAGAGAGCATATGCCAATGATTCATATTTTGGTAGCATTTATGCAATTCTAATTAGGCAAGACCATATTGGCCTGAATTCATTTGAAGATTTTTTATTAGTAAATGGATTTTTATTTAAGGTTTCTAATCTTTTCGTTCCCCTTGGAACAAGACAAGAAAATCTTGTAACATGGATGCATTCAAATGGTTTGGGTAGTCACTTCGGAAGGGATAGGACTTTTGCATTAGTGAATGAAAAATTATTTTGGTCTAATATGAGAAGAGACATGAATAGAATAGGTTTCACACTGCTTGTATGTGTGCCAAATTACAAAAGGGGGACAACAAAATACAGGCTTATATATGCCTTCACCTATGCCAAAAGAACCATGGACTGATATTTCCATGGATTTTGTCTTGGGACTACCATAAACCCAAAGAGATCATGATTTTGTGTTTATAGTGGTGGACCACTTTTCTAAAATGGCCAATTTCATACCCAAAAGATCAATGATGCAAGTCAAGTGGCACATTTGTTCTCTAGGGAGGTAGTATGGTTACATGGTATTTCAAAAACCATAACCAGTGATAGGGACATCAAATTCTTAAGCCACTTTTGGATAGACATGTGGAAAAGTTGGATAGCACGTTGCAATTAAGTTCAGCATACCACCACCAAATTGACAGTCAAACCGAGGGGCTGAATAGGAGAAGGAGCTTGGAAGATCTATTAAGGTGCTTGGTGGCTAACAATCCTCGACAATGGGATTCGGTAATACCGGAAGCTGAATTCAGCAAAAATTCCAGCGTAAATAGGTCTACAGGTAAGTCTGCATTTCAAATTGTGTATAGTACCAATCCTAAGGGAATTTTGGACTTAGTTGAGTTGCCTGTAAAGTTTAAACCCATATATCAACCAAAATGCTACACGTTTTGTAGGGAATATTTGTGCGAAATATCAACAAGTTAAACACAATTTGTCGTCAATGAATGAACAAGAAAAGATAAATGTTGATTTGCATAAGAAGAAAAAAAGATCTTTCAGGAGGGAAAAATGGTCAAGGTACATTTGCACAAGGATTCCTGAACTACTTAAAACAAGTTAAAACCCAAGAAAATCGTGTCCTGCAAAATTCTGAAGAAAATAATTGAGAATGCGTATTTGATTGACTCGCCTGAAGACATAGAAATCAGTCCTATTTTAATATCACTAGCCTTCATTCGAACCAGTTGAGAGAAAATGAATGATGATCAGAATGAGAAGGAAGACAGGAATTGGGCCAAGCGATTGCCAAAGAAGAAAAGAGAACAGGTTGAACGAGTTTTAAATACCAAATTGGCTGCCATGCAGTCCAGGTCATTAAAGCTGTATTTTGTTAAGTGGGAAGGACTGTCAAATTTCTATAACACTTAATTCATAGAGGCTGACTTGCTTAAATACAGCCAAGCAACTACACCCGATGACATTGAACCAGAGGTTCAGAATTTCTAAGAGAAGCAGAGGATGATGCTTTGCCTCATATTCTTTTTTGCTAAGTAATTTCAGCGATCTCTTTAGCTAAAAATAGCCTCCTATTCAATTGCTCTGTTTGAGGTTGAGCAAATAAGAGGGCAGTTAATAATTTTGGGAGAGGAATTAGGAAAAAAGGGAGGAGGATGGTGGCGTATGCTCAGGGAGATAAACTTTTAACTGACTGAAAAGTAGGTGCACATGTTGATAGATTTGAATTAGTTTTTATGCCTGTTATTGTTTGCAATATGGGCTGCAATTTAGAAAGAAAGACTGCTATGATATGCAGCCGGTTGAATAATCTGATGTCTGTCATATATATTTTGACTGTTTGCCCTGTTTGGTTTTCTTTTTTCTCTGTTTTAGTGCTGTGGCAAGAGTCACTAAGACTTATTGATTACGTTGCTCTGCATTCCTAGAAACACAGCATTTGCGTACTCGTGGACTATATGGACGAATTAATTGTGCCAGATTGTAAGTTATCTGCATCATTATCCTTGGTGTTTAGGTAATGGAGTAATATTTTGGGCCTTGGCCCAGCACGTCCACTGAAAGCTCCAACAAAGGACAATCACTGCGCGCAGGACCATAAGGATGTTGGAGGTCTTTATGGAAAGGTCCCGTGCAAGCGTAGTCGTGCAGATATTTTATGTAAAGATAAATTTACAGATACAAAAACATTATGCAAAGTTCCAGGGTAGACGAATCACCTTAACGCTGGCTGATACAGAGCACCGAAGCGCAGTACAGCAAGAGGCAGACTGAGAATGCGATTAACATCGCAATAAATGCAATCTTTTGTACAACCCAACTCCAGAACTTTTCATCACAAAGTCCTGTGAACTACTGATGGAATATTTTTAGGACAGCCACAATTGTTGCTAAGCACCTAACCTCATTCCCTAAGTACACAACTTTATTTAAGGGCCAACTGACATGTTCCCGGGATGGGGCCTATACAGAATAACACAGGGTTTCATACAGCACTGGATGGATGCAATAATGCATGATGCTGACTTAGGTTGATATGCAATGAGAGGAAGGAGCAGAGTGCTGATGATAGTACAACATTATAAGTTTATAATGCATGGTGTAAATTATATCTATGTCGGGCACAGACACTATGTTTCATTGCACTAGATCTTATTATAAAATAGTATAATTTTCCATTTTGGACAGTTCAGGAGCGAAGCCGCTTGTCCTTCCGAGGGCAAGGACGTTTATATATTATACCAGGATGCCATCGATTGCTTTGAGGGTTAGCCCCTTTATGCTGCTATAACCTTTGGCGGAGGAAGGGTATTATGAAATGAATCAATTTGATTATAGAAAACATATAGTTTGGGACCCCTATCCCTAAATCCAGAGAGCACATAATGTGATACCTTCAAGGCCTGCAAATTAGTTTCTATCCAAAAGCATAATCCAAAGGACTGTCGAAAGGATTGCCTAAAATCTACGGTGCCAAAACCTACGTCAAAATCAAACAAAACTGCTCCTCCAAAACTTCAGAAGCAAAACGAACCCAACATAAGAAAATCACTTCTATAACCCCAGTTTTTTAATCGGCCTCGATTCTAAATATAATATCAAATTCAGTGCGGGGTGAACATTGCAGCTAGTCAGCAACTCACCAAACATTAAAAATCGTAGTAAAAATCACCATTCAGGTGCAGACAAATAAGATCGTCTGAAAATCATAGAAGAAAACTAACCTCAAGTCAGAGAGAGCAGCGCTCCTTCAAAACGTCTCAACGGTCCTGAGCCAACAATCCTGAGCCAAACAAACAGAACGAGTAAATGATTACTGTTAAAAACCCACACATTTATGCAGCGATTGATTCTAAAAGTCAAGAAAATCTTCAGGAATCAGAAAAATGAAAAAGCAAAACAGTTACTCTTACACCACAACATATTTATTCAGCCATTGATTATAAATATCAAGAAACCATACAGAAAACAGCAAATGCAGAAGCAAACCAGTTTCTTTAACAACACCAAACATTTATTCAGCCATTGATTATGAATATCAAGGTAGCATTCAAGCATCAACAGAATAAAAACCAACAAGAATGAAACCCAAGAACTATACCCGAACCAAAACACATCAAAACATAGCAGAAACTACACTTTATTACAATCTCAATTTGCCAAGGTAACCATTATTACAATGCATTTTTTCAGTTTCATGCAAGCTTCAAGGGTCAATTTTACTTTCATTCTTCTTAGAAGAGTGAATTAAGGCAACAATCTCTTTATATATGTTTTATTCTGTACTTTCTCTATACCTGTCAGTTAATGCCATTTATAAAAGGTTGCAACACATTGCTCTATCACAGCCAAAATGAATTCTGAATTCTGTATAGCATGAATAGATGAAGCCGAGTTAAATCCAGGAATATCATATTTTGATTTTATATTCTAATGCTTGCCCTGATTATTACAAGAGGACTGTCTACCTTGTTTTCGCTTTTCTGCAAGATTTTGCTGGAGTGTGGCCTATTTTAGATTCAGCATAGTCTCCATATTTCTGTCAAGTAAGATTTCTCTTTATACATTATTATAGTAAGAAGCCATTCCTCTCATATTTTACTGTGTAACTTTGGATTCATTGCCATTAATAAGGATAATTTTGGATTATAGGATGCATGATTAGTGTATAGTTTTAAAAGGCGAACTGAACATTTACATGAAATTACTGGTAAGGGATTCATTCTCTAATATTACTCACTAAAGGCTTGAAACGTTTCCTCACTAACAACCGATTTTGATCCAGGAGGATCCAAGAAGGCAAAATTTTGAAGTCCTCCAATCTCAGCAAAAATAGCACTAGATAGAAGGGCTCGTCGAGACAATTCCAATGGCGTTCGTTTCACCTCAAACGGACTCCGTATGAGAAAGTTATCGCGTTTTGTTCTATAAGGTCAACAGGCAAATTTGGCAAAAAGAGGTGCCA
>LPNX011203981.1:0-124734 GCA_001517045.1 Pseudotsuga menziesii
TCATCTGTCTTTCCAAAAAGCTCAGACAGCTTCTCCCATACTTGATCCGGTGAAGTTAATCCATCGAGATGGAAAAGGAGGTCTCAGGAAATACTGAGACATAGAAGGCCATAGGCCTCATCTCTCCGATTGTGCCATTTGATCTTCTCTGCAGCTACATTGGGCTCTGCTTCTATAGCCATAGTCACCCTGTAGAGGCCTTTCGCTCTCAACAAGATCTCCATCTCTGCTTTCCATTCAAAATAGTTGAAGGGAGTCAAGATAGTTTTTTGTGAATCCATAGTTTCAGAAAATCTGTCCCGGCTGTCAGTAGAAGGCTCCCAGTCTTGATCTCGAACCTGCAAAACAATTTTTGAAGGAGAGTAACAACCTACAATGGCTCTGATTCCATGTAGAAATTATGACCAGCAATAGATTAATTTCACTCACAACAAATTACAATTGATCATGCAAAATTGTCAACAATGGAGACTGAATATGGAGTTGTAACACAAAATTATATTAACTCAGTGTACAATAGCCAACCCTGTAATAACATAGGTTTCTGAATATATAGAATACATCAATAGGTCGAATGAATAAGGAGGCATCCAAAGCTAGCATAAAGTAGGCTTACCCAAAATAGGCAAATCCCCCATAGGTGTAAAAAGCTGATCCCAAATATGTCATGAGGCTCACGAATTGGCAAGGGAGCATGGGCAAGATAATGAATGGTGGAATGGCAGCTCATACATGCTTTTGCATGGAGGAAAGAGTGGAGGAGGAAGAGGCAACAAAGCTGATTCACCTCACCTAGTCTTGCTTTCCTATGTGCCTTAAAACACTGAAAAAACAGGCAGTAAAGCAGAAAAAGCAGATAGGCACCTAGGAGGCTAGGAATAAAGCAGATTTGATTCCTAAGGATTTCCCAAGCGCTACATGAGTCAAAGATGGAAAGTTTGACCTATATGGATAGGCAATTAGCAACTTGCACATGGTGGGACTCATGGACTAGGCAAATAAGACAAACATAAATGAATTAATGTCTAAGTGGGTAAATACTATGGGTTGTTTATTCTAACAATTGGCAATACTGCAATTCTTTCCGTTTTGCTTGCTCCTTTTTGATCTAATTAACTTTTCCCCTTCTCTTTTTAATAATTTTGGGTTTTCAGTGATTATCAATTACTGAAGCTTCAGTAAAGCACACCAACTTATAATATTATATAGCCTCGATAACAATATAAAAAATGTTCATGGACACATCTGTAGAGACGTCTTTCCTCTCTTATAGAGGATACACACACTTCCACCTACCTGCATAAACATGTATGCATACATAACAGTTTTTTTTCTCTCTTTTTGTATAATGTTATATGTTGATTAAATGAGTGAGATAATGATGCTTGAAGATAAATACATGTCTAAAGCTTGTTCCCTAAAAGTGCTAGGTTAAATGGGGAAAAAAACCATAGTTTAGAAGTTGATGATTCGGTGACCTGTCCATGATTCTATTTTTGTAAAATGCTTAAACTATAAAAGTTTGGACTTCTGAAACATGTTTTGTTGGAAAACATTTATGGTAAAAATCCATGTGCCTTGGATAGAAAAATAGCTAGATTATGAGACGCGTGCATGGTATGGCATTGGCAAAAGTTTTATTTCATGGCTAAATTCATTTAAGAAACAAATCAATCTATTATGCATAAAAGTGATAGTAATGTATTCCAAACACTTATTGATTTGTAGCTATCAGTATTCAATTGCTGCAATTAGTATTTTAAAGTTAGTGAATATTAGAGAGATTTAAATACACACACCCTGGTGTTATTGGTTCCAACTCCCAAGTCCTTCACATAATTATAAATTTTCCTATAGGTTGCACAAGTGCATCGAAGTCATCCTGGTTAATGAACTCATTAGAATCCTAAGCACTATAAACAAGGAGAGGAATTCCACAACTTGAAATGCAAACATATTATTTTAGAAGACTTTTGTGATATTTATACAGGTTGGAATCTTTGCTTTGCTAGTATTTGTGGTTTGACATGACAGGATAAATTTACATTAAAAGCATTTGTATTATTTTAAGGTTATAAGAAAGTTTTTTATAATGGATGTGTGTAGATTGATTTAAGAAGGGCTAATAACTGCGAAATTATGCTTACCAAGGTCAAAATGCCATTACCGGATGTAATGGTAAGCGATTTAACACTGTGGTGGAATACATGTTGCAATTATGTTTATTTAAGGTTTGATAGTGGGTAGCTTGTAATTTGGTAATCATTTTATAGCTGACAATGCCAACTGAATCTTAACTTGGAAATATTCTCTATGATTATAATCAAGATTTTTTTTACCAGTTGACTGTTGGCGGCATAAGCATGTAACTTGTAATATTAGCAGAAAATTAGAAATTTATTTTTGTCCTTGATATTTCATACCTGAATCTGCATGTTTGTTTTTTTCCATGTTAGCATTATTTTCTTTCATACTTGCATGATCTTTGGGCACCTTGAATTCATAAGTTGTCAACGTCAATGTATTTTAATTTTTTGCTCAACCTGAGAGGGGAATGTTTAAATGTCTTATTTGTTTGAATAGGAACTTTCCATCTAGTAGTTCCTTACTGTCAACGTAGTTTGTCAGACTGCTATTTTCTAAGTTCTATTCCACTATTTTATTTTTATGATTTTGCAGTTCTGAATTCCAAGTAGGTTATATGAATGAGTTTACTTGGAAAAAATGTAAGGGTTAAATCCATAGAGAAATATGCAACTCTTTTCCCTTTCTATTTTGTTGATTATCTTTCTTTGTTGTGCTGTGGTTGTAGAGTGTAGTACTGGCTTTGGATGACACAGCTTTAGATGTTGATCAAGTAGAAAACCTTATAAAGTTTTGCCCCACAAAAGAAGAAATGGATCTCCTCAAGGTAGGCACCATTCAGAAAAGTTGTTGCAGGAATCCTTTTATTTTATGGTATGCTGCATGTCTCACCGTTAGATACATGGATGCCTCTGCATCTTAGACTTTTTCCAATTAAATATCTGACTGTCGGGCTTCTGTACTTAATCCTATAAAGGAGCAACAACAAATAATCCTTTTTTCTGTAGTTTGCCATAATATTTTCCATTTGATTCCTGATTTACTCTTTGTTTTATTGACTTTACTTGGCTTACAATGATAGGGATATAATGGAGAGAGAGAAAATCTGGGAAAATGTGAGCAGGTTTGGACATCTCTTTACTTTTGAAAATATATTATTCTTAAATTTGATCAAGGAAAGTGCTTGTTTTTGCTTGTATCAGAGGTTAAGAAATTTATCAGCATTGGTGGTGGTGTTGCTGTGATAACAAATTATAATGCATGCTATAGAGTTGCTATTATCTTCTGATTTGGGCTTAGTGATTGCTTAAATACTGTTATTTCCTTAAAGGCATAAACGTTATTTTGATGCTAGATAGCATGCACTTGGAGATGGATCAGTTTCAGGGGGTCCCATGGTCCATGTCCATGTCACCTGTGAAATCAGGAGCTTTTAGGATTTTTCACATATTTGAAGGTATATCATCCTTTGGAGGAGTGCTGGGATTTTGAACACAATTATGGGGTAGGTCACACATTACCTGAGTCATTGGCTACATATTTGGAGGAGTTCTAGTTTGGAGGATGTCCTAATACTATTTTCACACCTCAAAACAAGGAGAGTATGAAGAGTGCCCTTCTTGAATAAGTGATATGTGGGACTAAGCCACATTCCTTGCATGAAAAATGGTAAGATATGGCTAATAGTCGAATTTCAGAGCACTAGCTTTGAGGAAAAGGAATGTGGACCCTAATCATTATTTTGCATATGTAACTAGGCAAGAAGACCCTATTTTGAGGTTATTATAAGGGGTTTTATGCCTTTTTCTATGGAAAAGGGGTCAAAGCGCACCTACCTAGAGGAACACCCTACTTTAAAGGAAGTCCCACTTGTATTTTCCCTTGATGATCCATCTTCCTCACTTCGATCCACTCTCCAGCTCTGTTCTTCACCCTCTCTGTCACTATCTCCATCAGAGAATCTAATCACAAGGTTATCATCTTTCTCTTCTGTTGTAGGAGATCTAATAGAAGGATGTAGATCTTGTAAACTGGATAAGAATACATCATTTTCCTTACAGCCACATAATGGAACTGATAGTGCACTAGAAACTTGTAGTTTTGTCCCATTTCTGTCAAACAAATTATTTATGGAAATAAATTTCCCAGATGAGAGTGGGTGCTGCGGCGCCTACTTTCTCTTCCTCTTCTTGTTGGGCATGGAAGACATAGCCCTTGCTCTAAGTTCTTCAATGTGCATAGTGCCAAAGTTGACTTCTGCACTAAACTTCTATGACTTGGCAAGTAAAAAACGTAATTGGGAAGGTCAAACCCTCTCTTACTCTTACCGCATGCTCTGCCCTACCTCTATCCTCCTGCAGAAACATACCCTGTGTTATAATGTTGTACTAATGGTAGGTTTTGAACAATTCTTCATGAACCTTGAACTCCGTACTTGTAAATATAACTTCACACCAAAATACGAGACCCGGGTCTTAGTGAGGCTCTTATATTCCATTGAAGAAGCAACGCATCCCACGTGGGGAGTCAGAGTGGAAGGCGTAAACATGCCATAAGGCCTAAAGGGAATTCAAACTTAGAACTAATTCATAATCAGATAATCAGGGCAGGGCACTTTCACATTCCACTCAAGCAGGATAGAGACATGCTTTATTACCCTTATGAAGAAATAGTTTCTTGTAGGCAGTTCAAATGGGGAATATGAACCTCATCATGATTTTCTCTATCCTTTGCTTCATCATAAATGTGCATTTCATGGTCAAGTAAATTCCTTCATTTTGAAAGTCATAAATCTTGATAAGAATATGGTTTTATGCAATTGTGCATTATAAGAACACTGTAGAATACCAGTCTCTCCAACCTTTTCAATAGGTTTAGTCAATCTCAAAAGCTTACTAGAATCTAAATTTTAGTGTAGTCTTATTTTAGGTGACCATACATTCTAAGGATAGTTTAATTCTTATCAATGGTTATTTCTCTTTGTGAACTGTTGTCCAATCATCATGGAAGTTGTTTCAGATCCTGTACATCTCTACACAAAGCTGATATATATTTTGTTATACCTAATAGTTTGCAAGTTTTTCAAGTTTAATTCATGCTTAACCAGTTGTCTTGCCTTTCAAATAACTGGTATCATCACCTAGAATCCAAATATAAAACCCTTTAAAGGTTTCTCTAAAGACGCAACGTTGTAGGAGCAGGGTATTTCTTTTTATATTTGCAACATGACTCTTTAATTATTGAATCCACTATTAGGTGCCCTTATAGCCAAGGAATAATGATTCACAAAGCATAACTCCTCCATACAAAATGGTGCCTTTGAAATAGTAAATGATTCAATGCTAAATACTTGCAATACTTGCAATTACCCAAGTCAAAATACTTGAAATTCTTTGAATTCTAGGTCTAGAGATCATTTTTGCAAGACATTACGGTGCATAGGGAGTCAAGTCTCTAATTTTGCAAATGATAGTTGTCGAGTCTCCATTAGCAATAAGTTTCTAAATTTTCCTGGCTCTTAGAATGTTTATCACTTGATTTAAAGCTAAAATAGGATTCACAATAAGAGAAGAAACCTTTTGCAATTTGATCTCAACCATAGACCTGCTTATTATGGAACCTTCTCAAACAAAAGGTGAATATACTTTGCATAATTTTAAGTTTATTAATTATCAAAGCAACAGGTTGTGTTTTAATTTTGATAACCCATGATGAGGAACATCTAAAACACCTTGAAGCTCATGGATTCTTAATATTGCAGTAGACAAGAGGGAAAGTTTTTTTTTTTACTCTTTGTTTTTTATGCAGTGATGTCATTGGGCTTCGAAATCCTTTCAGGAAGGACTCTTCTTTGGACTATGAGAATGATAGTGATGAAGAATGGGAAGAGGTACTCATCACTAAATCTCTTTGGTAAGAATATTTGTAGTATTTTTATTAGCTTTAGTTACAGGGAAAATTGTACATAGCTCTTAGGAATTAGTTTATCATAAATATTAGTTACTAGTAAGTTGTAATAGTAATAATTATGTAGTTTGTAGATTGATATCTATCATAAATTTTTTTGAATATCATCATTTTCAACTAATAACAACTTCTTAAAGGGTGCTATCTCAATGGTAGAGCGCCTCTTTAATTATAGGCAGGAGGTTGGTGGTTCGATTCCTCTGTGGCCTATCATAAATTTGTGACTACAAAAATGACTAAATTCGCATATACACGACTATTAGTAGCTAATTTTCTGTATCTTAGTCGTATTTAGCTTAGTCATTAATATGTTAACACCTAGTAGTTTATTTAGTTTTATATTTGGTCATTAATGGTTGCAATCAGTGACTAAATCAGCGACTAAATCAATGACTCACTCAGTGACTAAATCAATGAATAAATATGTGACTAAATCAATGACTAAATCATTAACTATCAATGACTAAATCATTGACTATCAATGACTAAATCAATGACTACTAATTCAAGCTATCAATGACTAGTGAAATACGACTATCTATAAGATAGTGAAAATTTGCTACTATTAGTCACCGACTCAAAAATAGTCATTTATAGCCTGATTTGAGTCATTTTTTTAGTCATTAATTTCTCATTTTCTACTAGTGAAAGATCTTACATCTGCTAAATTTCTTGAAGTAGGCCAACTCATCATGGCCTTAATCTTTTCATGGTTTCTAGATATTCATCTATCTACAATAGTGTGACCCAAATGATGAATTCTATCTTCATAGAAGTCATAGTTTCTCAACCCTGCATACATATTATGCTTCTTGAGAAATTCAAAGTCAGCCTCAAATGTTCCACATGTTCTTCCTCATTATTAAAATATATAAGAATTCCATCAAAGAAAATAAGAATAGACCTGTCCAGATACTTACTTAAAACATTATTAATCAAGAACATGAATGTAGCTGATGCATTTGTGAAACCAAATGGTACCACTACAGCTCATAAGAACCGTACCTTGCTCTGAAGGTTTTCTTATGAACATCCTGATCCTTGACTCTTACTTGATGGTCACCATACCCCAAGTCAATCTTGGAAAATACCTTTGATCCACTCACTTGATAAAAGAGGTAATCAATCCTAGGAAAAGGATACTTTTTCTTCATAATGACCTTGTTCAACGATTTGAACCAATACACAATCATAATGAATCGTCTTTATCTTTCTCAAACCAATCTGGTGCTTCCCACAGGGACATGCTTGGCCTGTTATACTTATTTTTCCACAACTCTTGCAGCTGCATCATCAGCTCTAGTATTCGGGTGTACTCACTCTGTAGGGTGTCTTGGACACTGGTGCTTTACCTGGCACAAGTTCAATCATGGGATCAACGTCCCTCTTTGGAGGAAACCTTGGAACTTCATCAAGAAAACATCCCTGAATTCCTGCAACACATGAAGGTCCTCCAACCTAGGATCTTCATCCTTTGTTGCCTCCAAAACATGAGTTGCATACACTATACAACTTTTCCCGCAGAACTTCTTCAGATGCATTGCCGAATACTTCCTCCCAGAGATCACTTCTAGAATGCCTTTCACAGCCTTTAGCTTGCTTCTCCATCCAAGCACTTCAAAGTTCTTGTTGTAACAATCAAGCATTTTTCTCTGTGCTTCCAACCTATCCATTCCAATGAGGACATCAAAGGATCCATGTGGCAAAACATTCATATATGTAGAGGTGGCTAACCCATCCATGAGCAATGGACATTTCATTAGCACCCCCACTAACCTTCTTCTAGTTTCAATTGCTAGTTGAATTGACCATGATATTCTATGCTTGACTTCTTAAAAGTGCACATCTCACAATTCCAGGGGTGATATAGCTATGGCCCAACCTTACAAGGTTAATTCACATGTTATTCCTATAGATATACAAAATTCATCAATGTTAAAAACATTGAATTTATTATCTCCCACTGACTTTCTCAACAACACATTCTTTTGCTGGTCTGAACTCTCCCAAGATTTCATGAGTCATTCAGCTAGTCCTTCTTCTATACCTTCTTTTCTAAGATGAGGTTATGTTGTGCTCACAACAATGAACATATTACCCTATCAATGGTACAATTATCCCTTTTCTCAAGGCATCCATCCTATGTGCTTCAATACCATCGTCATATGGCGTCCCTACTCTATAACAGAATGATGTTTCACTTTCATAAATTCTTCATAATAGCCCAAGGTGACTCCCTCTCTATCAGAATACAATCTTGATTCTTCTTTATAAATATGTCCTTGTATATGTATTTTTATTCCTTTATCTTCTTATCATCTTCAACTGACTATCTCAATGGGACGACAGGGGTCAAGGGGGATGCCATTTTTTTCCATCTTTTTGGCACCTGAAATCCCACTAAAAAGCATGCTGAAAATCCCTGTTTTGGTGAAAATATCATTTTTGCTCTGATAAAAAAAATCAGCTGACGTATCGGCTCCATTTCCATTTCTCTTCTAATTTGTTGCTCATCTTACCTTTCTCCTTCCACCGTAACAAAAATATTTCCAAGTTTCGCTCAATACGTTGGCTCGATTTTCCCTTTTCCTCCGTTGTTCGTCGGCTCCTTCTTCCTTCTCTCCACTGCTTCTTGTCAAAAAAAAAATTTACTCCCATCTGCCATTGCGGAAGACTTCTTGACTTCCACCCACTGTGTCGAAATAATTTCTGTCTCCCATCCACCATTATGGAATACTTCTTGGCTTCAACCCGCCACATTGGGAAAATTTCCATCTCCCATTCGCCGCTCATCAGCTCGACTCACTCGACGCTCATCGGCATGACTCACTCGGTGTTCATCGGCTCCTTCCTCATCTTCCATCCACCATTCTGGCTCCTTCCCCATCTTTCATCTACCATTCTTTGGCTCAACTCACCTGACACTCATCAGCTCCTTCTTCATCATCCATCCATCATTACTGCTCCTTCCCCATCTTCTATCCACCGCTCGTCATCTCACCTGACATTCATCGGCTCCTTCTTCATCTTTCATTTGTCGTTGTGGAAGAAATTTTGTCTTGCTCAACTGATTTTCCTTTACTTAGAATTTTTTTTGAAAATCATCGTCGGCTCGACTCACTCGACGCTCATTGGCTTGCATCTCGCCAAGCCTTTTGCCATAGTGGATCTTCCCTCATCTTCCATCCACCGCTCATTGTCTTGAATCAGCTGACAGTCATCGACTCCTTCCTAAATTCCCATCCATCGTTGCGGCTTGAACTTAAACTTACACCCTCCACGTTGGGAAAGAACCCTTCGAAGTCTCCACTATTGCGGAAATATATTTGATTTCCATCTATCATGTTGGTGGAAAGGAGGAAATGCCACCTCCATTTTCGCTCCCTTTGGACAATGCAGCCCATGTATCATATCTACATCAGTCGAACCGGCCACCACTGCGGCTCCTCTTTAGGTTTCTCTGTCGTCAGATAGAGGAGATTTTTCTCCAATTCATACTTTTCTGTTGTTAGTTCCTTCATCCTGAACTCAAAGGTTAGTTCTTCATGGCCCATTGAGACCCAAAGTTGCAACCTTGTGCTCTAATACCACACTGTCACGTCCCCACCCCTCATACCAACAACGAAGAGGACACGAACAACACACTGCTACTATTCAATGGGTAAATCTAGCCCCATCATCATAAACATAAAAATAAAATGCATTAATATAAAAAATATACAGATGCATAATGCAATCTATAGTGGAATTAGACACATTTATTTCATTCATGCATTCACCATGTTCATTTTAATTCATAAAAAATTCATTTAAGAGATTAAATACACACAAATACTTATCTAGAAAAGGAGTTGGCCTGCAACTAGCTACATCACTGCAATGTTCTACCAAACCATAGGCCAGTGTGCTCATCAATATCTTAGAAACATCGCCACCCCCCGAGCTAGGCATGATTCCACAAGGCACTAGGGAACAACATGCTCACACATAGCCAAAACCATACGCCCACAGTCAAGCCAACATACAGTTGGGTTTCATAGACTGTTTAGCTAAGCCAATGAACAACTGAGTTTCACAGGATATTAGGGAAACAAGACAATAGCATGGGGTTCCTTGGCTAACTCATCCAAGCCAAACTCTTCATCAAACACACATACCACCAATTAACATATGGTTCCTTGGACTTATCTAGCCAAATCATCACAAGGATTCCCACAACAACAAAATACGCATGTTGGATATGAAGGAAACATTATTCAACCAAAAACAATTTGGTGAGTGAGGAAAATCAGCCCCATGGGTGAGAAACCCAAATTCAGCAGCGATTATCGGTTTCATGCGGCCAAATAACCTCAGAAACCACCCCGAAATTCATGGGTCTTCTCTTCCATTCACTGTGCAACCATAATAACAAAATTCCCCACTGTGGAAATCAACACTAAAATGCCCAGTAGAGATCCCAACCACTGAATGTTCACCAAACCACTTCTCAGCCATGGGAAAAACACTGGAAACTACAAAAATGTGTATGGGGAACACACGATAGCTCCAAAGATGCAAGGGAGATAAAAGCGTGGATTCCTGAAGGCATCACATGCACATAACAACAAAAATGTGAGGGAAAGAGAGCTATATGAGCTTCCCACTGCGTGAGGAGAAATCAACTACCCCCCGTGAGGAAATTGCTACCCCCTTCCTGAGGAATCTGCCTTCTCTCCTTCACATGAGAGAAAAATGGATGAATCCTCCCTTGGGCATGTATGTGATCCAAGACAGGTGACCCTGCCAGAATTGACAGCTACCCACACCTTCCAAGCCCCAAGGCAATAACTCCCTTCACCCACTTAGACGACTAGGAATAAAAGACAAAAAGGGTAGTTGATCACCATATGAGTTTTCCCTTGGACATTTGGATTTTCCCCATAGGAAAAAAGGTTGAATATTCCCCCCTCCTTATTCCTTATGAAATCATGCCCTCATCTCTTTAACGTTGCGACACGTAGCTAGTTGTGGTATTTTTATTAATTTTCATTTTACATGATGTCTCAAAACACATTATGCTTGGCAAGCACATAAACCATCGGCATTGATTTTAATCGCTAAAACACAAACACTAAACCATGTTGGGGCCTTTGCCTTGAGCTCGACGCCACAATTTAATATATTATTTACATCATATGCAATTCAATACCATGGGGTCAAAACCAGGGTGTTATAGAAACTTGCAAGCGACTCATGACTTTGCTTTAGGAAAGTCACAATTACAACTTTTTATTGAAGACTCGCAGGTTTCATATAGTCTTACCCACTAGTGACACGAGATTTTTTATGGAAGGACCCACGAATGCAAGGAAAAATTATTCTTAAAAAGTGGCAAAGCTGAAGGAAAAAGAGTTTATCAAGGCTTTGATCCATCTATATGGTTATGGTCACTTCAATCCATAATGTCCTTTTGTGTAATGACATGATGGAGTCATTACTCAGATGGAGAAGTGACATTTCATGGTATAATATATGCTCCCTACTTTGTGAGGTCAGAGGGCAGCGATGGCTAAAATAAATTACAATATTTTAACTCGGAGGACTCAGAATCAAGGTCGCAAAGAAGTACCAAAAACAATGAAATCAAGGTCATTTACAAATTCATTGCTGAGGATGCCATGTTTAATAATGTTCAACACTATCTCCTTTACAATATTCATTTACTTCATATAGTACAGGAAACAAGGCCACGTATGTTTTGCAAATATGGATCAAAGCCACAATATTACAATTATATGTCTTCAATAGCCAGAAATAGTATCACAGAGCATAGAACAACCTTGTTCATCTTAGTTTATATAGATTGTAACCAAAGGTCATTGTCTAATCCATAAAAACCAGTATGAATCCTACCATGTGAATACATGATTTGAAGTCGAACATGGAAGGATTCCATCAAAGCGTCAGTTAGAGAGTTTTACTGACAACCAATGTAGAGGAGTCTGCCAATATGAGTAGTGGATCCTAAGGCACTTTGTTTGAAACTATAGGTCTTCTTCTACAAGAGGTACTGATCAGAAGCCATTCTGCGAAGAGGAAGGCACTGAATCCTTCAACATGTCACATGAGTAACTCATAGAATGGAGAAGGGAAGATGTAGATAATATGATATTATAGATGGAAATTATAGGGAGCATGATCAATAGACAAGGGGTAAATATCCTCGAATAGTGAGTCTGACAAAGAGACGACCAAAGGCAACTTTAGACTTTAAATTGGAACAAGTAGACTTATATGTCATGTACGAGACATGAACAGATTCCCCGTGTATTTAGGACAAGTGGAGGAGCAATGACTCAAAGTGATTGTTGAACTGAGAAGTGAAAAACTGAGACATGAGTATCAGGAGACCCAAACTAGTGTTTTGTTCAAGGATGAATTGCTTCCAACAAAATTATTATAGAATTCCCCGAAGAGTAAAACATTTAATTAATAATGTTGATTATTTTTGAATTATTGTTTACATTAAATAAATTGACAGGATAAGAAATCTTCCCAATAAGTCCTAGAAGGACTGATGTAATAAAACATTGGGTTTTAACTTAATAATAATGAATGGAAAAATCCATGTTAAATGAGGAGATCATGCATGAAAGAGTAAGGGACAAGTAAGGGTTAACCTCAAGGAAGCTGAAACAAGTGTCAAAAGTGCATTTATGGCACAAAACACATCGTAGAAATCAGATATTTTGTTGTCTTCAAAAATTCCATGAGGAATTGGCTACTAGTGAAAATACCTAGGAAAAAATAAAATATAAGAAGAAAGCATATAAGGGAGGAAGGACGTTTCTTAATATGTTGGAAAGGAATTTCTTGCTATGTGAGCACAATTTGTTAGGAAAGACAATTTTGGTGGAATAACAAAGATCTAGAACTGAGTTTGCACGTACTTACTCTTAGCATTCATGATTTAGCTCAGGGGTGATTAAGGGCAGACATTGTAGCTGATCCTAATCTATAGTTGGGTGGAACTTGGTTGTTCCTGCTACATTCAGTCAGAAATATCCATGTTCTATCTAACTATTGATTAATGTGGTTTATACATGTCCCTAATTCCAAGTGTATTTATGCTTTTGTGTGCTAAAGTATTCAATGGATTTTAAATTTTTTCTAAAGACAGATGTTATAATACTTATTTCTCAATTTTGGATCAATAAAGTTTCCAGTTAGATCATACTATTATGTAGTGCCTTATTGGAACAAAGAATATATTAATATTGCTTGTTGTAGAATTGTATAAATCTATGTTTTTGATGGAAGTATTACATCTACTACTTCCCTGGTGTGGGATATTAATATTTTTTTTTAAACTGACAAAATATTTGTGTTTGATACCTAGTTACTTTGGTTATTTCTAATTGCTAAGTTTGAATATGTTGGTTATTTATGATTCTCTCCTATAGAAGAACTGACAGAGGCATGTATGGAGATGATTATTTTTATATAAGTTTTATGTTTTCATTGTATAGACAACCTATTAAAGTTTTTATCCTGTAATATACTATGTATCTTTAACCTAAACGAGGTGGTTGGGTATGCACCCTAACCTATAGGGTTCAGAGCAGTATGGAAAGGGGTTTCCCCTACAGAAATAGACAACCATTATTTTATTAATCCGTTCGCCTCATAGAAATAAAAATTTTGTGTTTTTCTGTAACTGATACAAATCACATTATTTAATTTTTTATGCTAATCATAACATAGCAAAGCTATGTCTACCTTCCAAAGTTTGTATGTAAAATGGGTTAATAAAATTATGGTTGCTTCTGTTGAAGTATTTTATGTTAGTTTAGTGGGATTTGAACCCGTATTTTGTCAAATCCATAATAAATTAATTATTCTGTAGACTCTCTAATACAGAGTGAAGCCGACATGTGCTTTGTTCCTTATATTTTGTTTTGGAGTTTTTATATGATCTAGGGATATTAATAATTCAATTCACATGCATTGTTAGGCATGTCATGTCCAACATTGTATTATCAAAATAGTACACGAGCGAATCGAATAATACACTTTGCGGAGACACCACATTATATCAGATTTGAGGTTGAGGCTGAGGTATTTGCGTGGAGATTGCTGGCCATGGAGGACGTGATTGGCAGAAAATACCGCTTGGGAAGCAAGATCGGGAGCGGTTCATATGGCGAGGTATACCGTGGAAGAGATTTGCAAACAGGAGAGAGGGTTGCTATTAAGATGGAAAGCGTGGACGCAAGGCAGCCATGCTTGTATCATGAATATACAATCTATCGAGCTATTCCCCATACAACTGGTATTCCAAAGGTTAGATGGATAGGGACAGAAAGAGGCCATAACATTCTAGTTATGGATCGTCTAGGCCCAACCCTGGGAGAGTTATTTAGGTTTTGTGGGAATAAATTCTCACTTAAGACCGTGTTAATGTTAGCTGATCAGTTGATTGACAGGATTGAACATATACATGCAAGTGGCGTTTTGCATAGAGACTTTAAACCTGGGAATTTTCTTATTGGAATCGGTGAAAAATCAAAAGTGGTCCACATGGTTGATTTTGGTCTTGCAAAAAAATTCTGTGTGGCTAAAACATTCCCTCGTATTCCCAAAGTAACCAAAGGTTTAACTGGAACTGCACGATATGCGAGTATCAAGAATCACAATTGTGTTGAGCAAAGCCAAAGGGATGATATGGAGTCCCTTGGATATGTTCTTCTGTACTTCTTAATGGGAAGCCTTCCTTGGCAGGGTGTGAGTTACGATGAAAACCCTGAAAAGATATGTCAGAAAAAGATGGCTACTTCTATCGAATCTCTGTGCAACTCCCATCCCAGGGAGTTTGCATCCTACTTTCGCTACTGCCGGTCTCTAAGATTTCAGCAGATGCCAGATTATGCATATTTGAAGAGGTTGTTCCATGATTTGTTTGTTCGTAAAGGTTTTCAGTATGATAATATGTTTGATTGGACCATCTTAGCCGAACATAAAAAGGTGGCACAATTACTTTCTAAGGTTGTCCCACGGCTGCTGGTACCACCATCACCTATTGACACCAAGGATGACCATGGCATTGTGAATATGCAGAAGAGGGAGAAAGTACTTTAGAGTGTGAAATTGGATTTTTTTTTATATTTGATAGATCAAAGGGATGATATGGAGTCCCTTGGATATGGTCTTCTGTACTGCTTAATGGGAAGCCTTCCTTGGCACGGTCTGAGTTACAATGAAAGCCATGAAAAGATAAGTCAGAAAAAATGGCTACTTTTATGGAAGCTCTATGCAACTCTGGTCCTAGGAATCTTCATGAAGAAATTTATTAGAGTATAAAATTGGATTTTTATGAAGAAATCTATTAGAATGTAAAATTGGATCTTTCTCTGTATTTGATAGAACAAAGTTTAAAATGAATATACTGTGATTTAATAAATTTCAGTAAAAAAAAAAAGTTTAAATTTTTAAAACACCAAAAAAAGCAGCCAAGATTTGATATTTAAACATGAGGAGCAGTAGAGTATCATATTCCAGAAATCTGATTTAGCTAAGAGGATAAAGTTATTTCAACTATTTTAACATTAATTGGTTATAACCATGAAATATGTAGGATCATAAATTCAAAAATTCTTTTAGCTTCCAAGAATTAATGGTGTCAAATTTGCATATATAAATTCTTAAGTTGTAGATATCAAAACAATAATTGCATCTAGAATAGTGTTAAGCTATGTAGTCACCTAGATTTGGGTTTACATTGATTTACAATGAATGTTTTTATCGTTTTGTGTTGAGAACTCATGGAAGATAAAAGTACCAAATGTGTACATAAAAAATATACATATGTATTTAATAATGAGAAATACACTCACAACAAAAGAGCCATATATTTGACAATTTGCAATTTTTTAGTATTACAAATAGGTGTTTAAAATAAGATTTCAAATGTACCTTCTTCTTGTGTTAAAGCTCCATGGTACAATGCTTTATCAAATTTTATGTAACTTAAATCCTTCCAATTGATATCCACTAAGTGTATAATTTATCAAATATTATATTTCAAATTTTCAATTTGAATGTCTCTTGTTCAAATAATCATTATTCATGATTCATAATCTGCCAAGAAATCTACATTCATGAATGATGTGACTATGCTATATATATATATATTAGCGCTGATGCATCCAATTACCGTTTTTCAAAAAGCAGAGTTCCTTTACCCATCCATGTACCTTTACAACGTGAAACTCGGCTCTCCATACAACTATCTGGTTGAAATGTCTGTTCGACTCATGATGGGTTCTTCGTTTTCCATTATATTCAGATCGTAATGTGAGATTTTTGTTTTAAAGTATCTGCATGTTTAATTGAAGTCACATATGTGAGATTTCGTTTTAGAATCTATGCGTGTTTAATTGGAGCCATATTTGAATATTACGAAATGTATGTTTTCGTTCTAAAGCCTCCACCTGTTTATTGATAATTATCTTCAATGACTCTCAAGTAGCATACGTTAATGGGTTAATGTCTAGACATTTTCAGGTGGAAAGAGTACTATGTCTATTTTGGCATTTATCCTAGGCTTCCCATGAAAGGATTCTAAAACCTCTGATTTGATTAGGTAGAATGTAGTGTAACTGCAAAAGTTTTGTTAACGCACCTAGCATCTCTTAGCAAAAGAATGCGAGAGCTATTATACTCCAATTCTGATGTAGAATTCATTACCATAGACATATGTAATTAATAATTGGTAGTACGAGGATTCACTTTCGGATATGAAATTAGTATAGAATGTCTTTGGAGTTGGATCTAAGGAACCGTAACGAATGATTTTGTGCTCTAACATCTGTGTTTCAACTAAAGTCAGATCTGAAAAATCGGTAATGAAGATTTCAATGGGGAAAATATATTTGCATAGTTCCAATCTTTGGTTTAGATGTGTAGAGTTCTTATGGAAGATTATATCTCAAAATGATAATTTACAAAGTATTTTATGGCTGCTTCTGTTGAAGTATTTTATGTTTCTTTCTGGCACCTGAAATCCCACTAAAAAGCATGCTGAAAATCCTTGTTTTGGTGAAAATATCAATTTTGCTCCGATCAAAAAAAATCAGCTGATGTATTGGCTCCATTTCCCTTTCTCTTCTGATGTGTTAGCTCATCTTACCTTTCTCCTTCCACTGTAACAGAAATATTTCCAAGTTTCGCTCGATACGTTGGCTCAATTTTCCCTTTTCCTCCGTTGTTCGTCGGCTCCTTATTCCTTTTGTCCACCACTTCTTGTCGTTTTTTTTTAACTCCCATCTGCCATTACTGAAGACTTCTTGACTTCCACCCACTGCGTCGGAATAATTTCTGTCTCCCATCCACTGTTGTAGAATACTTCTTGACTTCAACCCTCCGCATTGGGAAAATTTCCATCTCCCATCCACCGCTCATCAGCTAGACTCACTCGATGCTCATTGGCTTGACTCACTCGGTGTTCATCGGATCCTACCTCATCTTCCATCCGCCATTGTGGCTCCTTCCCCATCTTTCATCTGCCATTCTTTGGTTCAACTCACCCGACGCTCATCAACTCCTTCTTCATCATCCATCTATCATTGTTGCTCCTTCCCCATCTTCCATCCACTGCTCATCAGCTCGATTAACCCAATGCTCATCAACTTAGCTCACCTGACATTCATCGGCTCCTTCTTCATCTTTCATCTGCCGTTGTGGAAGAAATTTCATCTTGCTCAGCTGATTTTCCTTTACTTCGAATTTTTTTTTAAAATCGTCGTCTTCTCGACTCACTCGATGCTCATTGGCTTGCATCTCGCCAAGCCTTTTTCCATAGTGGATCTTCCCTCATCTTCCATCCACCGCTCATTGTCTTGAATCAGCTAACAGTCATCGGCTCCTTCCTGAATTCCCATCCGTCGTTGCGGCTTGAACTTAAACTTACACCCCCCGCATCGGGAAAGAACCCGCCGAAGTCTCCGTTGTTGCGGAAAAATATTTGATTGTCGTCTGTCATGTTGGCGGAAAGGAGGAAACACCGCCGCCATTTTGGCTCCCTTCGTACAATGCAGCCAATGTATGAGATCTACATCAGTTGAACCAGCCACCACTGTGGCTCCTCTTCAGGTTTCTCTGCCGCCACACAGAGGAGATTTTTCTCCAATTCATACTTTTCTGTTGTTAGTTCCTTCCTCCTGAACTCATGCCCCATTGAGACCCAAATTTGCAACCTTGTGCTCTGATACCACACTGTCACATCCCGACCCCTCATACCGACGACGGAGAGGACACGAACAACAAACTGCTACTGTTCAACTGGTAAATCTAGCCCCATCATCATAAACATAAAAATAAAATGCATAAATATAAAAAATATACAGATGCTAAATGTAATCTATAGTGGAATTAGACACATTTATTTCATTCATGCATTCACCATGCTCATTTTAATTCATAAAAAATTCATTGAAGAGATTAAATACACACGAATACTTATCTAGAAAAGGAGTTGGCCTGCAACTAGCTACATCACTGCAACCTTCCACCAAACCATAGGCCAGTGTGCTCATCAATATCTTAGAAACACCGCCACCCCTGAGCTGGGCATGATTCCACAAGGCAATAGGGAACAACATGCTCACACATAGCCAAAACCATACGCCCAAAGTCAAGCCAACATACAGTTGGGTTTCACAGACTGTTTAGCTAAGCCAATGAACAACTGAGTTTCATAGGATATTAGGGAAACAAGACAATAACATGGGGTTCCTTGGCTAACTCATCCAAGCCAAACTCTTCATCAAACACACATACCACCAATTAACATATGGTTCCTTGGACTTATCTAGCCAAATCATCACAAAGATTCCCACAACAACAAAATACACATGTTGGATATGAAGGAAACATTGTTCAACCAAAAACAATTTGGTGAGTGAGGAAAATCAACCCCATGGGTGAGAAACCCAAATTCAGCAGCGATTATGGGTTTCATGCAGCCAAATAACCTCAGAAACCACCCCGAAATTCATGGGTCTTCTCTTCCATTCACTATGCAACCATAATAACAAAATTCCCCACTGTGGAAATCAACACTAAAATGCTCAGCAGAGATCCCAACCACTGAATGTTCACCAAACCACTTCCTACCCATGGGAAAAACACTAGAAACTTGTCACATCCCTGTCCCTCAACCAGCGAAGAGGACGCGACGAGCACATCAAATACAACCGGGAAAAAAAACGCCCCATGAACATAAACAGAATTCAAATGCTGAAATTGAAACTTACAAGCATACACAGATGCATTTATCTTTGATCATACAGCGGAAGCACACATACATTCCAGCAATCACATGTTCATCATAATTCCATATACAATTGTTATAATTGCAGAGATAGGCTGGCAGCACTTATCTGTTAATGAAGAATTCACCCGCAACCAGCTACGTCACTGCAACGTTCCACCCAACCATAGGCCAGCTTGCTCATCAATCTCTCAGCAACGCTGCCACCCCCGAGCTGGGCATGATTCCTCCGGAGTAAGGGTCAATTGCAGGCGTATACATAGCCAAGGGGACATAAACAACAAACCAATCACAGCTGGGTTTCACAGGCTGTCAACAAACAAGCCAAGCCAGCACAGTCCAAGGGACTAACCACTGCATACCAGCAGCAAAACAATTCCCTTCACAACCCTGTGAAGAAGCAAAATGACCGATGACAGTCCCAAACGAAAGGTGAGACACAGATCCAGCCTATAAGGCAATTCAGAGTAGGTTTTGGCCCTAACGTGGCCAAAACAACTCAACAACAGCACCCAAACCAGGGTATATCAGCAGCCACAACACACCATGAAGGATAACAACAGTCCACAGTCCCAAAACAGGGAAATTCAGCCAACAGCACACACAATTCCTCCGGGTGACTAATGGCAAATCACACAGTCCCAACAAAGGAGAAGAACAACTCCCGGCGTGGACAGACAAGGAAAATTCAACCCACGAATTAGCAATCCACAGTGGTCCAAAACGAAATTGGAACCCACAGCCGACAAAACTCATGGGAAAGACAACAGCCCCAAACACCAACAACGAGCATGGCTCACAGCATGAGAAAAACAACCCAAACATCTTGTGCGTGAGGAAAGACTCGCACCCAACAGAAAAATGCACGGGAAAGACATACCCGATTTTCTGCGTGAGGATTCCAGCAGTAGAGGCCCTGCGTGAGGAGAAAACAACTTCGATTTTGCCCGTGGATGAACAAAACAGCAGCAAGGACGCAAATTACAGTGCGTGGGTGCCTCGGCAACTCTTGGAGCCCCAGAAAATGTCTACGTGAGACTAAAATCGCCTAGAGCCTACGCATGAGAAGCCAACAGGCCCAAAATCGTGGTGAGTGAGTGAACAGGCTATGGAAGAGTGCGTGAGGGTGAAGAATGGGCAACGTGGGTGGAGTGGGCAATTGGGTAAGGTTGACAGCCTCCCACAACCACCACCACTTCAGCAATAAATGCCCTCAGCCATAACTCCTCAACCACCAGCTGAGCATTAAAGAGGTTGACAAGGTTGGGTGAGACAAAAGGGTGACAAATAACAAAGGTGGCAAAACAACAAGGCAATAAAACATGGGGTTTTCCCCTTAACCAAGGTTTGACATCCCCCCACCTTATCCTTTGGAACCATGCCCTTTTCATTCAACGTTGCACTGCTGTAGCTGGTTGTGGTTTATTTTAATTGATGTGCGGGTTTACATGATGTCAAATTATAAGGTGTCGGATAGCACGACAAACCATCGGCAAATATCCCCATTGCCGAACATACACAACCAAATCGATGGTGGGGCTTTTACCTTGAGCTCCTCACCATGATTAATTACATTATATACATCATGCATACGGGGTCGAAACCGGGGATGTGACAAAACTACAAAAATGTGTATGAGGAACACACGATAGCTCCAAAGATGCAAGGGAGATAAAAGCATGGATTCCTGAAGGCATCACATGCACATAACAACAAAAATGTGAGGGAAAGAGAGCCATGTGAGCTTCCCACTACGTGAGGAGAAATCAACTACCCCCCGTGAGGAAATTGCTACCCCATGCCTGAGGAATCGGGCTTCTCTCCTTCAACTTAGTTTATATAGGTTGTAACTTATCATAGAATTCCCCAAAGAGTAAAACATTTAATTAATAATGTTGATTATTTTCGAATTATTGTTTACATTAAATAAATTGGCAAGATAAGAAATCTTCCCAATAAGTCCTAGAAGGACTGATGTAATAACACATTATGTTTTAACTTAATAATAATGAATGGGAAAATCCATGTTCAATGAGGAGATCATGCATGAAAGAGTATGGGACAAGTAAGGATTAACCTCGGGGAAGCTAAAGCAAGTATCAGAAGTGTATTTATGGCACAAAACACACCCTAAAAATCAGATATTTTGTTATCTTCAAAAATTTCATGAGGAATTGGCTGCTAGTGAAAAGACCTAGGAAAAAAATAAAATATAAGAAGAAAGCATATAAGGGAGGAAGGACGTTTCTTAATATGTTGGAAAGGAATTTCTTGCTATGTGAGCACAATTTGTTAGGAAAGACAATTTTGGTGGAATAACAAAGATCTAGAACTGAGATTGCATGTACTTACTCTTAGCATTCATGATTTAGCTCGGGGGTGATTAAGGTCAGACATTGTAGCTGATCCTAATCTACGATTGGGTGGAACTTGGTTGTTCCTGCTACATTCAATCAGAAATATCCATGTTCTATCTAACTATCGATTAATCTGGTTTATACATGTCCCTAATTCCAAGTGTATTTATGCTTTTGTGTGCTAAAGTATTCAATGGATTTTGAACTTTTTTTGAAGACAGATGTTATAATACTTATTTCTCAATTTTGGATCAATAAAGTTTCCAGTTAGATCATACTATTATGTAGTGCCTTATTGGAACAAAGAATATATTAATATTTCTTGTTGTAGAATTGTATAAATCTATGTTTTTGATGGAAGTATTACATGAATTCTTTTAGTTATAACCATCTACTACTTCCCTGGTGTGGGATATTAACATTTTTTTTAAAACTAACAAAATATTTGTGTTTGATACTTAGCTACTTACGGTTATTTCTAATTATTAAGTTTGAATATGTTGGCTATTTATGATTATCTCCTATAGAAGAACTGACAGAGGCGTGTATTGAAATGATTATTTTTATATAAGTTTTATGTTTTGCATTGTATAGACAAATGATTAAAGTTTTTATCCTGGAATATACTCTGTATCTTTAACCTAAACCAGGTGGTTGGGTATGCACCCTAACCTATAGGGTTCATGCAGATAGTATGGAAAGGGGTTTCCCCTACAGAAATAGACAACCATAATTTTATTAATCCGTTCACCTCATAGAAATAAAAATTTTGTGTTTTTCTATAATTGATACAAATCACATTATGTAATTTTTTATGCTAATCATAACATAGCAAAGCTATGTCTACCTTCCAAAGTTTGTATGTAAAATGGGTTAATAAAATTATGGTTGCTTCTGTTGAAGTATTTTATGTTAGTTTAGTGTGTTTCTATATATATATATATATATTCATTCTACCCTAAATTAACGATTACAAGTGTAACCCGGTATGTTCTTTTAAAACCCTAAAGAATAGGCCGAGACTTTTATTAGTTTTGGTTATAGTTTGTTTTAATTAACTACAGGGTGGATTATTTGGGTTATTTAGGAGTTTCTCAGTTTATTGGAAGCGTCGATATCTGAAAATAATTTAAGCTACCTAAATTAAAGTAAATCTAAACAACAAAAGAGTCATTAAATCTACCTCACAACTCACAAATGAGTATTTCAGTTAAGATCACTGCGATACAGATCTACGAACTGGAAAGGAATGGAAATAACTAGTAATAACAGTATCTTAATTGAAGCTTTACAGATTGTTGAAAATCGAATCATATCTACATCCACGTAGGATTGTGTTTTAGCATCATTAATATCCAAGAAAAACATAATAACCGAACATATAGTAAGGAACTACAAGTTAGTTTCTAGAAAACTCTAACTAACTGTATGAAAAATATCGTTCCTGATATTTACTTCAGGATTTACACAACATATTATAAAACAAAAGGTTATCTTGCTGCTAACGAAAATTTCAAGTCAATTATAGTGTTGCAGTTAAGCCATGTAGCAGTGACATATTCTATTAATACAAGCCAAACTATATCGTAGTTTTACAATAAAAAAAAATGGAACGGGGTCAAAACCCAATTTCTAACAATATGTTTCCACAAAATTTTATGCAATGAAAGGAGAGTATCAATCCTTTTAAAAATAAAATTATATTTATACGATTATCAGCTTTAACATTTGAATATCTTGGTTGGCATGTTTTAAAACGTATTACATTTCTACAGCTGGGATGAGAAATCCCGCAGTCCTTTAAAAAATAGAGATTTAAGAACCAGAACCATAACCTATGACTAATATAACCACGATGCTCCCTTATGAGAGGATTCCATACCAAATTCTAAATGTAACATGAGTACCAACATAAGATTTTCCCACAGATCCACCCAGGTCACAACTTTTCCCTTGTAGACCTCAACCATGGGGCCGACTATGTTTCCCGAGTTCCTCTTAAGAATGAAGGAAAATCAAATCGATGGTCAATTTACTGCTTACCTGGAAGAAAACGTAGCAGGCCTATGTAATGGAAGGAGTCCTTTAGCATGACCTGTGAACAAAAGTAAACGTGGTTAAACCTAGAAATGTTAGTGAAATTCCGTGTAACAAAAAGCTATAAATGATAAGCCTTGATTTAATAAAGATTACCTCTACCATTTAAAAACGCCAGGAAGTATCAGCCAAATCATGAAGTTCCTATGCCTCCAAGGAACCAGAACATGAGCTTGAATATCGTTGACCAGGGTGTTGGGTCTCCTTTTTATAAATCTAAAACTGCAAAAATATGAATTTTAAACCTGTAATGTTTCTTCATATAGTCGCACCAGGCTCGAATTCAACCCTAGAGTCGAAACGCTGAGGAATGATGAAGTGCGAATGGTCGGGGTTTGAAGTTTTAACTCTAACCAGATATTCATTTAAAAGAACCTTTCATAGAATGGGAGTTGACAGTAATAATCCAGTACAATGATGATTTTGGGCCTTTGGAGGAGCCAAAGTTCAGTACGAACTGGGTTCCCATAGAGTTATCATAGTCAACATTTAAAACCAAAGGTCAGTACGATCTTGTCTCGACGGAGTACCATTGTTCAGCATTTAAAAATTGAGTTGTCGCCAGTTTGCAACGTTGATTTTTTTTTGAGTTCCATTAGTCTAGCCTTTAATAAATTGCATCACGATATCCAAAGTTTGAAACCCTTGGTGGAACATACGAGTCATCACCTCTTTATCATAGGATACCTTGACACCTTGGCACAACCTCAACAACACTAGGTTGGGAGAGTATTATAAATTTAGTTAGAACATGGGTCACAAGATCACTCTTGTGTATAGCAGAGTGAGCGTAGAGTTAAAGTTAAAGTTTCAGGGCACAAACTATGGAGTAACTAACAAATGATCTGGTTGAGTTAAATAAAAGAAAAGAAAAACAATATGGGTATTTCAGATATGGTATCAAAGCTACCGATTTGACCCTGTTGCCATTAGAACACCTAGTTTCCACTAAAACATTGGAACAATAGTCTAACAATAAAAAAAATTGGATTTTGTATGTATGCATACATATAAGAAGATGAACCGACACCACATACAACACAACCAGAAGAAGAACATTGTGAATCTAGTCAAGTACTTGAAAAAAACGGGAATTTGATCACGGAAATACAGATTTTCAAAGAAGATAATGAACAACTGAAGAAGGATCGGGAAAAACAACAGGAAATTAATGATCTATTATTGAAAATTTTACATGAAAACAACAATGGTAAAGAACAATGAACAGAGACAAAAAGAGACCCACATATTGGGGAAAGTGCCAAAAGAAAAGGAAGCTCCTCCAATGAAACTTAAAAATCTGAAAATGAGATAAGAACTATTGAAAAAAGAAAAGTTGGGCACTTGGAAAGGAGAATTCAAGAAAATTAAACCCACCATTTTTTATGGGGAATCAAATACCGTGTAGTAAGAAAAATATTGGTTGTTGGAGATTAAGAAATATCTCCAAATTTACAACTATTCTAGCAACATGAAAGTGCAAATCACAATTTAAAATATGAAAGGAAAAGATAGCATTTGGTGGCAGGACCTAAATATTTTGCATGGGTTGAAGGAAAAGAATCTAGAATGGATAGATTTCAAGAAATTATTTAAGAAACAATATCTGTTATAAAGTTATTATGAGTGGAAAAAAAGGAATTCTACGAGTTAAAACTTGGACAAATGTCCATGGAAGACCTCATAAATATATTTTTCGATCTCCTATTGTTCATACCTTATATGAAGGAGGAAAAGGTGAAAGTATAGAGGTTCCTAAGTTGCTTGCCATAGTCTTATAAAGACTGGATCGAATTTGATAATCCAAAAACTTTGGATGAAGTATTAAGAAAGTTAAGGTTATTCTTTGAACAGTACAAATAGAGGAATGACACCTCCAAAACATGGAGGGACAAGAAGCAAAAAAAATTTAACCAACAGAAGAAAGGATTCAGACAACCTCCTTTCAGGAATATGCTAAGGAATTATCAAGCAAACACCTATAACATAAATGAATAGGTGTAACAGAAAAGTATTAAACCCACTAACCTGGAATTAAAATGGGCTATTGGAACCCCTAAGGAACCTATGAAGTGTCGGGAGTGTGGAGAACCCCATATATGAAGAAACTTCCCATGGTTCAATGAAGCAGACATAGTTTTACATAGAATACAAGAAGCTTCTATCGTTGGGGAAATTGGGAAAAATTACCACAAAATTAATGCAGCCTTGGAAGATCAACAAGCAGATCATCAATATGCAATTGTGGAAATTGAAGGTATTATTTCTAATCACACTCGTGCTATATTAATTGATCCAAGAGCCACTTTAATCTACATCACTGCCAAGATGATGGAGATCTGCCAAGTCACTAAGGTAAATAATTAGAAACCCTGATCAGTTCAACTAGCCACTAGAGCTAAACAAAAGGTAATTGAATTTATTGTTGATTGTGAAGTTAAAATACAAGGTCATAAGACCATAATTAACCTTAATGTTTTACCTCTAGGATCATATGATATGATAATTGACATGGAATGGTTAGAGAATTAGTATAAAGTAGTGTTAAATTATTTTACAAAAAAAAATTCTTCTATTGCTGAATATCATATCCTTCAAACAGTAAATGGCATACTCAAACATGTATCTGTAAGACAGATTTATGCGATGCAGCTAAAAAAATGTATGAGCAAAGGCTGCAAAATTTATGTGGTTTGGGCCACCAACTTGCTCCTTAATGAAATTCAAACATATTTAAGTGAACGTACTTTCTTAAGTGAATTTCTATATGTCTTTTTAGAAGAGATACCAATATTACCCCCTCAATGAGAAATAGATTTATCCATTGATCTTTTACAGAGATCTGCACTAGTATAAAAAATACCTTATAGAATGAGCATTCCCAAACTAACTAAATTAAATATTCAAATACAAGAATTGTTAGATAAAGGCTATATAAGACCCAGTGTAACACCCTGGGGAGCATCAGTTATTTTTGTTAAGAAAAAGGAAGGAAATCTAATAATATGTATCGACTATAGGTAGTTAAATAAATTAATCATTAAAAATAAGTATCCACTACCATGAATTAACGATCTGTTCGATCAGGTAGGGGGAGATAAATTCTTCTCAAAACTAGATCTATGATATGGATATCATCATATTCGAATTAAAAATGAAGACATAAACAAAACATCCTTCATGACTCATTACGGACACTACGAATTCATAGTGATTCCTTTCGGTTTAACTAATCCTCCTGCCACCTTCATGTGTCTAATGAATGGTATCTTTAATAAGTATTTAGATCAGTTTGTATTAATTTTCATCGATGCCATCTTAATTTATTCCAAGATAGAAGAAGAGCATCAGTAACATATAAGAATTGTTCTAAAAACCTTAAGATATGATCGGTTGTATGCTAAATTAGAAAAGTGTGAATTTTTTAAGAAATAAATTCAGTATTTAGGTCACATTATCTCTGAGGAAGGAATCACGGTAGATCCACAGAAAATAAATTCTATCTCTGACTAACCAGTGCCCAAGGATGTAGTCGATATTCAATCATTCATGGGACTCATCGGTTATTACCAGAGGTTTATCAAAGGATTCCAAAAAAATGGTCTATCTTATTACTGTTAGAATAATCAACCCATATTTACCTACCTTAGACATTAATTAATTCATTTTTGTCTTATTTACCTAGTCTCCTATATTCCACTCTATGCTAGTTGCCTTATACATGTCATAGAAGTCAACACTTGCTAAAACTGAGTCATGGAGCACTTGGGAAATCTCCTGGAAACCATATTTAGCATGTCTTCTTTATTCCAGATCCTCCAAAGTGCATATTTGTTTTTTCTACAAAGATGCATGTTTTATTGAGAACTAAAGAAAAAGGGATAGCAAGACTAGGTGTAGTTGACTTATTTTTTCCCACATCATCCTCCATCCTTTTCTCCTAATAAAAGCATGTGTGAGTTGTCTTTCCATCCCTTATTAGATTTCCTAGTTTACTTTGCTAATTCGTGAGCCTCTAAGTGGATTTGGAAACTGCTTTATGCACCTATGGGGGATTTGACTAGATTTAGTAATCCTACTTTTTGACTATTTCGAATGGCATCCTTATGCATTCAAATATATCATGTAATTATATATTGCAGCAGCCTATGAATTCACAAGGTTGGCTATTGTACACTCATTCAATATAGATTAGTGTTATGCTCCAATTTCAGTCTCCTTTGATGGTAATTTTGCATGTTTGATTAGCAATTTTGTGAGTGTAATTGTTCAATCACTTGGGTTCAATTTCCACACGGTATCAGAGCCTTTGTAGATCGATTTATCTCCTTACATATTGCTATTGCAGGTTCGACATCTTGACTGGGAGCATATTCTGCTGACTGAAGGGCACAGTTTCTGAGCTATGGACCAATCTCAGAAGATCATCTTCACTCCATTTAATTTATTTGAATGGAAAGCTGAGATGGAGATATTTTTGAGAGTGAAAGGTATGTACATGGTGACTATGGAAACTAAGGTATATCCCAATGCAGCTGCAGAGAAAATAAAATGGCACAACATGAAGGATGAGGTCTATGGTCTTTTGTGTTTGAGCATTTCAAGAGACCTCCTTTTCCATCTTGATGGATTGACATCACCTAATGAAGTGTGGTATAAGCTTGTAGATATTTTTGGTAAGACATATGAGATTAGAGGACATCAAATCGAGAATGAATTGATCTCCTTAAGTACTGTCAGCTTCGAATCCTTGCAACTCTATTTTTCCAAGTTTAAAGCCCTTGTTTTGCAGCTAAAACAATGTGGAATTGAAAAGAAGGAAGAGAAACTAGTTTTGGCCATACTCTCGAAGCTTTGACCAGACTATTCAGTGTTTTTTTTGACCTTCCATGCCACCAAGTTGAAAGCTCGAGCCTGGAAGATGCCTAAGCTTGCAGAGTTCATGGAATCTCTCACACAAAAACAAGATAAATTGGTGATGATGGGCACCATCAAACCTTCCAAATACCAAGCTTTGGTTGTTGGTATTCAAAAGGAAAGAAGAAAGCTAAGAATCCACCTGAACAAAAGAGAGACAAGAAAAAGTCTCAAGAGGATCCCCAAGGATCCAAGAAGAACTTCGAGAAGAAGAAGAACAAAGGAGAAATGAGCAAGTGCGCATACTGCAGTAAGGGCTATCATCCTAAGAGCTCCTGTATGAAGAAGAAAATTGACATGTTGACCCAACTCCTGGAGAAGAATAACATCTCCCTTCATGATTTCTCAAAGAAGAGGGAAAGAGGATCAAATTCAGAGGACAGAGAGAGAGTACATGCCTTGGTTGCTGGCACATCAAGCTCACCTAGCTTCATCATAGACTCTAGAGCTTATAGACATATGGTTTCGACAAAAGAGGAATTCTCCTCTCTTGACATGTCTAAAGGTCCACCAATAGTTTTGGGAGATGACTCTTTGACGGACAGTTTGGGAAAAGGAAGGATTGATCTTGACCATGGTAAGTTCAATGATGTGTTGTATGTTCTAGGTCTTGCCTCTAACCTCTTGTCAGTGTATCAAATGACTTACACAGGGTCTCCAAAGAAGGTCATATTCTCCCCTGATGATGTTGAAACCACATATATTTCGAATGGTAAATTAATAGAAAAAGGTGTTGTTGATCACACTTCAAAGGTATACATGTTTTCCAATTTTCTACCCTACTCAAACCCCTCTGCTCTTCTGATTCATGCTAATGAGGAAAGCAAGCTTTGGCATGAAATATTTGGCCATCTTAACTATAAGTATATTTTTTATTTGAGTGAAAAAGATATGGTCATAGGGTTACCAAATATTAAGTTTTCCAAGGGAGTCTGTCAAGGTTGTATCCTAGGAAAACACCTAGAGCATAAATTTGAGAGAGCTAGTCATGAGAGAACCTCTGAACCTCTTGAGTTGATCCACAGTGATGTTGCTGGTCCATTTCCTCATATGTCCATGAGTCAAGCCAAATATGCACTAACCTTCATAGATGAATTTTCTAGGTATTGCTGGGTTTACTTCCTAAAGCATAAGTCTAAAGTTTTTGACCTCTTCAAAGTCTTTAAGGCCTTGGTTGAAAACCAGTCTGGGAGGAGATTCAAGATCCTCATATCTGAAAATGGTGGTGAGTATGTCAATTCTGATTTCATTCAATATTGTAAAGATGTAGGTGTCTAAGATGCAGCATTCGATCCCTTACACACCCTAGCAAAATGGCGTTGCTGAGGGAAATAACAGATCACTGAAGGAGATGACAACCTGTATGATGGAGGCTAAGACTTTGCCACCAAATTTTTGGTCTGAGGCTATAAACTATGCATCCTACATCTAGAATAGGGTTCCTTATAAACAACTTGATGGTATGAATCCTTTCGAAGCTTGGAGTGGGCACAAGCCAGATGTGACCCATTTCAGGATTTTTGGCTCAAAGGCTTGGGCTAGAATTCCAACTGAAAAGAGAAAGGCTTTGCAGCCCCAAAGCCACGAGTGCCTATTTGTTGGGTATTCTAAATATTCAAAAGGGTATTCTTCACCAATTTTTTTTGTTTGAAGACATTCAGCAATCTCAAATCACTGCTAGGGATTGCTGATCATTCTATGAAGCATGATTGATGACAATATTTTCAAATTTTGTTTTACTGTCCATGTTTAAGGGAGGTTTTCCCACTGGGTTTTTCCCTCTTTCCTTGGTTAAATGGACATGCAATATGTAAAGGGTGACTAAGCCTTGTTGCTTGGCCCTATAGTTTTCTGATATTTACTCATAAAGTCAGGCTTAAGGGGGGGTTTTAGAATAATCAACCCATAGTTACTATTGTAATCTCACAGATCACGTAAGGTTACCAATAATACATACTAAACATACAAATAAAATAGAGACAAGAGATAAGAACCAATAGGTGAAGTAACAGATTATATTACATGAAATGAGTCCATACAACACAGAGAACTGAACTGAGTTCTCATCTGGCTCAACAACCTAATATATATGATTACAGAATGGTTACAAAATAACTACCTGTCGGTTCAGTGAACTGACACGACCTTAGGTGGCCGACCTAATCTCTAATTTAGTTGGCTGACTGGCTTAGTCGGCTGATCGACTAAGCCGGATATCGTTCAAGTCGACTTATCGAATTGCTCCTTCTATAGTTACCTACCTTAGACATTAATTAATTCATTTTTGTATTATTTACCTAGTCTCCTATATTCCACTCTATGCTAGTTTCCTTCTATATGTCATAGAAGTCAATAATTGCTAAAACTAAGTCATGGAGTGCTTGGTAAACCTCTAGGAAACCATATTTAGCATGTCTGCTTTATTCCAGATCCTCCAAAGTGCATATCTTCTTTTTTTGCAAAGCTTCCTGTTTTATTGAGAATTAAGGAAAAAGGGGAAGCAACACTAGGTGTAGTTGACTTGTTTTTTGCCCACATCATCCTCCATCCTTTTCTCCTAATAAAAGCATGTATGAGTTTTCTTTCCATCCCTTATTAGCTTTCCTAGTTAACTTTGCGAATTTGTGAGCCTCTAAGTGGATTTGGAAACTGCTTTATGCACCTATGGGGGACTTAACTAGATTTAGTAAGCCTACTTTTTGACTATTTCGAATGGCATCCTTATGCATTCGAATCTCTCAGGTAATTATATATTGCAGCAGCCTATGACTTCACAAGGTTGGATATTGTACACTTATTCAATACATATTAGTGTTATGCTCCAATTTCAGTCTCCTTTGATGGTAATTTTGCATGTTTGATTTGCAATTTTGTGAGTGTAATTGTTCGATCTCTTGGGTTCAATTTCCACAATTACTTCGTTACAAAAGAAAGGAGTAAAATTTGTTTGGTATTCAAAGTGTAAAGAAAGTTTTGAGAAACTCAAACTATTATTAACTAAGGAACCTATTTTAAAAGTAGCATACCCTTATAAATACTCTACAGTCTGGACGAATTGTAGTAAAGAGGGAATTAAATGTGGTTCATGAAATGGAATTAACGGTAGTAGTACACGCATTAAATATGTGGTGCCATTACTTACTAGGGAAGAAATTCCTTTTGATAACTCATAATACTTGCATGAAAAAATTATTTATATAGCCTCTACTGAATGCTAGGAAAGGAAGATGGATGGCTTTTCTGAGTGAGTTTGACTTTGAGGTAAAGCATATTAAGGGGAAGGAAAATAAGGTCGCAGATGCACTTTAGCCGAAGAACTCATGAGTTCTATGAAATAATATTGAGTCATCCCAAGAGTGATCTCATGAATAAAATAAAAGTAGCAAGTGCGTAAGATGCTGAATATATAAAATTGCTATATGAAATACAAAACAATGAAATAAATCTAAACAAGACAAATTTCAAGATTAACCAGAAGGGCCTCATTTGGTTCAAAGACAGATTGTACATGCCTAACATTTTAGAAATCAATTTGTTTATCTGGAATGAGATGCATAAACCTCATTTTATAGGTCATCCCGGATACCAAAAAATGATAACCGTTCTCAGGAAGAAGATCTTTTGGGAAGGTTTAAAAACCGAGTAAGTTGATTATTTATCTAAATGCTTGGATTGAGTCGGGTTGTTACAACCTTTACCAATTCTTGGGTGGAAATGGGAAGTTATCTCTGTAGATTTTATCATAGGTTTTCCAAGGACACGGAAACAACATGATTCTATTATGGTAGTGGTTGATAAATTAAGCAAATATACACTTTTCATTCCTGTGAAATCGACTTATAAAGCAGTTAATATTGTAAAAATATTTTGATTTACACAGAGCACCAAAAATTGTAATCTCGAATAAAGATGTCAAATTCACATCAAAATTATGGAAATCCTTGTTTGCATGTTTAGAAACCAGAATAAATTTCAACACCAGTCATCACCCTGAAACTTATGGACAAAAAGAACGCACATACCAAGTCATCAGATACATGCTAAGGACGTACGTCATGAAAAACCTGCTAAGTGAGACGATTATTTACATCTGGTAGAGTTCACATACAACAATGGATATCAAGCCTCATAAAAAATGAGCCCATTTGAGGTCTTGTATGGAAAAACGTGTACTACCCTAGTTAGTTGGGATAGGCCCAAGGATCATCTCCTAGTAGGACCAGAATTATTACAAGACATGGAACAAACTATTTGAAAAGTGCAAAAAAAATTGAAAGTGGCACAATACCGCCAAAAAAGTTACGCTGATTTAAAAAGACAACATAAATAATTTTTAGTTGGAGACCATGTATATCTTCAGGTCAAACCCAAAAAGAGCTCTCACAAACTAGGGAGCTGCAGCAAATTAGCTTCGCAGTTTTGTGAACCTTTCCAAATACTGGAAAGGATAGTACCCATGGCATATAAGCTTACGCTTCTGGCTCATCTAAAATTAATAATATTTTTCATGTCTTGTTATTAAAACCATATATTGATGATCTCGCTCACATTATTGAATGGAATATGTTCTAGGTGGAACCAGAAGGAGAGTTTCAAGTGGAACCTCTACGCATTCTGGACAGGAAAGAAAAAACACTTAGGAACCGAGTCATCTCTCTGGTAAAGGTGTAAAGAAGCACTTTATCCTTGAGGAGGCGACTTGGAAATTATAAGAAGAAATATGAGAAAAGTATCATGATTTATTTCAGGAACTGATGGAAGACGACAAAAACATTGAGGAAAGTGTTCGTAATAAGGGGGTGACGATGTAACATCCCCCAACGAGTAAAAAAGTTTAATTAATAATTTTGATTATTTTTGAATTATTGTTTACATTAAATAAATTGCCTGGCTAAGAAATATGCCAATAAGTCCTAGAAGGACTACTATAATGAAACATTATGTTTTAACTTAATAAGAATGAAGGGGAACAAGCATGTTAAATGAGGAGATCATGCATGAAAGAATAACGGACAAGTAAAGGGTAACCTCATGGAAGTTGAAACAAGTGTCAGAAGTGCATTTATGGCACTAGACACACCATGAAAATCATGGATTTTGTTAGCTTCAAAAGTTCCATTAGGAATTAGCTTCTAGTGAAAAGACCTAGGAAAACATAAACTATAAGAAGGAATCATATGAGGGAGGAAGTACGCTTCTTAGTATGCTGGAAAGGAATAACAGAGATCTAGAACTGAGGTTTCCTTTACTTACTCTTTGCATGCATGATCTAGCTCGAGGGTGATTAAGGAAAGACATTGTAGTTGATCCTAATCTATGGTTAGGTGGAACGTGGTTGTTCATGCTACATTTGGTCAGAAATATCCATGTTCTATTTTAGTATTGATTAATGCAGTTTATATATGTTCCTACTTCCAAGTATATTTATGCTTTTGTGCTGTAAAGTATTTAATGGATTTTGAGTTTTATCATAGGCAGATGCTATAATACAGATTTCTCAATTTTGGATAGATAAAGTTTCCAGTTAGATCATACTATTATGTAGTTGCTTATTGGAAGAAAGAATACATAAATATTAATTGTTGTAGAAATCTGTAAATATATGTTTTTGACGGATGTATTATAGAAATTATTTTAGTTACAACCATCTACTACTTCCTTGGTATGGGATATTAACATTTGCTTTAAACTAACAAAATATTTGTGTTTGAAACCTATTTGTTTCTAATTGCTAAGTTTGAATATGTTGGCTATTGTATGATTCGCTCGTTTAGAAGAACTGACAGAAGCATGTATGGAAATTATTCTTTTTATATAAGTTTTATGTTTTTCATTGTATGGACAACTGATTAAAGTGTTTAGCCTAATAGATACTATGTATCTTTAACCTAGATCGAGTGGTTGGGTATGCACCCTAACCTATAGGATTCATGCAGAGAATTATAGTAAGGGGTTCTCCCAACAACAATAGACAACCATACTTTTATTAATCCCTTCGCCTGATAGAAAGAAGAGTTCTTTGTTTTTCCTTAACTGATACAAATCATGGTATTTCATTTTTAATGCTAATTATAACATAGCAAAGCTATGTCATTATTCCAAAGTTTTTATATAAAATCGGTCAATAAAATTACGTCCGCTACTGCTAAATGATTTTATGTCAGTTTAGTATATATATATATATATATATATATATATATTCATTCTACCCTAAACTTACAATTACCAGTGTAACCCGATATGCTCTTTTAAGAACCTAAATGATAGGTGGACACTTTTATTAGTTTTGGTTAGAGCTTGTTTTAATTGACTACGAGGTGGATTGTTTGGGTTATTTAGGATTTTCTCAGTTTACTGGAAACATCAATATCTAAGAATACATTAAGCTATCTAAATTAAAGTAAATCTACACAATAAATAATTACTAAATCTATCTCATAACTCACAAATAACTATTGAGTATTTCGGTTAAGATAATTGCGATAGAGATATATGAACTGGAAAGGAATGGAAATAACTAGCTATAACAGTAGCTTAATTGAATATTTAAAGATTGTTGAAAATCGAATCATATCTACATCCACATAGGATTATGTTTTAGCATCATTAATATCCAATAAAAACATAATAACTGAACATATAATAAGGAACTACAAGTTAGTTTCTAGACAAATCTAACTAATTGTATGAACAACATCGTGCCCGATATTTACTGTACGCTTTACATAAGATATTTTAAAACCAAAATTTATCTTGATGACAACTAAAATTGCAAATCAATTACAATGTTACAGTCAAGTCTAGGTAGCAGTGACGCATTCTATTACTACAAGCCAAACTATAACGTAGTTGTACAATTTAAAGAAAATGGAACGGGATCATAACCCAATTTCTAACAGCATGTTTCCATAAAATATTATGCAGCGAAAGGAGAGTATAAATCCTTTTAAAAATAAAATTATATGTATAGGATTATCAACTTTAACATTTCAATATTTGGGTCGGCATGTTTTAAAACCTATTACATATCTACAGTTGGGATGAGACATCCCACAGTCCTTTGAAAAATAGAGATTTAAGAACTAAAACCATAACTTATGACTCAGATAACCACATTGCTCCCTTATCAGATGATGCAATACCAAAAACTAAATATAATATGAGTACAGGAATAAGATTCGTCGATAAACCCATCAAGGTCACAACTTTTCCCTCATAGACCTCAACCATGTGGTTGGCTATGTTGCCTAAGTTCCTCTTCACAATGAAGGAAAATCAAATCGAGGGTCAATTTACTGCTTACCCAGAAGAAAGCGTAGCAAACCTGTGTAATGGAAAGAGTCCTTTAGCATGGCATGCGAACAACAATAAAGGTGGTTAAACCTAGCAATATTAGTTAAATTTTGTATAATGAAAAACTGTAAATGATAAGACTTGATTAAATAAAGCTTACTTGTACCATTTAAAATGTTAGGAAGTCTCAGCCAAATCACGAAGTTCCTATACCTACAAGGAACCGGGTCTTGAGCCCCAATATCATTGACCAGGGTTGTTAACCCAAAAAATCCCTCACGCAACTCTACATGGCCTACACCACCCAAGGACACCCATGCACGACCCTCATTTGACCCCATTTGACTCCCACACCCTCAAGAAGGCTTAAAAACATGAAAAAGTGCTTAAAAACCCCTACAAAGAGCCTAGACAGCTCTCATAGGGTCTAAAACTCCTCAAAGGAGCCTAAAACCCTAAAAGGAACTAAAGATTGAGCGAAAGGGGATAAAATCCCAAAAAGGGGGCTAAATCCCTGACCAGTGGCTTAGAACCCTAAAAACGCTATAAATAGAGGGGTGGGGGTCACTCTCAAAACATTCCTCCCTTGCATACTGTTATGCTTCCCAATTGGATGCCTTGAGACCATTTTCCACTCAAGCCATTCACACTCCCTCTCATCCATCCTCCCATTGAGCCATAGCTCCCCCATTCTCAAGAGAAAGGTGCTTCTCCAAGCTAGGGCATGGTGGCCCATTTCCACCAAGAGGTATAAGCTTTGTTTAATGTCATTTTTATTCTAGTTTTGCTAACTTAGTTTGCTTGCAGGTTCATTTTATGTTCTAACAAGTTGTATGCAGGGTTCTGGAGTCTAACCTTGTGTGAAGGGTTTCCATTTCTTTCTTTTCTATTTTCTTTGCTTCATTTCTGTTTCATTTTTCTTGCATTACCATCAGGAACCCTACCCTTCTATCCTATAGATGGAAGGTAGCCATTCCCCCCTATAGTAAGGGAGAAATCCCTGCCACAGGGTGAAATAACAGTGGATGCAAAAAAGGATGAAACCATGGATGTATAACATGATTAACAAAAGGAAGCAAAAGTGGACACAACAATGAGTGTAAAAGTGGACATAAAATTGGATGCAAAAGTGGATGCAACAAAAGTAGAAACAAAGCTAGATGTGATGCACGATGCAAAAATTGATACAAAAAGGGATGCAATAGTATATGCATACTTGGAAACAAAAAAAGGATGCAAATATTGATGCAAAAGTGGAATCAAAATCCGATGCAAAGGTGGAAGAAAAAGTGGGTGCAAAAGTAGGTGCAAAAATGGGTGCAATTTGGGGTGCAACAAAAGTGGATGAAAAAGTAGATGAAACCACAGATGCAATAAAGGACACAAGGATGGATACAAAATGAGATGAAAAAGGGATGAAAATGTGGGTGAAAAAGTGGAGGAAAAGTGGAGCACAACAATAGTAGGCTTAAAACCTAGGCACAAAACTAGACTTAAAACTAGGCACTAAATCCAACAAAAAATTAGGTGTTCAATTCAGTGCAAAACTAGGTGCTAAATCCAACACAACACCCAGTGCCAAACTATCATAAAACCCAGTGCTAAACTCAACACATCGGGTCAGCATCGAAGTTAGTAAAAGGATGGAAAAAGCTCCTAAAATAGCGCTTATTTATGAAATTTATCCGACCTAGCCAAGGAAATGAAGAAAAATACATGAAAATGAGGTATGGACACAAAAAGGGAACCAAAATGGGATGCTAATCATAGGGTTTTGTTGTAGTGTCTAGAGATGTACAGTGCAACACATATAAACGGATTTTTAACCTCGCAACTTTGTTAGTTGACTTCCTTAGGGACATTTTGAACTCAATATACTCTTTGGATCTTGTGAAGATGTATTCAACTTGATGCATGGTGTATGTTGATGGCTCTTTGCAATGTGATTCACAAAATTTCCATATTTGTACAATTTTTTGCAATAACATTCAACATCTATTTCTAGGAATAATTGACCTCCTTCATTTAGATTTGGTGTTCTAGATTCTAAGTACAAATTTAATATCAAGAATAACTTGACATCTTACAAATTATCCAAGAGGTCAACAATGGGAATTGAAAATACATATGTGATCATTATGAATAATTTTGTATGTGGATGAAGTATTCCTTTATAAATTGTGTATTCCTATACATTAAATGCAAGAATTTACTATATATGTAATTTATATATTCATTTTAATTGCATAAATACTTCCATCGATTCATATTGTCAAACATTATACACATTAGTTTATAGTGAAAAATAGGAGTTAGACAATAATATAGTGATTGCACAAGCTAGGGAATCTACAAGGTTAATTATATAAGTTAGTGTATAGATACAAGATATACTACAAGCTAGGGTTTAAATACAAACAAGGGTTTATGCAAGCTAGGGTTTGGATACAAGCTAGGGTTTCTACAAGGGATTCTATGAGTATTAAACTAGAGTGGTTTAGGCCAAGGTATGGTGGGTTAGAGTACGTTATGTGGTTTAAGTTAATGTAGACTATGTTATATGAATATAGTCTAGGCTATAAACATTTAGTGTAGGCATGGTAGGGTAGATAAGATAATGACTCCTTGGGAATGTTTGATAGTAGATATTGGTCAACATTGACATTTCATTTGATATTTTAAAGTGATTGGTCAACCTAGGTATTCTAACAACTATGGCCTAACCTAGAATATAAGGTTTACAATGCAAAGTAGGAGTTATACTACAAGTTATATTATAGATACAAGCTAAAATTTGCAGAAGCTAGGGATTCTACAAGCTCAATGATATGAGTTAGGGTTCAGATACAAGTTATACTACAAACTAGGATTTAGATAAAAACTAGGATTTGTAGAAGTTAGGCCTTATACAATGTTAATGATATGAGTTAGGGTTTAAATACAAGTTAGACCACAACATATGGTTTGAAATCTAGGGTTTTTGCAAGATAGGCTTTAAATACAAGGAAAGTCTTGTAGGGGCTAGGTCTTCTACAAGATAGGCTTTCTACAAGCTAGAGATTATACGATTATTAAATTAGAATGGTTTATGCCAAGGTATGGTGGGTTATAGTAGGTTATGTGGTTTAAGTTAATGCAGAATAAGTTATATCAAGATGGTTTAGGTTATAAACATTTAGTGTATAGGCATGGTATGATAGATAATATAGTGAATTTTTTAGAATGTTTGATCATAGATATTAGTGAATGGTGACATTTCATTTGATATTTTAAAGTGATTGGTCAACCTAGGGATTATAAAAAATATGGTCTAGCCTATAATATAAGGTTTACACTAAAAAGTAGGAGTTAGACTACAAGCTAGGGTTTGTAGAAACTAGGGCTTCTATAAGATCAATGATACAAGCTAGGGTTTTGATACAAGTTAGACTACAATTTAGGGCTTTGATACAAGCGCGAGTTTGAAAAATTTAGGGATTCTATAAGTTCAATGACATGAGTTAGGTTTATATACAAGTTAGACTGCAAGCTAGGGTTTATATACAAGCAAATTTTTGTATGGGTTAGTGCTTCTACAAGATAGGGTTTCTAAAATCTAGGGCTTCTATAATTATTAAATTAAAATGGTTTAGGACAAGGTATGGCGGGTTAGAGAAGGTTATGTGGTTTAAGTTAATGTATACTATATTATATAAAGATAGCATAGGCTGTAAATGTTTAGTGTCCAAGCATTGTAGGGTGAATAAGATAGTGGAGGGTGGAGGGTTGTGTAGGTTCGGGTAGGGTACGCTATGCTAGGGATGGATAAGCTAGATACAATAGTTTTGGGTAGGTTTGGTAGGGTAAGCTAGATAGTGGTTTAGGCTAATGTATGGTTTATTTAAGTAGGTTTGTTTGCTTGAGAAACCTAGTTAGGGTAAGTCAATGGTTTAGGTAAGTGTAGAATAGGATTTATTAATGGAGTTTAATTTATATGAAGGCTTAGTATATGAGGTTAAGGTATTAAGTAATATTGGGGTATTTTATACTATATTAGGGCATTTTTCAAGGTATTATATTAAAATTAAAAATATATATTCAATTTTTCCAAAAATCTAATTACTCTGCAAGTAAGTATATAACAAATTTATTGATTTTAGGACATCCTTACATTAATATTACCATGAAAACTAAGAAAATGTGCATAAGATTGCAAATGAAAAGTTAAAATTCCTCTTTTTCCTCTTTTCACATAAATCCTATTAGGGCCCATAGCTTTTGTTATATTGTTCCCAAGTTTCTATATAATATCCTTAATATCAATGACTATATAAGGCCACTAAATATCAAAATTTATCTATTTCAATATGAATAAAGTGAATGACAGCTGCTAAAAGAAATAACGAGAGATTATAATTGCAAGATATTATATGCGCCATTTAAACAACTTATATTTTGAATATCTTGAATTTTATATGAATAATCAAGGACAATATCATATATAACTAAACTCTATTGCATGCCTCATAGGATTTTTATTCACGCCATTCAAGCTCAAATACGTGTATCAAAAGCATAATGTTGTTTATTAGGAAACTAGAGACAACTAGAGAGAAAAATAGACAACAAGATGCAAATAGAGACAACATCCTGTAATGTCCCCAAAATTTGAAAATAGATTATTTTATTAGGCTAGTCATTTACTTCCTGAGCTGGACATTATTTATACTTATGCGAAATGTGTCGTTCTTCATTAACTATGCTGTATTGTCATAAGTTGTTCTTACCTCCTACTTTCATATTTCCCAATATAGTATTAATGTAACACTCATGTTGTCATGATGTTTCTTACTATATTGTTTTATGGTTACGCATTTATATGTATGTTAGTTGTTTCGATTACTTCTTAGAGGTTATAAAGTTTGATTACTGTTGTATAAACAATTCTGACTTGACTTGTTGATGGAAAAAGGGGTGGAATGGTGGGACTTGATTCCCTTGTAAACACCTAGAATGTAATTGTTTTCTACTTGTAACTTCGTGGCTTACTTAGTTCTTAGGAACTAATGCAAGTCTTTCCTTGTTGCATGCAGGTGCACTTGACGATGGAAAATTGCTTATAAAAGCTGAACAAGACATAATTCTTGTTTCGTCACTAGCACTTGTCTTGGACGATGACATATTTACAGTCCTATAATAGTGAATCTTATGATGGTTGTTAGTTGATATTTATGCCAGGATGGATGTTTCACTAGCCTGAGCTGCATGGGTTACTATTGTTATTTTTACGAAATCTACGCTAGTGATTTGATTACTTACTGCACTTAACATTTACATGGCACACATTTTATATGGTATTAACACTTTATAACATGGTTCATGCTCTAATATAGTCTTACTGTATGGTTTTTAAAACCTTTACAATATCCTTTCCATGGCATATTTCATATGCCATGGACTATGGCTTAAACCCTATGTATTCATTGCACATATTGCATGGCACGTTGATTAAACATGGTTTTAAGGGTGGAATGAACTATACGATATGGGTTTGGAAATATGTTAATAGTGTCCAGGGTGGCGACATAACTGAACCTTGGAAAATGTGGCCCTAATTATTAGGGCTTGGGATCTTGCATTGGTTTTCTCATTCGCAACATGGTTGCATGAGCTCTACCTCTGTGATGTGTGGTGGTGTGAAGCTTTGATGGTTTAGCCACGATGGAAGGTATGTATCCCACTCTGGTTTAACAACATAGTGTAATTCCAGAGCTCCTCTCTCAACACTAAGGCTAGGATGTACTTTTAGGATACACCTAGGGATACAATGGCTAAGGATCCGATGTTCCAGATCTTATGCTCAACATCAACTTGGAATGCTCCAGGGATTATGCCCAACACTTTCAATTATCTTTTCATGTGCTTCAGAGATTCCTACTCAGCACAAAGGTTTTCATAATTCATGTGTTCTAGAGTTCCTTTTTCAACACAATATAAACACTCATGTGCTCCAGATCTTCTCGCTCAACACTACATAAACACTCATGTGCTCTAGAGCCTCTCTCCCAACACAACATAAAAACTCATGCGCTCTAGAGCTCCTCATTCAACACAAAACATCTCATCAATCATGTTATTCAGGGTCCATTCCCAACACATAAAATTATACATAAAACATATGTAACTTCATTACGCCCAATATATCAAAAAAATCATCATGTTCATATGCAGTGGGGTCCTATACCCAATATATGAAAATAAACCATTAAATTAACATCATAGTCAATGGGGCTTATGCCCATAAGTGTTAGGTCAAAATTCGGGATATTACACATCCCTATAAATCACATAATTGAAATTCCATGTACATCCAAGATACAAAACTCATCCAAACATATAATATTTTTGGCAAAAAATGGAATATGGTTCCTAATGTACACATAATTGCAACTCCTGCCCTATAAAAAGTCTGGAAACTCATGCCCTAGATACAAAATACGTAGAAAATCATGCCAAAAATTTCCACATCATGTCTAATACGCATAACATGGTCTCTCAAGAATTTTGACCACTCCTGAAACACCAAGGTGCATATCTAAAATCAATCTTCCTCTTCTTAGAACTAGAAGAATCTTGATCCTTGTTCCGTCTAGGAGTAGATTCTCTCTCTGGGATTTAAAACAAATACAATAAGATATTACAATTTTCATGCATTTGTAATAGTTAACACATTTATAAAATAAAAGGAGAATTCAAATATTATGTAATGCACGTCCGATGGAAATGGAAGTCATAAGGTGGGTTGTCTCCTCGATTTAGTGAGCTCCTCAACAATGCCACCCTACAATATTTACAACAATTAGTTCATTGAAAAAATAGTTTCCTAAAATAATTTTTGTTAATGCTTCACAATGTTTTCATAAATGAATTTAATTCTTAACATGAACACCTTAATAAATGGAGATGATTTGGCTTTAAGGATAGGAGTTTGAGCAGTTGGTTAGACAACTTGCTCCAATGGATTCATGGGGGGGAAATGTAGTAGAAGCAATTATAGATGCAACCACTATAGATATATGAATGGAGTATTCAAGGGTAGTTCCCACAATAGTGACAGGAAGTGAAGAAGTTATGGAGGAATATTTCATGGTGGTATGGGGTGGACAAGGATGTGGTGAATGATGAACCCTACCAATTGTAAGATAGAGGGGATTGTCCTAGAAGAGAGAAAGGGGATTCTGAGGGATGTTGGATGTGAGGGTGGTCATGAATAGGGGGAATATGATGGATCCAAGGGGGGATGTGGATGAAGGGTAGAGGTTAGATGGAAGGGGGGCATGTAAAAATGGGGGAGGATGGATGGAGGGAGGATGCTAGATGAAAGAGTGAGGATGGAAAGAGGAGGGAGGGAGTATGGAAGGTTGGGGGAGGATGGATGGAAGGGAAGAGGTGGACAGATGGAGGGCTATGGATGCAAGGGATTGAACTCATATGAGAGGTCTAAAAAATGAGATGAAACTAGGGAGATAGAATGGTGGAATTTGTAACTGATGGTGTCACTTGCATACACATTTGTAATATCATATTTTCGTATGAAAAAATCAAAATAAACCATAGTAAGTACAAAAAAATATAATAGAAATTTTACTTTTAAATACACATCATACTTATGTGATTTTCAAAATATATAAACATAAAAAAACAATAGAGTTTTGGTGATCGATGAATATAGAATAGAGTTAGGGTTGGTGAGGGTTTGAAGGGAAGTAGAGCAAGTTGGATCAAGGTTCATGGCGCCGGACGGTTCCGGATTGCAGGTTCTGACCGGCAACTTGGCCTCTTGCAGGGGGCCATGGAGGCATTAGTGCCGGAGGTGGCCTCTCGGGAAAAGGGGTCCTCTAGCTCGAGAAGGAACACCTTGGTAGAAGATGGTAAGGGGAATGGCGGTCATCCTATTCCCAGGAAAGGCAAACAATCAAGTATGGGGGGCTGCTTCCCTGGAATGGCCTCCATACCCATGATTCAGATCAGATCTGAGGTAGTAGGGAAAAGATCGGAACTTGGAAGGAAAAGGAACTTATTGGGAAATTTGTGGGGATATGGCTGAAGGAAAAGGAACTGGTCAAGTGGATCAATGGGGTGTGGAAACCTAAAGGTCACTACGATATTCAACTGGGATCAAAGGGTTTCTTCATCATTATCTTCTTTAACCAGGAAGATAGGGATAGAATTTTGGATGGGGGGGCATACTTTTTCTTCTTAGCGGGCCCGTTCTTGTGACCATGGAAGGAACGCTTCAACCCAGAAATGGAAGACATGACAGTAGCCCCTATTTGGATCCACCTTTTCTCCCTCCCGGGTGAATACTGGGACCTGGAGACCTTGCGGGATATTGGAAATAGTATTGGAGAATTCATAAAGGTTGCAGAACAAACAAGGGTCCAAAGATACACATCCTTCGCTAGGATATGCATTTATATGGATCTCTCTCGAGAGCTTCCTGAAGCAATCAGTATAAACTAGGAGGATGAAGAATGGATCCAACCCATTGATTACGAACAACTCCCCATTGGGAGGAATTGTCCCAGAGATAGCCTTAAGAAGAACCAGTTTTCATCTATGCCTCCCACCGCTGTGGTTGAGGACGGATTCACCCAGGTTAAGAATAAGCAGCGCGGCAAGGGTGGAGGGAAACCCCCGGCTCGAATGGACACCGTGCCCCGTGAGAAGTCTCAAGGGAAATATTTCGAAGCTTTAGTGTCCCTAGAAGAAGGTGAAGGGATGCAAGCTAGGACATCCACTGAAGACCAACTAGAAAGCCTTTCCAAATCCCCAGTCCCTAAGGAAGCCCAACAGATGGAAAGAGTGGAGGAGGACAAAGGGGGAGATATGGATCTGGGTGAGCTTGACCTGGACGCCATAGAGGAAGAATGCAGAAATAAGGGACAAGGGTATGTCTCACACCATCAACTTGAACTTTTCCAGGAAGCCATTATTCGAACCGGTGCAGTGGAATGCCTGGGAATCAACCCAGACGCCCAGAAGGGCAACAAAAGGAAGTCTCCTGAGGAGGAACTGCGCCATGGAAGAAAGACCAACAAGCAGCGAATAGCAGCAGTGGGAGTGCGTTTGATTGAATCTAGACAGTACCCTATGATCCAAGAGGTCTTCTCTAAAGCCAAAAATGTTTGTCAATGAAGCTCATTTCTTGGAATATTAGGGGGTGTAGTAACCCTAGGAAGTGGAAAGCAATAAACCACAAACAGGAATCCCCAGACATTTTGTTTCTTCAAGAAACCAAATGCAATTTTGGAGGGCTTTCAAAAATCAAAGACAATATTTGGAAGGGAAGTCAGGTCATGGCCATCGATGCCGCAGGGGGGTATTGCTATCCTATGGCAGCCATGATCAGTGGAACTCTCCAACTCGTGGGCCAATAATTTTGCGCTCTTGGTAGAATTTTGCTTTCTGGATTAGAGAGCTCAGGGCATGACTGGGAACATCTATGGTCTCAGCTATTTCCAAGAGAAACACTCTTTTATGGGTTTCCTCAAATGGCTCCAGGAACAAGCGGAGCAAGGGCCATGGGTACTTTGGGGCGATTTCAATTTGATCGCAAATCTTGGAGAAAAGAAGGGTGGAAGATGAACCATGGATAAATTCCAGGAAGCATTCAGTGAATTTATGGCTCGGGGTCCGTTGGTAGACGTGGAAATAGGAAGTGGCTGGTTCACGTGGAATAACAAGCATGGAGGGGAATACCTAGTTTCCTCTTGTATGGATCACTTCTTGGAGTCAGAAAATGTCATGCACAGTACAGGGGAAATTATGGTTGATGTTCTCCCGGTGAATGGCTCAGACCACTGGCCCATCAGCCTCTCTTGGGATTGGACTGGTTCCACCAGGGGGAAGCCCTTTAGGTTTGAAAGCTTCTGGATGGAACACAAGGACTTCAAGAACCTGGTAAGTCAGTGGTGGTAGGATTTGGTCCCCCCCACAGGAACCGTAATGTTTTGATTTCAGCAAAAACTTAAAGCTCTGAAAGTGAATATCCGTAAATGGAACCGGGAAGAATTTGGAAACATCTTTGAGGACAAAAAACAACTGTTGATGGAGCTGGACCTCATCAACAGAAAAGGTATGGAAACTAGATGGAATGAGGAAATGAAAAAAACTGAAAAGGAACTTATGGGACAGTCACGAAGCTAGGGAAAAACAAGAATCGCTATACTGGCAGCAGAATGCGAGAGTTAAATGGGTAAAGGAGGGTGAAAGAAACACTAAATTCTTTCACAACTTGGTGATCCAAAATAGTCACAGTTCCAGAATCCAAAGGCTTAAAACTAGACCTAGAGACAGAGTGGACACTAGGAGGGAGATAGAAGCAGAGCTCACTCAATACTTCTCGGAGATTCTCAGGGAGGATGGGGAAGACAGAAGCAGGGAGATCGAGCAAATCACTGGGTTAATTCCTAGATTGGTCACTGATGAAAACAATGAAATGCTGAATAAGTCCATTGGGATGCAAGAAGTGGAGGAAGCAGTTAATCAGATGGCCCTGGGAAAGGCTCTTGGGCCAGACAGATTCACATCCAACTTCTTCCACTTCTTCTGGGATCTTGTCAAGAAATATTTCCTATCCATTGTGGAAGAATCCAGACTAAAAAAGGGGGTCCTCAAAGCATTCAATGCTACCTTTCTCACCCTTATTCCAAAATAAGCGAGAGCGGATACGCCCGATAAATTTAGACCTATTGCATTATGCAATGTCATATACAAGATTATTTCCAAAGTCATTGCCAACAGACTCAAACTCCTCCTCCCGATGCTTATTAGCCCCAAACAGTTGGGCTTTGTGGAAGGAAGTAAAATATTGGATGGGGTTATTCTTATGCATGAAGTGTTGCACTCACTCAAAATCTCTCGAACCCCTAGGATGTTGATTAAACTTGATATTGCAAAATCCTACGACAAGCTCAATTGGGAATTCATGGAGAGGATGCTAGGGGCCTATGGATTTACCCCTGACTGGGTGGAGTGGGTTTTGGGCATGGTTACCTCCCCTTTCTTTAATATCCTCCTTAATGGATCCCTGACTTCTTCCTTTCATCCTTCACGGGGCATCCGCCAAGGGGACCCCCTGTCCCCCTTCTTGTTCATCCTCATGGCAGAGGGCTTGATCCGTCTCATTGCTGCCTAGGCTACTCATGGGGAAATTCGAGGAGTGAGAGCTCAGAAGGGGGTGCCCCCTCAGATGCACCAACAATTTGTGGATGACACTATGCTCATGGGGCACCCTTCAGTCCAAGAAGCGAGAAGCTTTAAAAAAAGCCTGGACCTTTTTGCTCAAGCCTCAGGATTGGTTGTTAATCCTAATAAATCTCAGGTTTTCTTTGTTAATACCCCCCCGACCACTCATAGGAATATCTTGAGAATCCTGGGTTTTTCTAGAGGAGACCTCCCATCCAAATATCTTGGTATACCCCTGGGGCTTGGAAGGCTAAAATCTGTAGAATGGCAAGAACTCTTGGACATACTAAAGCAAAGACTATCTAGCTGGGTGCTTCACACCCTTAAATTTCCTAGTAGGATGATCTTGGTCAAGTGTATCTTACAAGCGATGCCGACATATCTTTTCTCAATCTTAGCCACTCCAAAGGCTATCCTTAAGCAAATCCGAAGCATCCAACGGAATTTCTTTTGGGGCTCGAGTGGGGAAAAGGACAAATTTTCTCTGGTGAGTTGGGAGGATGTTTGCAAACCCAAGGATTAGGGGGGCTTAGGCCTTAGGGATCCTAAAATTATGTCAGAGATCTTGGGAGCCAATATTTTGGTGGAGATAGGTCACTCATTCATCAGAACCCTGGGCTAGACTGTGGAGCAAAAAATATGCCAGGGATAGACCCAGTCATCTCCTGATTCACTTTAATGAAGTTCATAGCGGATCTACCATCTGGTTAAAAGCCTTGGCTGGAAAATCATTAATCCAAGAGCATAGCTTCTGGGAGATCAGGGATGGGTGTCGGGCGAAGTTCTGGGAAGATTCATGGAACCAGCTCCCCATCCTTAGAGGAACACCCCGATGGGCTCTTATTAAACAGTAGGAGACTGAGAGAGGTAGGGTTTTGGTAAACCAGTTGTGGGACCGAGGGACAGAAGAAGACTATCATCGGTGGGACCTTCATGAGAAACCTGATCTTATGAGCGAAGAGGATTGGGATTCTTTCCAGGAGGAATTGAATAAATATTTTGTCAAAACTTAGGAGGGTAGTAATATTATACAGTGAGGATATTCTTCAAAAGGATCCTTCAGTGTCAAAGAGGCCTATAGCATCAGGATGTCAAGGAACACGACAATGGATGACATCTGGAGAAAAATCTGGGCTGTCAACTTATGGCCCAAGGTGGCCCTTTTCGTATGGCTTGTTGTCAGAGGAAGAATCCTCACCTGTGACAATTTGTGAAAGCGGGGTATTATTGGACCATCTCAGTGTTGTATGTACCACCAAACGGAGGATACGATGGGCCACTTACTGGAAAGTTGCCCCTTTGCGGCTGCAATTTGGGACAAGGGGGCGATGATGTTCAGGCGGAGTGATAGGATATGGGGTCAGCCCCCCCATACTATAAGAGACTGGTGTCCCTAAGCCTTTAAGAACCCCATCATCAGAGCCATTTGGGATGCTTTTTCGGGTATGGCAATGTGGTGTGTTTGGAAGGAGAGGAACGCTAGGATCTTCTGCGGCTGAGGCAAAAACATGGAGGTAGTATGGAACACGGTGCAAGACAGCTTGGTATCCTCAATTATATGCATGCAATGGACTGAATAGGATAAGATTATCCCAAGGGAAGAATGCCAAATTGCAGAGAATTGGGGACTGAATGAGCCTCTGTTTGATGTTCTGTGCTATCGGGACAAATTATGCATACCCTCCAATCCAGCAACGTGGTTGAATCCTCCTCCTGACATTTTTAAATTGAAATTTGATGAAGCATCCCGCGGCAACCTAGGTTAGGCTGGCTTTGGTGGTCTATGTTGAGACCATGGTGGCCGGATCAAGAAGGTGTTTATGGGATCCATAGGAGAGGACACAAATAATTCAGCAGAGCTGGAAGGCCTCATTTGAGGTGCGGAAGTGCTGATCAGTGGGAGATTCCTCCCAGCGATAATAGAAGGTGACTCCAACACCCTTATCACAGTGGCTAAACATCTCCTGAATGGTCAAAGTACAAAGAAGATCTCACCTAGCTGGCACCTAGATTTCAGATTGGAGCGCCTGCGTGTCCTTCTTTTATCGCACCTCGCCATCTCCTTTCTCCATGTCAGAAGGGAAGCAAATAAGGTTGCTGACTGTTTAGCGAACGCTAGTGTGGAATGCGGGGTCGATTTCTGATGTGATAGCCTTGACATTTTTGTAGAGGAGGGCTAGGCCTAGCAATGCAACCACCTAGCCACTAGGGATCTCTCCACGACCACATAGCTGGATGATCAACAGGAAGGGAGGACAGGTGGAAAAATATGGCGCGAGCACACCCACACGCGACCTTGCTAATGCAGACAGGGACAGATGGCATTAATACCTACCAGTGCTGGTGTTGGCCCTTCCTCATTATCTCATTACTTGGCGTCAGCTTTAACACGCTCTGCTTTGAGTGCGAGGATCACCGTCTGGACAGGGCTCATTATCGTTGCAGGATGGAGGCTTTTGATATCATGATGGGAGTGATGCAGGAAAGTATCAGGGACGAGTATTCTCCCATGAGTGTCCAACTTTTATATTCTGGTTACTTCGAGATCTTCCATGACAAGTTACATCCCATAACTAGTGGGTCTACATTTGAGCCTTTTGTCTGGTACTGTGTTGCTGAGCTCGGCACTGTTAAGAGCCTCCTCCTTTTCTTCTCGCGGCCCGTCCTTGCCCCATATCATTTCCCAATGGCTCCCAAGTGATAGTTTAGAGAGGTGGGAGGATCAGGAGGAGCTTTCGGAGTTTCGCTAGTTAAGGGGAATTCTGTTAAGCAGCAGACGCGCCAAGCAACCCGCTTGCAGATTCAAGCTCAAGAGGAGGCAGACCATTATAAGGAACATGTCCCACTTAGTATTAGGCTCAAAGTCGAGAGGGTGGTGGAAGGGATCTGGGTGGAGGTGAAAGCTATGCGTAGGGAGAACCTTCATGCAGAAGTTGCTGAGTGGGTCATGGACCTGGGTAATTCTGCAGGTCACGCCTCTGCTTATGACCATATGCTTATGATATACTGGGTCACTGTTCATCTGGTTGGTCATTCTGCTGCGATGTGGGAGGAAAATTAGGTTGGAGATTTGGAACCAGTCCCATTTTGGAAGGAGCACAACATGGAATGCCACACCATGCACCACAAACTGGATGTTCTCGTTGCTTGCCTGGGCTTTCCATTCCACCTGGTGGAGCGTCATGCCCTGGGGACGGCTAGACCTCGGGAGCACTCCGTTCGCTGCAACAAGGTAGATGTCGGTATTCTAGAGGAGAATCGGATTTCAACAGGCCCCATGCTTCCTTCGTCGATGCTGGTGTCAGGCTCGCAGCATCCTACTGCCGGGAGCCCATCTAATACAACTCCTCGCTGGATCCCCCTTCCATATGGTGGGATTTAACTTCTCTTATCAGTCAGTATTGTTTAGGTTGTCTTTCCTGTTAATTTTTATCTGATGCGTCTCAGTATTTATAGGTATAGCCCTTATGTTATTAGGCAGTATGTATCCAACTGGGGAATTGATAGCGACAGGTCTCTTAAATCACCTTTTTTGATGTGGGTGGGGATTCATTGTAATAGGATCAGGACCTCTTCTAGAAACAGAGACCCCATGGGGGGCAAGAGGAAATTGAAATCCACTGTAATTTTTTGGCCAACCAGTTCTGATCAAGTCCCAACTGGGCTCTTGCTGGCTAGGACTAAGGCTCCCCTGTTTTTGGGCCGACCATAGTCATTTTTATGCTCTATACTATGGACTTTGTACAGTAATATATGTTTTATTTACAAAAAACTACACATCATACTTATGTGTATGATGACCTGCCAATCCCCATGGGAGATGGATAGTCATCATAGTCTGTATACACCTATGCACACCAAAATGTGTGCATGTTATGAGCACATTACACACTTAATTATTTAGACAACCAAAACATTAAAAATATTCATTAAATACCACTTTAAATGCATTGTAGGAGCTATCACCATGTAAGTGGTATACATGCAAAATTTTTACATGTAGTGTAGAAAGCATAAGTCTCCTAGTTTATCTTGGTTGAATGAAATTTAAAATATACAATGATCATGAACATGGTATTTATGCCTATGGAGGTGTCAATATAGAAGAACAAGAGAAACATATAGATCTCAAAACACATAAAGAAAACCTAATAAATAGAAATAATAGAAATTACATAAGAATGTAATAAAAATTATGCAAAAGTAAACTTAAAAATGGCAGTAACAATATTGTGTGAGGTATTGAAAATAACTCCATATGAGCACCCCAATTTCAATTGTAATTTTCATTGTTTCTTCTAGATTGGGAGATCTTGCATTCTTCCATGATGAAGATGGCATCTCAACTCTGAATTGTTGTAGATTGAATTAACAATTTAAGTCACACACAAATAATTTAAAATTATCTAAATACTTTAAAATTACTTCACAAATACTCAAGTGAGGATTGAACATAAATTAAAAAAGTGCTAACCTTCTCCATTAAGTTTCCTTTGATTGGGCCAAGGAAAGTGTTCCTAAAATGGGAACAAAGATGTGGAATTGTTCTTGTCAAACTGGAAGGCCCAACCTAGCTACCAGCATTCATTGGTTTCTCTTGAAGTTTTCATGAAGGCCTTTCACCTAAATCTATGTCGCCTTCAACCTATCTCTATACTATAGTCATTTCTAAATGCAATGTGTTTAAGGATACCATGTGTAATGATACTCATCGCCACATCAATCCAATAAAGTATTTATGGTAACTGAGGTGGCTAGGTAAGGGGTTTAGGATCACACCTAGGAGCTGGTGGCACTCTCAATGGGTTCCTCTTGGCAGCAGGCCAATCTTGCGAGAATACAAGCCAAACACTCTAGAACTCGGTAATGTCATAATAGATTACAAGTAAACCGGGCACAAACTCATCCCATATATATTGGAGGAAGAGTTATGGAACCACATTATTATTGTAGGGATGTTTATAATAAACCATAAACCACCTATGCATCTAGTTCTCTTTCCATGGTTGGAAATGACACCAATCCATGCAGACACACGTATTTTTAATATCTGGCAGTCTCTATGTTTCGGGATCAATGAACTTACTATATAATTCATCTTTGGTAATATTTAATGCTTTTATCCTTCCATAGAAATGTTGGTGGAGTAGTACACTTGCATCCTAGTTGTATACTCAATCATCTCTGTCAACTAGTGGTGTGCATGGTTAAGGGAGTCAGTTGAGCTCTTGATTAAAATGGAAAGGGACAATGGAGATGGTTCCCATGTGTTTCTTAATTCTTGAATATACTCTCTCATTTGGTATAGGTAATGGCTCAAATCATATTGGTTTTGATTTGGTTGGGGGTGTTATACCATTAAATGTCACTTCTTCATCCAAGTAATGACTCCATCCCATCGTTACACAAAATGACACTCTGGATTGAAGTGACCATAAAATTATAGATGTATGAAAGCCTTGATACATGTTTTTTTCTTCATATTTTCCACTTTTTCAGAATAAGTTTTCCTTGCACTCGTGGGTCCTTCCACAGAAACTCATGGGTCACTCGCGGGTAATTCCATATGCAACCACGAGTCATCTATGAAAATTTGTAATCATGACTTCCCTCAAGGAAAGTCGCGAGTCACTCACAATTTTCCTTATATATTCCCACGAGTTCCATTAAAAAAAAAAAAAGAAAAAAAAAAGATGATTAGTCTAGGGGCATTTGGGTTCAAATTGGTATCTTCACTAACTCCCCTAACCATCCTAGTCATTGAAACCTTTTCTCACTAGAAACTATAAAGAGAGGGGAAGGGTAGAGGATAGAGGAAGCAATTTTGGAGATAAATGTTATGCTAGTGGAATTCATTAGAGAGAGGAGAAAGAGGACTCAATTTCTTGTTCTATAGAAGAATCTTGTCTCAGACAAGGTTGTAATGTTTCCTGAACTTAATAAAGAGCCTCTTTCTTCCATATTTTACTTAGTGCATGCTTTTGTTCTGATGAATCATGATCTATATTGTTATTTATTTATAAATGAAATTGTAATATGTTCATGTTTATTTATATAACAATAATATATATTGTTGTGGAATATCAATCTATGTTGCAGGTATAGAACATCATAAGGATAACTAAGGAAGAGAGTTAAATCTTAGATCAACTGTCGGTAGAAAGGTACATGTTCCACTAACTCTATTTCTCTTATATATTTTTGTAAATAGTTGATGTCTACAATTCATACCCTAGTATGTTGGTGACCCTACGACCCCAAGTCAAAAGGTAGATATCCCTCACAACAAAATTTACGACTTTGCTGGGGTGTCTAGTTTGTGTTGGGGCCTCTTCAATCAAGTTTTATGTCCAGTTTTTCTCTCTCTATTTCGTTTCATGGTTTGTAATTATTTCCTTTCAGCAGGGTATTTTTAGATCTTTAGGATTCTGAGCATTATTATTTTTCTTTTTGAAATTTTTGGGAACCACTTGTGGGTTGCTAGTACTTGCAGTCATTATTTCTCTATAAATTTTTGGGTTTCCTTGAGGACAATCGCGAGTGACTCATGGTTCTGTCAAAGTACATTCGCACTTTCCTGTAGATCGGTATACATAAAGGTAGGGTTTGTATCCTTTGAATGGTTTTGATAATATCCCACCTACTTATAAGGTTGTCCCTTGAGTCTATACTGGTCTGTAGCCTGTTGTAAGTCTATGTTATCTGACTTCCATAAGTATTTTTTGAGTAAGTTAGGTTGAATGCATGAGTAGGGTTTCTCTTAGACCTTCTCACTTGGAACCTTTGGTTGAGGTCTGAGTAGTTCTTGAGTGTTTTTATCTTGATTAGTTCTTGTGTCTGCTCATCTCTGTATGATTTCTTTTTAAGTTAATTTGAATTGTACTTCTTCCAATTTTTTGATCTACCTTGTTTCCAATTTGAAGTAGTTCAGCTCAAGTAGGTTTTTCACCCAACTTTGCAGAGTCTTAAAGGTTGTGATTGTGAGACCCAAATAATAAATATTTCTTTTACATATGTTTATGTTTCTTACTTTCTTAGGTGCATTAGTTTGCATTTATATTTATATTTTTTAAAAGATAAAATGAAAACAAAGAATTTAGTTGTATTGTTATTCTTAGATATGCTCATTGTATGTACTCTTTTATATTAGTTTCAAAAAGAAAAAGTTCAAAAGTCTTCTGTTTTTCAAAGTTCATAAAGCAAGTTTCATTTGTTTTGAAAAAGGGAAAAGAACTTGAATAAATTTGTATTTTGAAATTTTTACATCATATTATGCTTTTTCTTTCAATTAAGTCAAAAAACCACAACTTTCACTTCCATTACTTGAGTAATAACAACCCTAAAAAGAATGCCATTAATTAAAATTTACTAGTAACCTTTTTTCTTTCTAGGGCCTACATTAAGTAACTTAGGCTGGTATCTTGGACTAGGTCATATAAAACTATCCAGCATGGTTTAAACTCATACTTGGTGGCTTATCTTCTAGGTAAATCCAAGTTTTCAAGAGATCAATCGGAAAGCTCCTCTAACACAGAAGTTAAAAACGAGGTTGTGTGAGGACTTAGTTGTGGAGAAACCCCTCCAATACTTTGTTCGAGCATATACCGAGATTGTTGTGCATATAGAGGTTCTTTCAATACCACCCTTGGGCCCCTTGAGGTGTTGGTATTGTCTGAGTTTGGGGCTTAGCTACCTTTCCCATGCACACCAGTCATACCGGTGAATTTTCTATTAGAATATTTTTGTAATCCTGATAGCCTTAGTATCCAGACTTTAGGATTATTTCACAGGTGGCAGTGGAAGGTTATTTCCTGTGTGCCTAGGGAGGACTTAGGAGGAAACCTCAAATAAAAATTTGGGAGGGAAGTTTGGTGATTCAAACGCTTGCACCCATAAAAATTATCGTGGGACCATAGGTAATTGTTCTTCGATCTTCATTGGTTGGTTTTGGGACCTAATCATCCCATACACTCCTTTGGTAGGTATATCTTTTACCTTTCTATGTTTGTGTGTAATACCCCGGTTTCAACCCTAATTGCATTAAATTATAAATGATGTAAATAATGTTAATAAATCATGGTGTGGAGCTCAAGGAAAAGGCCCCGCCATGGATTTAGTGTTCTACATTTCGGCAATTAAAATCAATGCCAATGGTTATCATTCTAGTTGATGGCACAATATAATTTGTACATTATGTAAATATGCAATTAATAAAATACCCGCAACTAGCCATGTCAATGCAACCTTAAAGAGATGGGGGCATGATTTCCTAAGGATAAAGGGGGGGGATGTTTAACCTTTAGCCAATGGAAAGAAGCCAAGTGTCAAAAGGAGAAACCATTAGCTCCCAACCAGATTTCTTGTCTTATTCAACCACCCACTTAATTATGCAAGGAGTGATTTGGGAAGTTATTGTCTTAGGGCTTGGGAGATGTGGGTAGCCATCAGTTATGGAAAGGCCGATAGTATTTGACCAGACGCATGCACAAGGGGAGAGTTTGTTGGGCTATGGGAAGACTCGGGTTTTATACCATTAACTTCGCACCAACAAAAAGACCCATAGTGTTGGCCCTTTTAGCAACAACCTGCGAACAGGTTGCAGTCTCACCCGAAACAGCTATGGGGTGCCGCAGAATCAGGTTTCTGCAAGCAGAAGAGGGATATTACTGTACCTTTAGCCTTAACAACAAATATTTATACAATATAGAGCTTCGAATTTTACTCAAATAGCTTTGTAGTTAGATAAACATAGTTTCTTACTTAACCATTAACTGGGAATTCACAGCGAAGTTAATATATAGCAGTTATATTACTTTATCATTTATCTACTTATCAATGCATGAAAAGAAACATAACAGAAACAACACAAAAGAACAACCACAACACAAGATATAATGTGTTTCACCCCCAGGGTAGGGGCTACGTCCACAGAACTGCGCTTTATTCAACTTTATACAAAACAATAGTTCTGATCTGCGCACTCAGCTGTACATCCATCCTTCAAGTCTAACTGCGCACTTAGCTGCAGTTCCTTCTTACAAAAACCCTCTGCGCACATAGCTGCATAGGTTGTCCATGCACATAGCTGGGACTTAACCTTAAAACCCAAAAATAGATCTTAACTTCTCATCACATGATCCTCATTTCATTAGATACCCTTGACATCTTTACATGAGTGCCTATTTATACAAGTGCACTATTACAAAATCATGGGCTTACACCCGAAATTTATGGACAATTACAAAAAAGAGGGATTTGACTCAACCTCGACACCCCTAAGACTATTTTGAGTCACAACTCTGCTTACAAGCTTCCACAAAAACCACGGAGTTACCAAAATTAAGGACCGTTAAGGTGCGCGCCCCAACAGGCCCCTAAGACTCACTAGTGTCCCGTCCCGGGACACTCTCCTGCTTGTCTGGTGGGAGAATCTTGTTAGTGAAGATAGTAAACTGTTGTCGGCTGCTTGATCCTTCCCTACTAGCTCCTTTTGCACTTTATCGAGTTCTATATCTGTCTGCATCTCTGTAACCATCATATTTAATTTTCCTGCCCTCCTGCTCCCTTATATGTCTGTCATCATCGTCATCCCTTCTACTACTTCTACCACGGCCGCAGCTTGCTTGATCCTTCATCCTTTCATCCTTAGCAGACTACCTATGTTCCTTATGCTGCTGTCTTCCTTCGCAATATTTATGATGGTCATGGGAATCATTGGGCCTTCTAAATATATCAGCGACTCCATCCCTCAAACTACCTCCCATTCATGTCCTATCAAACATTTGACCATCCACAACTTTGGGTCCTTAACAGACGGTATCCCTATGATTGCATGGCAACGTACTCTTGCATAAGACAAACATCATGCCTCCATTCTGCTAAGCCAGGAGGATACATCTCGGGATCCTTCGGAGTCTTCCCTGATTGCTTGTGTCTGTCTTTGTTCCTCTTAGAACGAACTTCTGGTTTAACTTTCTTCCTGGTAGATCATGTCTGCATTGGCTGAGTCGGTGCTGGGGGAGTTTATTCGCACGGTGCATATGCAGGAGGGGTGCTCATAAGGTTCTGTAGACCCCTCTTTTCGAACTCTCTCAACAATTCCTGGACTTCGCGATCAGCTGACATGGAATGAATTGTAGAGCTCAAGAAAATGCAGAATGCAACATTCGCAGGTCTGAGTGACTTCTTATCGAATCCAATGACCATTCTTACCAGAAATGTGCATTGAAGACACCAAATCTGATAGACGTCTTGTCTAAACGGTGCTAGATTCCCCAAAATCCCATCATTACAGGTAGTTAATGTTGTTAACGTACTGGCGCCGCCAAACCTGCTTTTTCCCAACAGTCACATTTTAAGCTCCGACCCACCTTTCTTCTTCGGCACAATCCGTAACTCTAGCTGCACCCCAATAAGGGTCTTCTACACAGTACAGACCTTCAACACATCCTGACACCATGACATAATTTCTTCGACAGCCTCAATGATTCCTACAGCGAGCATCTTATCTAACTCCATTCTGAATTTTTCTTTATACTTAGGATGCAGCCTATAAGGGCGCTGCTTCACAGGCTTCGCATCAGGTTTCAAAGGGATTTTTATCACTCCTATATCACCAAGGATACCTTTCATTTCTGAGAACTTCGTCGGAAATAGGTCCTGATACTCATGGAGAAGTTGGGTCACTTTGCTCACCATTTCTTCATCCCAATAATATCCAATGGTAGCGTACTTAGGCTTTTCTTCTGATCCAATTTTTACTTGCCTTGTTTTTAAGGGATGAGTCACTTCAGGTGCTTTGACTGCTGGTCCATGTACTTTGCAGTATCCTTCTGACTCAAAAATGTTAATATTGTGCGGATCTTCATCCTCGTCAATTGTGAGGTTATAACATTCTACTGCATTAGCTTCTTGTGCCTTCCAATCAAGTTGGTGCTCTGCTATTTCTTTATCATCAAACACCTTAGTATGGATCAACCTAATAGCTACGTCCAAAGCAGGACAAACCTCATTAATAGAAAATGTCAGCACAAAACTATCAACAAGACTATCCCAACTTAGAGTACCATGGCGAAGCCCCACCTCCGCATACCACTTCTTTTCTATAGGTTCCAGAGTGTGCACAAACCTATGTACCCATTCTTCATGAGGTACATGCTTCCATGCTTCGTAACATTGTTCCAAATGTTCCTGAGGGCTAGTCTTACCATTAAATTTGCTTCGTACCTCCTGAGGTTGATCCTTGAATCTCAGGCGAAGGGACTTTTGACAAGTTTCCCAACTATGAATGTACTTTTTATGACCATTCCACCATCTAGCAGCTATGGCTCTAAATACTAAATCTAGAGTCTCCATTTTTTGTGAATCTGGTACCTGCTCTGAAAATTGCAAAATAAAATCTTCGGGGTTTGTCAAGCCATCAAAAATAGGTAAGACTCTTGTCTATGAGCCAAGACATCTGAGAGACTTGGTAATTCTTGCACATTGATGTCCATGTAGTTCATAAAGTCTATTCTGCAAATTCTCTAAGCCTTCATCTGAATCAGTCATGCAAGAACTATCACACTTCTAGTCCATTATACCTTCAGGAGTAGGGTTAACATAGTCTTCTTCTTTAGCTGTGATGTTGTAGATATGATCCAAAACATCCTAATCTTCATCTCTGACTGGCTCTGTGTACCTTTCTCCTTGAGAAAGGTCTAAGGGTACTATGACTCTCAAGCCTTTACCTTCAAAAGTCATCTGCCTGCTCTTAAGGTTGATTACTGCAGAATTCTCTATTTCCCATTCAATTCCCAGCAACGCTGGATAGGGATTGCTATCATCAATTATTTCAATGACTTCAAAATTTGCTAAGGTACTAACTCCATCAATGTCTACTCAGACACTAGGGAATCTTCCTAGGGGCACAATATTCTGCTGATTAGCTAATCTCATCTGTATAGGGGACCATTCAAGGGTAGGTTTTCCCATTTGTTTCCATGTCTGCTTAGTTAAGACATTTACTTCTGATCCCGGGTCTAAAATGATATCGGTCATGTCATACTCTCCTATCTGAGCATGCAATCTCATTTCTCTTCTAGTCCTTCTAACTCTATTAACAGTTTTTTCTTTACTATAGCTTCGCTGAGGCTCGCAAGAAGCAATAAATTTCTGTAACTCATTTAAAGCATTCTGATTTCTTAAGAGCTTCATACAACTCTCTAAAAATGACAACAGTGTACTTACTTTATCCGTCAAAGCTTCTTGATACTGTAACTGCTGTTGATGCTGTTGCACAGGTGCTACTGATGTGCTCAGATCAGCAAAGTCTTTTCTGGCTTCCATAAATGTTTCTTTTTCCCTTCCCACATCGAAGGTTGGAACTTTCTCTGGGGTCTTACAAACCCAAGCCTCGTCAGTCTGTTTCTCCTTGTTCTGCACTTGCGTCGTAGCTCCACTCCTTGTAACAACATTAATGGATGGGATAGGTCTTTTCTCTATAGAAATCATCTAAATATTCTAAGTAGGAGTGCCATTTCTTTCTTGTATTTTAGCTATCAACTGTGGGCATTGCTCAATAACATGATCTATCGCTCTGCAATATCGGCATGTCATAGTTGGGTTCCGACAATATCTAGCTAGATGTCCTGCCTGATTACAGTTATAGCACACAACCTGGCCTTGACCTCTTATAGGCATGCCACCACGACCATGACCTCCAAAAGTACCTCGACCTGATGTACTACCATGGTAACCATATCCATCATTGCCTTGTGCATCAGTTTGTACCCTATAAGCATCATAGGTTCGCTCTCTCATAAGGTCAAATCTGTGACATTCGTCTTTGTTGTGTCCTACTGACTTACAAAACTTGCAATAAGGATTCTTGGGGCCTTGAACATATCTCTGCATTAGATAGCAGTCTTCAGGTCGATGCTGGCTAGTTGTTCTACAGATCTCACAATATAGAACATTAGGGTTAAATGGGTTTGGCGCACCAGTATTCAGGTAATTTCTTAACGCAGGACAATGTTCCTTGTCATGACCTTCTGTCCTACATCGTGTACACCAAACCTCTTCATGAATAGATTTCCCCTTCTTCATGTCGCAAATCTCCAAATCCATTTCTTCCAACTGTGCTTGTATTTGGGCTATGCCATAATTATCTTCGACAGGAGTTGTTTCAAGCTTCATAGCAATTTCCAAATCCTCTTGCTGATCAGCAACCTTCTGTTGCATAAGTGGAGACCTGATATGAGGTAATAGAGCTGCAATGAACCATTCTTTATGCTGTGCTGGTCCAATAGTGAAACTAAATTGATCTAGCAGAACTTTGAACCGCTGATCAAAGTCCAAAACTGATTCACCTCGCTTCTACTGAATCTCTTTCAGTTCAGTTATACACTGTGACTCTGATTTAGGATTCTTGAACTCTTTGATCATTGCTACTTTAATATCAGCCAAGACATGGTTCTAAGTACTGGAAACATTCATAAACCAAGTCAAATATCGGTCTCTAAAATAAGTAACCAACTGTGCTCTTCTTATATCTTGATCCATAATGTTCTTTGCAGTCCACACAGCTTCACATAAGAACCAAAACTGTTCTGGATCGTCTGATCCAGTTCCTTTGAAGACTGGGAGCTTGATATCATCAATCATATGGGCCATAGTGGATCAAGGGGGGGAAGAACTTACTAGGGTAGACTGACCTGCGACAGGAATACTCGGGCTAGGGTTACTTTTAGGCTGCGACGGGTTCTTAGGGGTAACAGATCTTTGCGGCAGAGTTATAGGAGAGTTTCTAACAGAAGGGGTTTCTTTAGATTCAGGGTCTTATGGAATTAATGGTGTATACTCGGTATTCTAGCCTAGGGTATAGGATTCTAGGTTTCTCTTGTATCTTTTACCGCTTTGCAGCAAACCACTTTGCTCGTTGAAGTTACTTTCACTTCCAAACATAGGTTAGTAAAAATAAATCTAGCAATCCAATTCTATAAGCAATATGCCTTTCTCAGCCAAGAGCATTTTAATTTGCAAACTAAATGAATTTAGGTACTTACCCCTTGGTCCTTGGAAAAACTGTCTCTCAGCTTTGCTAAAAGAGGTACTTGTGTCGATGGAAAACTCTGTCACAAATGCTTCAAGGGTTCGCGTTGTCCAGAAATCAACATCTCGTGATATTGCGTTGTTCACTCTTTTCAATATGTTAATTCTTGCGGGGGTCCAATCAGGAAACCGATCTTCGTTGAAGTTTTTCTTTCTTTCTGTCAACCTGGATAGCCACTGGTGCAATTCTATGTGGATACTACCAAAGAAAATTTCATAAACATCCGAAAAAACGTACCTTTGCAAGAATTCGTCCGAGCTATGATGAGGATCCTTGTTTTCTTGTTCAACAAATTTCAAATAAGTCTCTTCAATCCAGTCACCGATTTCTTTTACTGAGGGTCTCCAAAACATAGCCGTCTAGGTACGATGTAGATCCCTCTTGATTAGATACTGAGTTCAACCGGCAACGTAACCAATTTGTTGGTCTATGGGAAGACCTGGGTTTTATACCATTAAATTCGCACCAACAAAAATACCCACAGTGTTGGCCCTTTCGGCAACAACCTACGAACAGGTTGCAGTCTCACCCGAAATAGCTATGGGGTGCCACAGAATCAGGTTTCTGCAAGCAAAAGAGGGATATTACTGTACCTTTATCCTTAACAACAAATATTTATACAATACAGAGCTTCGACTTTTACTCAAATAGCTTCACAGTTAGATAAACACATTTTCTTGCTTAACCCTTAACTGGTAATTCACAGCGAAGTTAATATATAGCAGTCATCTTACTTTATCATTTATCTACTTATCAATGCATGAAAAGAAACATAATAGAAACAACACAAAATAACAGCCACAACACAAGATATAACGTGGTTCACCCCCAGTGTAGGGGCTACATCCACAGAACTGCGCTTTATTCAACTTTTTACAAAACAACAGTTCTGATTTGCGCACTCAGCTGCAGATCCATCCTTCAAGTCTAACTGGCACTTAGCTGTAGTTCCTTTCTTACAAACACCAAGCTGCGCACTTAGCTGCAGTTCCTTCTTACAAAAACCCTCTGTGCACACAACTGCAGAGGTCGTCCACCACACAACTGGGACTTAACCTTAAAACCCAAAAATAGATCTTAACTTCCCATCACATGATCCTCATTTAATTAGATACCCTTGACATCTTTACATGAGTTCCTATTTATACAAGTGCACTATTACAAAATCATGGGCTTACACCCGAAATTTATGGACAATTACAAAAAAGAGGGCTTTGACTCAACCCGGACAACCCTAAGACTATTTTGAGTCGCAACTCCACTTACAAGCTTCCAAAAAAACCGCGGAGTTACCAAAATAAAGGACAGTTAAGGTGCGCTCCCCAACAGAGTTTTCACCCATTATCCCTCATGTGGAAGAGGGGAGTGGATTATTCACTCATAGGGGAATCTACAGTTTTTCCTCACATAGGGTGTTCTCTATTTCCTCACACAGTGGAAGCTAGGAGAGCTATATTCCCTCCACATTTTTGGTCTATTGTGTTCTTCCTTCATGACTGGGGGATCCTGGGTGTTTTTCTCACCCATCACTCATCCATGTTGGGGCTCTCTCAAGTAGTTGGGAGCTTTCGGGGTGTGGAACTCATCTTTTTGGTTTGATGTGTATTTTCCCTCACATGGGTAGTCATTTTCTTCAATTTCCCATGCTGGGAATTCCTTTTTGGTAATGCACAATGAGTGGGAGAAGAGAACCACGATTTCTTGGATATTGTTGAGTTAGTTTTGGCCACATTAGGGCCAAAAAATCCCTTGGAAATGAATTTTCGTCAGGGGGTTGTTTTCACCCATCCTGGTAGATCATTTTGTTACCAAAACTATTTTTGGTTCATACTCAAAAATTGCATTTTGCTTTGTAATGCATCCTTGTGTTGGCTTGGCTGAGTAAATCCAAGAATCCATCTGTTAGTGGGATGACTATGTTTGGATGTGGTTATTGGCTTGATAGTAGTTTTTTGGCCTTGCTGTGTGTAAGTCTGTGTCCCCTAGTTCCTTGTGGAAATCATGACCAGCTCAGGGGTGGAAGTGATGCTGAAAGAGTAAGGAGCACACTGAACTATGGTTGGATGGAACTTTCCAACGACATAGCTAGTTGCAGGAAAGCTTCTTCTCAAGATCAGTATTCTTTTATTTTACCTCCGCAATTGTATCTATTTATGAAATAATATGAATATTTTGAATGCTTGAATGGAATGTGTTTTGCTTCCGGTGTATGCTATTGATTTATGCTTCTGTGTATGTTTTTAAGTTCAATGCATTTTATATCATGTTCATGGCGCTAGGTTTTCCAGATTTCTAGCAGCATTAGTCGCATCCTCTCTCTTGCAGAAGGGTGGGGACGTGACAGTGTGATACTTAGGATTTTTTAGCGGTGTTCTCTGTGGACTGCTTGTGATCTAGTACGACCTCTAGTTGTGTGATTTGAATATTTATCTATGGAAGATTAACCTTCCTGTAGGTCTCTAAGGTTGCAAAACCTTCCTCTACTTTCAACAGTGGAGCCTCCACTGCCACCTACAAGGAAAATATTGGACACAAATGGTTATTTTGAATCAATTGGTGCCAATGAAAGTCCAAGGGAACCTGAACTTTTTTATACTCAGAAGGATCCCTTGTCAAGTGGAAATTGAAGATTTGCAAGCTGAAGAGTTTGCAAGGAATTACAATTCACCACTTACCGACTTAAGATATCCCATTTTAGTGCATGTTTTTCTGCCAGGTCCACTTGGTATTGGTATTCTTTTGAGTTTTGTTATTTCTAATTTAGGAGAAGGTTTGGGGGATATGTCTACCCTTTATCCATCATGGCTAGTGGAGTCTCTCCTTCACCAGTGAGTTCACCAAATCCAAGTATATCTACCCCACCAATAGTTTCCTTAAGCTTTAATTCATCAACGCTAGTGTCTACAAATGCCCTACTAGCTAATCGATCGACACCTTCAAACACTACTAGTCTATCTAGCATGGTTGTCAATGGGATACCCAATGTACCTTTTACTTCTTCTCCATTATTTGAAAACACTCAAAGTGGTCCTAGTGGTTCCACTTCATTTTCCCAAGGATTTATATGGTATGGGGGACACATTCCTCCATCTGCCCCTTATGTATTTCCTTCACCTAGTTATGCTAGTGTGTCGTCTGGAAGCCCAAAACCTTTTTTGGGGTTCTGCTTTCATACTTCTAGTCAAGTGTCAGTTTCACCTTTTAAAATATTTCCCTTCTCACTTTTAGTTGCGGAATTATATCTCCTATATCTACAACTCTAGCTTCAACCAAAATCATTCAAACACAGTACAACACACCTCAGGTTAGTAATCCTTTGGCCTTTGGGTGGAGCCCCTTTCAAAACATTGTTAGTTATTCACAACAGATGGATGGGGCAAACTCCAACCTATATTTTGGGAACACTATTGCACGTATTTCCTCACCCAAGACTCCTCAATATCAATCTTTATCTAGGCCCAGATTACCCTTTTTGGCAAATTTAAACTTTCCAGACTTATCAAAACTCATGAATGACCTTTTTCACCATGATATGACTTGGACACCGGTCCCGATTAAATTACCTTCTGAAATTCCTAAGTTTGAAGGGAAAATTGGAGAGGATTCAGGTGACCATGTCACGAAGTTTCATTTCTGGTGCTCCTCCAACTCGTTAAACGATGATTTGATTCAGCTAAGGATTTTTCAACGAAATATGACAAGTGTAGCTCAAAATGGTATATTGAAATCCCATATACCTCCTACAAAATTTTTCTTGATTTAGCAATTGTTTTTATGAACCAATTTGAGCTTCTTGTCTAGTATGATGGCGACACAAACCTTCTATTGACCTTTCGGAAAAACAAGGCCACTCACATATCTAACCACATTCAGGAGTGGAGAAGATGAAAGAGGCTCACTAAATCCAATATTCCTCTTGAATTCATTTTGGAATGGTTTTTGAAGTCTTTATTGCCTTATATTTCAAAAGACGTTTCAACTTCAGGAGTGACCTCGAAGGAGGATTCCGTACTTACGGCCCAACAAATAGCTTTGATATATTCCTAGTCGGGGGTTCTCTATGATATTATTCCCGAGGTGCCAAGGTACAACAAGATCTTTGCTAAACCTAATGCTAGACCACATGTCTATGGCATGGTGGGTTCAGTTTACTCACCGACTATATAATCATAGGCCAAATAGATACATGAATTTTCAATGAATCAATATGCAGCAGAGGAAACCAAGGATTACACCCTCTCACCCTAGAATGTAAATGTTTATACTATGCAATATACCCAAAAGGTAAATTACCATCCCGGTGGGAAAAACAATAAATGTTAGAAGGGTGAGGGAAATTAAAACAAGGAGAAAACCATGAACAATGTTGAGGGGGGGTAAAAGAGAAAAGAATAAAGTCAAATGTCCTTGCAAGATATTGAAGAATACCATTTGACCAATCAATGTCCCTGAATGGATCAAGAACAAAAGTTGCTAAAACAACAAAAACCTATCATCCTGAAGGATCTGTTCTCGCAAGGAAAAAATGCAACTTCTACTGAACTGAAAAACGTTGGGGGCACATAAAATGTTGCTTCTACTGATCAATCCTATATCAATATGGTTTGACCCCATAAATTACTACAAAAAATAGACAAGAATTATGAAACAGAGGCTCAACAGAAAAATGATGAACAGATTGTCAAAACATCAACCCTACTTTCAATTCAGAAACCGGATGATACTATTCCAAAGATACTGAAAGGTGTTTTCAAATCAATATTTCATAACACTAAATCGAGGGATATTTAAAAAAACTCAATTGAAGAATACTTGGCCCAAACTCCTTTTGCAATGTAAACCTTATAAGTGTTTCAGATTTGTCCTTCGCATCAAGATGCACTTTTGGCAGCCATCAGTAGTATGGAATTTCCGAGCCTGATGGCCAAGTTTAATCTTTTTGATGTCAAGCCATGCCTACCTTGACATGTCGTATTTTGGATTGATGTAGTTTATGGTGGAAAAACGATTGGACAAATAGTGGTAGAAAAAGGTGCATCCACATGTGTAATGTCGATTTGATTTTGGAAAGCATGAGAATCCCCTGATTTTGTCCCATCTAATACTTTTTTTAACTCTTTCAATGGAAGGTCTTTCAACCCTGTTGAGGCCTAGAAAATCACAGGTAACAATAGTTAGGGATTCTCCCCAATAAACGTTCCCAACTAGCCCGTTATTGTTTGGTATGGGGAATCCGTTCGGTTTATGGTCCGGCTACCGTAGGTCAAGTAACAAATTAAAAGGTTTTACCAGTTACGACCTGGTCCACCGTATATATTTTTAGTTTTTTGTCTTTAAGTATGATGTACAAGTGCCTATCTAAAAATGCATATTGATAGAGATAACGAGGAGTGTCACAATGTGATGCGCAGGTTCTTACCTCTCCTCTTAACTCTCTCGCATATAAATCACACACAACAAGAAACTAAATTTTAACTAACTAACCTATCCCTAGGGAGAAAAATTATCAGTTATCAATGAGTAATGTATTTATGTGCATGCATTAAGAAAAATTACAGATATTTGTTATTTATTTTAGAACACATGAACATTACTAGAAATATGAACAACACAATAGCTTATTGTTTATGACAGCCTTCATTAATCACAGTGGAAATTTCACAGAATAAAATGAAGTGCATTCATAACATGGAAAGAAAATCACCGAGTTAGAACAATCTCACAGTTAATGGAAGTAAGCTGAAAGAAAAATAGTTCACATTCAACCGATCCATAGCGAAAACATTTGAAACATTCCACCAAGATTTCTCTAGCAGGAAAGTTGTAATTATTTATTGAAAAAGGAAATAGTTCTTCATACAATGTACTTTCAGAAATGATCTAGGAAAAAGTCCTCTCTACATCTAAACTCTCCTTTATTTATACAAAAAAGCAAAACCTTTGGGCTGCCCCTCGATGACCTTTGGGCTTCCTCAACCTTTCAGTTCCAAAATTTTGTCTTGNTGCATTTTAAATTAAAATTTAAGAGAACTTTATGAAGAGGGACTAGCTTGGTCATTGATGAACTTTTTCCCAGCCTGGGCCTCTGCTACTATTGATATGCTCAGTAATCTATTGGTCTTTTTGAGATACTGTTAATCTTAGACCCTCACTTTCTTCTTCTCTTTTCTTTATCTCTACTTCTTCCTTGCTGCTTCTTCATTCTTCAGCCAACACTCTATCATAAACATAGCATGTTCTTAGGCCACTAATCTTTTACCAAAATAAAAAAAACTATATCAAGTTAGTTACCTTCTCCATATGCATTCTGTAAAAAAAACTATACATGGTATTAATGCATGAAAAGAAAAATGACAAGGCAAAGAAAATCCTGCAAATTTGTGTCTTAAAACCCTCTAAGTCCACTGTCTATAATCAAAATCACAACCCTAATAGAATAGAATCCTTATGAACCACATTTCCCCTACACTAGACTTTGCACTGTGCTCCTCATCGTATATAATCCCTTGGTGAAAAAGACGGGGGGGAGGGGGGTGCAAATCCCTATCGGCGATCGGCAGCTCTAAACATCAGGAGAATATTCTGATAGGAAGCCGCAACGGCAGGAAACAAACCAACTGTGGGTCCCATGAAACATAAAAACATCGACGATCGGAAGGACTAGCAGTCGGGTGGATAGTTCACTAGGCAGCCACAACAGGGGGTGCAAATAGACTACGAGCTCCACGGATCATAAAACTGTCGGTGATCAGAATCTCTAAGCACTATGCATTGGCAAGTCAAACCTCAACACTTTCGTAGCATCGGTGATCTTGAGAACTAAATGCTATCGATAGTTATGCATCAGTAATCAAAACTACGAACCACTAATGCATCGGCCATATAGTCTGATCGACAACCACAATGGCAGACTCACAAATAGCTATGGTTCCGTGACAAAATCCAATCCGTTGGCGATCAGAAAGACTAAATGCTACAGGTCGAAACTTTAAATATGAATGCCTCCATAGTGTCAGGAGCAAAGGACAAAACCTTTGATCAAAGTCAAAAAACATTTCGACAGTGATAAACAAAATTGCTGATAGTCAAAATAAAAAAAAGTTGAAACAATGAAATGAAAAGGAGATAAAACACGCATCGGTGAGAAACGAGACTGTCCATCGGGACGATAACTTCTTGCCATTCAAAACATCGGTGGTATAAAGGACTAATGCCCTGAATCCTTCATCAAACGACTTCTGAAAGCGATAAAATCATCGGGAAAGTAAACATTAAGCTTTGAAAAATAAACAAAACTCCATAGTCTTTTATGCATTGGCTAAACAAATGGCAATACTAGCTCATTCAAATCCCAAAACAAAGGAAAAACAGTTGACCATACTTCTGACATCAAAATATCAAATTTTATAGTAGAGGAATGACAAATCTCAGGAAGCCAAACAACCCCAGGCTAAATAAAAGCAAAAGGAGGGTCCAATTTTTTTTAGAAATTTGGGAAAAAAGGTTGCAGATGCAACAATTGGCGACTACCTGGAGAACACAGATCTTTGGACAATATATTCCTTGATCAACAGACTGTTTTGACAATAAATACCAACATGTTGAATTCTTCTAGATGTCTTGATTTCCCAAATTGAAGATGTATGTACTTTTAATGATCGATGATAGTCCAATTTAGGGAAATGGAAACCAAGGTTTCAAATTCTAGATAACTCTTTTGAGGCCAAGAATATGAGTTTCATTTTTTACCTCTGTCTTCGGGTAGCTTCCAAATTGGACACCATAGGATTGTAACATATGGTAAATAGAAATATTCATTTTGTTCCTCATTCCCATTCCATTTTGCACTTTTGTGCTTTTGTACTTTTGTCCTTTCTTTTGAGTCCTCCTTTTTTCCTTCTTTTTGAAATTTTATTCAGGCACCTCTATCCATAATGTCCTTTTGTGTGAGAGATGTATTTAATTTTCAGCTCACGGACGGAGAAGAACTTTGGAAATCTTGTACTAATATGGTTTAGTACTTTGTTTTGATACATATTTCTTTCTCAGGATATTTTGACTCTTATTTTCCTTTTGGATTTCAATTCTTGGCATGGGATCATTTAAATATAATATAATGTTTACCCTACTTCCTCTTCATGGGTCTTTTGCTGTCACCCCCTAAGACATTTTTAATGTGATATGGATGGAGCCATGAAATAGTATTCCAGACCTTTTGATCTTGAGTTATTTTATAAGGATTAAGTTGGACTTCAATGTGTTCATATCCATTTAGGAAAACTGCTGAACTAGAAGAATTTTCAAATAAATCAATAGTACACAGTCTTATAATCAAGGATTTTAGTTAATCCAGAATTCTGATGAACTCCATACAACCAAAAGTTGTGCTTATTTATTAAAATCAATCAAAATATAACTAAACAAACACAACAATATGAATAAAAAATAAAACAAACCAATCAGTTTATTTATGTACACGATAACCAAAAAAATAAAAATAAAAATCAAGAAAAATAAAGTTTGAGAGCCTACCCATTATCTAGTTCTACCGAACTTGAATTAAAAACTACATATGAAACTAAATCTACTATTTTACAGTCAATCTCATCAGCTCATGAAAATCGAAGGAGATCAGGGTGGGTGTCTGGTGTACTGCTGGCTTCTTCAACTAGGTAATTTCCCGGTTCCAATTCAATGAAGTAATTTCCCAACACAAAATTCACTGGTTCATTTTTTCCCTCAAACTGAGTAACATTGTACTTCATGTGAGGCTCTCTTAATATTTTTATCTGATTGGGACTTCCCTTATGAGGCAACCATAGATGTGACCATTCTAATTTGAAGTATCCAGCTAGCCTTGCCGACCAGTCTCGACTCAAAACAAGTCCATAAACATCAGGTATGTGTGCTACTACAATATCGATGTACTGACATACCTTCTCATTTGCAGATAAGTGAATTAGAACATCTTCCATTTCTCCTATTACTTTCACATTTGTCCTATCTAATTGAATATCTTACCAAGTGGATGGTTTAGGATGTCCATTAATTCTCTTGTAGACTAAAAGTGGCATAACATTGATTGATTCCACTGAGTCTAATAAACAGTTGTGCACATTATAGTTGAAAACATCAAAAGTCAGGACAATTGGTGGGGTTTTAAACTTAGACTTACCTCCCACACTTGCTTCAACAACTTCTTCTTCAAGTTGGTTGTCAGTGGGAAGCTCTTCTTCTGGTACTTCAAGTGCTTTTAAAAGTTTTTCTTTCTGCTGAGGTACATTACACATTTCAAATAACGAGATATTTGCCTTAGCATTTTTAATATCTTCCACAATATCATACCGCATCTCAGGTGCTTTGAGATTCCTCTTGACATTATCAACCTTGTATTCAATAGGCTTAACAGGCATGTTAATTTTCTTAGGTTCTTGACTTGAAATGGTAAATTTAGGTATTTTATCAGTTGTAGTGTTCTTTTTTATCTTCTTCATATTTTCTTGAAGTTTCTTGATCTTCAGAAGTATTGAATTGTCTTCTTTTAACAAACCATGACCTCTTGTTGTCACATTAGTTTCTGATGTTTCCTCTTGTTTTAGAGAACCTTCTTCTTCTATATCAAACAATGAGACACAGTCCCATAAAACCAGAGTATCCTCATCTTGTTTTTCTGTGGATTGATTGTCCCTTTCTTCCTCATTAGTTTCTGTTAATTTGGAGTCCAATAATTGATTCATTCCCAACATCATACAATTGATCCATTGTGGGCAGTTCTTTTCCGAATGAGGCTTCTAATGAAAGGTACAAAAATTATCCATGCCTACATCAATTAAATTCATTGCTATAGGACTGTGTGGAGGAGTTTTAGGTTGATTTTCGTCCTCCCACTTTTTATAGTAAGGCTTATATGATTTGTGAGCCTCTATTTCCCTCTCTAAATCTATCACTATGTTGGATAAATTTTGCATCATCTTCAACATCCCTTCAAAATCATGTGACTGCTCAACCTTAGGCTTGGTCAGTAATAAAGTTTTTTTGCTTCCAAAATTATTTTCTCCCGACTGCTCAAGATAATTTTCTATGCTTTCCAACTCAGCCTCTACCTTCTCAGCTTCCTCATAAGTTTCTGCTAATGTAGGTCTCACTAATCTCTTGGAAAACATGGCTAGATCAGGCCCAAGGGTTGAGGTATAGTATTCTATCAGAGCATTTTCAGATGGCTTATTTAATGTAGTAAAATTGTTTAGGTAAGCAGAAAATATTTGAGTAAAATCATGTACTTTTTCTGTTCTTTCTTTCTTTAGAGCACATAACCCCTTCATCAAGGCTGCATGAGTTTTCTGAACTGCATATTTACTTCTAAACATTCTCTCAAATGTGTTCCAATCAATGATTGAATTTGTAGGAAGTGCAAAATACCATGAGGCTGCTTTTCCTTTCAGAGTGTGGGGAAACAATCTACACACTACATCTTCATGCTCCCCAGCTCGTAATCCTTCTATAGCCAGGTAAAAACTTTGTAAATTATCATCTACCAAAACTCCTTCACTTGGTTCAAACTTGGGTAACATCTTGTCAAAAGCTTGAGGCAAATCATGCAAGGGAGGTGCCAATTTTAAAGGTGACCTAGCTCTCCAAGCAGGCAGTGGAGATGGTTGGTTTGCATTTACATGAGCCATGATTCTGAGTGGAGAATGAGGTGGTGACTGAATAGGGGTATGAACAGGTGAATATTAAGGTGTATCTGGGTCCAACGGATTCAAAGGTTGGTCAACTTCTTGTGAGGCTTCTTCTACCAACACTGAGTCTTCTAATTTAGGGTGATCTTTCTTCTGATACTGTCTTCTAGGTAAGATAGAAATGATAGGTAATCCTCCAATTTTTTTCACATATGCCCTAGTGATTCTTCTTAAATCATCAACCACTTCATTATCTATAGGATACAGATACCCTTTCTCTTTATCTTTAGGAGTGGATTTTTGAAACAAACTACTTTCAGAACTATCATCGGTGGAACAATTTAGAGGAAATGAGTTTCCTTAGCCAACCATGCACTGGTGGCCCTCCTTCTAGCACCAAAAAACTATTGATGCCTAGAAAATCATAGCTAACAATAGTTAGGGATTCTCCCCAATAAACGTTCCCAACTAGCCCATTACTGTTTGGTATGGGGAATCCATCTAGTTTACGATCCAACTACTGTAGGTCAAGTAACAAATTAAAAGGTTTTACCAGTTACGGCTTGGTCCACCATATATATTTTTAGTTTTTTTTGTTTAAGTATGATGTGCAAGTGCCTATCTAAAAATGCAGATTGATAGAGATAACGAGGAGTGTCACAATGTGATGCGTAGGTTCTTACCTCTCATCTTAACTCTCTCGCATCTAAATCACACACAACAAGAAACTAAATTTTAACTAACTAACCTATCCCTAGGGAGAAAAATTATCAGTTATCAATGAGTAATGTATTTATGCGCATGCATTAAGAAAAATTACAGATAGCTGTTATTTATTTCAGAACACATGAACATTAATAGAAATATGAACAACAAGATAGCTTATTGTTTATGACAACCTTCATTACTCACAATGGAAATTTCACAGAATAAACTGGAGTGCATTCATAACATGGAAAGAAAATCACTGAGCTAGAATGATCTCACAGTTAATGGAAGCAAGCTAAAAATGAAATAGTTCACATTCAACCGATCCATAGTGAAAACATTTGAAACATTCCACCAATATTTCTCCAGCAGGAAACTTGTAATTCTTTATTGCAAAAGGACATAGTTCTTCTTACAATATACTTTCACAAATGATCTGGGAAAAAGTCCTCTCTACATCTAAAATATTCTTTATTTATACAAAAAAGAAAAACCTTTGGGATGCCCCTCGATGACCTTTGGGCTTCCTTAACCTTTTAGTTCCAAAATTTTGTCTTATAGTATGTGCTCATAATTTATACAATATGTTACATTTTAAATTAAAATTTAAGAGCTCTTTATGAAGAGGGACCAGCTTGGTTGTTGATGAACGTTTTCCAAGCCTGGGCCTCTGCTGCTATCGATCTGCTCAATAATCTGTTGGTATTTTTGAGATATTGTTTATCTTAGACCCTCACTTTCTTCTTCTCTTTTCTTTATCTTTGTTTCTTCCTTGCTAATTCTTCATTCTTCAGCCAACTCTCTGTCATAAACATAGCATGTTCTTAGGCCATTAATATTTTACCAAAATAACAAAAATTGTATCAAGCTATTTACCTTCTCCATATGCATTCTATAAAAAATAAACTATACACAGTATTAATGCATGAAAATAAAAACGACAAGGAAAAGAAAATCCTGTGAATTTGTGTCTTAAAAACCTCTAAGTCCTCTGTCTGTAATCAATATCACAACCCCGGTAGAACATAATCCTCATGAACCACATTGTCGCTACACTAGACTCTGTACTATGCTCCTCATTGTATATAATCCCTTCGTGAAAAATACGGGGGGAGAAAAAAACCCTATCGGCGGTCGACAACTCTAAACATCGGGAGAATAGTCTGATAAGCAGCCGCAATGGTGGGAAACAAAACAACTGCAGGCCCTGTGAAACATAAAACCATCAATGATCGGGAGGACTAGCAGTCAGGTGGATAGTTCACTAGGAAGCCGCAACGGTAGGCAACAAACAGACTACGAGCTCCGCGGATCATAAAATCATTGGCGATCGGAAGCTCTAAGCACTATGCGTTGACGACTCAAACCTCAACACTTCCATAGTGTCGACGATCCCGAGCACTAAACACCGTCGATAGTTATGCGTCGACTATCAGAACTACTAACCACTAATGCATCAAACATATAGTGTAATTGACAACTGCAATGACGGACTCACAAAAAACTATGGTTCCGCGACAAAATCCAATCTGTAGGCGATCAGAAGGACAAAATGCTATAGGTCGGAACTTTAAATCTGAACACCTCCACAGTGTTAGAAATGCAAAGGACAAAAACCCCGATCAAAGTCAAGAAAAAATTCTGATAGTGATAAACAAAATTGCCAACAGTCAAAATAAAAAAAAAAAGTTTAAACAATGAAAGAAAAAGGAGATAAAACACGCATCGGCAAGAAATGAGATGGTCCATCGAGATGATCACTTATTGCCATATGAAATGTTGGCGGTATAAAGGACTAATGCCCTGAATCCTTTGTCAAATGACTTTCGACAGCGATAAAATCATCGGGAAAGAAAATTTTAAGCTTTGAAAAATAAACAAAACTCCATAGTATTTTATGCATTGGCTAAACAAACGACAATGCTACCTCATTCAAATCCCTAAACAAAGGAAAAATAGTTGACCATACTTCTGAATTCAAAATATCAAAGTTTATAGCAGAGGAATGACAGATCTCAGGAAACCAAACAATCCCATGCTAAATAAAATCAAAAGGAGGGTCCAAATTGTTTTTAGATATTTGGGAAAAAAGGTTGCAGCTGCAACACACCCACATGGTATCCTATCATCTTCTGAAATAAAACTAGCAGGAAAAATGGTCTCTGTAGAAATCCAAGTTGTTGATTCCCCTCTGGACTACAATTTACTTTTGGGGAGGAGTTGGACCTATGCAATGTGTTCTATTCTATCGTCCGTTTTTCGAGTCCTTGTGTTTCCACACAAAGGAAATTTGGTGACTATTGACCAACTGTCATATACTTGGAAGGGTCGTATGGAGACTTTAGATTCTAACATACACTTGATTGATTAGTCGCGCTCTAGGAATGAAATTTTGGGAGTTGGGATGTACACATAATTAATGGGAACATTTTATATGCCCACTCCCATAAAATACCTAGGCATGACTAGTGTAGGAAAGAACATCTACACGATTGTAGATAGAACTGAATCGCGGGTTCTGCCTTTGCAAGAAGAGCCTCAATTTCCCTTATTAGTAGCAGAAGTAGCCTATCAATCTATATTTGATGCTACTGTTGATTCCATCTCGACTCCTCCAGTATTATAAGAGTCAGATGGATCTTACTTGCTCGCATGGGAATAGAACTCAAGTTATTCTTATGACTGCTTAGATATGGTTTTTCCATCTAATGAAACAATTAGGGAAGCTACGATAGGACTAGAGAAAATTTGTGAAGATTTACATCACAATTCCTACTTCCTTACAGACCTAAGAAGGATAGAAAATCCTGAGTTTCATGTGATACTAGCTGAAGGTATTTATCAGCCTATGAATCCTTTGGCCAAGGAGGGAGTATTTGCCAAGGGAAACATGGAAAACATTTCCTCCACCATTCTGATCAATATCTCTACTAAAAAAAATGTCATGGATAATGTGCATATTGGAGCAAACTCTTCACCTGAAGAGATTGCCAGTTATATGGGCTTATTTAAGGAATTTCATGATGTATTTTCCTGGTATTACAAGGGAATTCCAGAAATCGACCCATCAATTGTGTGGCATTAAGTCAAAACTTACCCTAACATTAAAATTGTTCAACAAAATCTTAGACATGTGAATTTGCGGAAAGTGTTAACCATTCAGGCTGAAGTGGAAAACCTTTTGAAAGTTAGTTTCATTTACCCTTTCTCTCTAACATAATGGGTATCATATCCCATTCCAGTCGATAAGAAACAAGGGACTATACACGTTTGTAAGGATTTACGAGACTTGAATAAGTATTTCCCTAATGAAAATTACCCCAGACCATTCATTCATCATATTATTGATGCATTGCAGGTAGCAAATTTTTCTCGTTAAGGATGTTTTTTAGGGATATAACCAGATTTCGATTAAACTCGAATACCAACACAAAATTTCCTTTATATGTCCCTGGGATACATTCATGTACAAAAATATTCCATTTGGATTGATAAATTCCTTAGCAAGCTTTCAACATGCAATCAACTTTGCTTTCTATGATATCAAGAACATTGTCAAACCATACCTAGATGATCTTCCAACCCATTCTTGAAAGAGGAAGGATCATCCAAATCATATTCGCTTAGTTTTTGAAAGATGCAAGCACTAAAAGATCTACTTAAAACCCCATAAGTGCGTCTTCTGCAATGAATATGGGTGACTTTTAGGCTTCATTGTCTCCAACAAAGGTATAAGGATTGATCCGTTGAAAGTAGATTCGATTATTAGTTTTCCTCCTCCTCAAACCATCAGAAAGTTACAAAGTCTCCAAGGAAAGTCAAACTTTATCTGATGATTTATTGTGAACTATTCCAAGATCACTAAGGGTTTCATGCACTTGCTAAAAAAAGACACCCCATTTCTATGGGACAAAGCTTCTCAACAATACTTCAAGGTATTAAAGAAAGCACTGTTATCAACTGCTCTTTTTCTCCCGCCAGACTACAAAAACGACTTCATATTGTATCTGACTACATATGAGTCTACGATTGGTGTAGTGCTAGTTCAGGGGGATGAAAAGCTCCAGGAGAAGGTTATATATTATCTCAGTCGCTCTTTCGATGGTACTGAACTGAGGTAGTCACATGTGGAGAAACAGACTCTGGCGGGAGTCTATGTGTTGGCAAGGGGTTTGGGGCAAGTGAGTTGCGCAACATCGGGGCAGCTGCGCAAGCTCATGTGGTACCACGCAAGGGAATATCAGCACAATAAGCGGGAAAATAATTTCCTTTTGAATATTTTATGTATATTTTGACCAAGTTTTGTTGTAATAGGTCAGTAGTGGTTAGAATTCAGTTAGTAGTGGACCCTTGATGTAAAGACATAAGCCTATTTATAGATCTATTTTTGGGGCAATTAGGGGGAATGTAAAAAGAGTCGTAGGTGGGTAGTCATGAGCAATTGTATGTGATCGTATGCGTGATTGTAAGGGATAAGATCTAGTGAGATATTCTTTATGGAGGATTTTCTGTCTTAACTATGATCTTATCTGGATTTTTTCTTGATGTATGCAGTCTTCGGTTTTGGAGAAGAACTATGTAATGTGGTATATTTTCACTAGATTAATATGATGTGATCAGTATGGTTTGATATTTGTCTATTGTTATATATCTGTTATGATGTTTTGAATTTGTTTTGTTACAATGGCATAATATAGATTTGATTCAGTCTCTTTCTACTACATCAATGAGATCTATTGCTTTTATGTCAATGCAATCTGTGTTTCTATAACTGTTTGATGTGCTGTGAGAAGTGATGTTCCATGAACAATGCTGTGATATTGTGATAATGTGTGATGATTACATAAGTGATGGTGTCCCTCCATCGGATCCCCATATCCTCCTCTCCTACTCTCAAAAACTTGGTTCTGACAACTCTCCCTTGAATGCCTCGGGTGAGACCTCGTATGCTCTGCAGACATTGCTGGACAGGGTAAAACCTGTCTGGGCTAGTGCTCAAGGAGATTGCACTGGAGGGCATCGATAGAGTGTGAACCCTTGTTGACGAAGCTTTGTTGGTGGGATTGTCCAACAAATGGTTCTATTTTGAGGACCGAGTTGCAAATAAGAGGGGGATATGTTCTAGCATCCGACTCGATCAGAGATCAAGGGATGGTTTGATATGAATTTGTGATACTTTGCTGAAGCCGAAAACCAGAGTCCTAAGTTGTTGATAGGCAACAGGATGGATAGATATATCCATGATGGTGCTCATGAATGGTGCTTTTGTGAATTCCCTATTCTCTTGCATGAATGGTTGGAAAAGTTCACTAAGAGGAAGACAAACTTTCAAGGAGGAGAGCCAACATCTTGGACCCCAGAATTAATCGAGGAGCTATAAGAAACTGGAAACAAGGCATTGCGGGTAGTCGAGGTATGGTTGGATAGAATCTTAGAAGGATACATCACTAATTTTTTTGTTGATACTAATAAATCTTTTAGCGAAGCAGAAAGGGAGTTTTTCACTGGACCATGAGGAAGATTCTCATTGTCACTACAACTATCGATTAAGCAACTAGTCTGTGAAAAGGGTATCCTAAAGATGGACCAAGAGTATTGGAAATATGGTGTGCGGGGGATGTAGGCACTACAACAGAAAGGGGGGAAATGCATAAGGAAGCAAGGGGTAGATGGGCATGAGTTCTGGTGAGAATGTAAAGGTCACTGAAGAAATAAGTGGTTGTACGAGGGGAGGAGCAAGGTTTCAAGAAAAGAGGCAGAGGATGGGTGAAGGTCCTGCCGAAGTCAAAGTGCGATAGTATGAAGAAAAACCACATGGGATGAAGCAACCTTTTGTGAAGATGAGGACATACAGGCCCAACCTATGCCCAAAATAATGATAGGATCGAACCCCAGCAGTAATGTGCCTACTCCTCCACAAAATACTTCACCACAAGGAAGGAAATTGCATTCTACAGCGACTTGCCCAACGTGTCAGCAATAGTCTAGTAATAGAGCACCAGCAGGAGGAAGAAGTTATAGAATGGTGGGAGATGAAATGAAGTTGGATATCTTCAATGGAAATCGCACCAACGATCCAGAATAGTATTGGTTCTAATGTGAAGCGATCTAGACTACCCAACAAACTATCAATGATGATGTCAAGAAAAGTCAGTTGTCCACTACTCTGAGCGGCCGTGCATTGGAATGGTTTATGAGATTCACACGGGTGCCTCAGGGAGGTACTGCAAAAACATTGGAAGAGATCAAAACAGGGCTATTTGAGGAATTTAAGAAGCTGAAGTATAAAGATCAGTGCATTACTGAATTAAAAGAGATCAAACAATTCCCTAATGAAACAATTTGGGATTTTGTTCAACGACTTAAGGAATTGATGGCTTGGGTCAATTTTCAGATGGGCGACGTTCAACATAAAGAATGTTTTATTGTAGTGCTTGTCCCTCATATTCGACAACCATTAATGCAGCAAAATATTGCGATGCAAAGCGGGGCTCTAGAGACCGCGATGAAATTGGAGGCATCTCCAGTAGGGGAAACCACTGTTGGAATGAATCAGATTCATGCGCAGTTGGTCAATTTGATGCTACAATTACAAGACATAAAAATGCCAAGGAAGATCATGATGATCTTTGGTGCACCCATTGCCATACAAGCAAACATACCAAGGATACCTACCCAAAATTTCGGAACTATTTTTTGTCAAGAGCCCCCAATGCGTTGAGTGTTGTTGGTGCACCATGGTGTCGCATTTGTCAGGTCTATGGGCATCGACACGAGAACTGTGGTTACATGTAGAAGATGGTTACCAAAGAAGAAAGTTTGTACTGTACCTTTTTTCGGTTAGTTGGACGTGACGACAAAAACTACCACGCTTATGATTTTCTCCAAGAAAGGATGTATGATTCATACTTTGTGAAAGGGGAGGACCCCCGAACAGTGCAAGCACAGCTGCAAGTAGTACAATTAGCAGCATAGGTACCGTATACTCCACTGCCTCCATTGTAGTTTTCCCCTACGCAACCACAGCAACAATTTGCATCACAGCTGCAAATGGTGGTACAACCACAGTATAACCAGGCACCATGACCATAGTATAATCAGCCACAATATGTTCAAGCCATGCAATATGTTCAATCGCAACCTAACCCACCACTGCAAAAAATGGCCCAACCGCAGTATCAACAAGGAGGAGTCCGAGGAGGATTTCACGAAGGATTTAGAGGTCAAGGAGGAGGATTTGGCCACAGAGGAGGATGAGGTCATGAATCAATCTAGTCCTACACTTGTGGGGTATTCGGGAATTACCAGAGGGAGTGCCCTCATGCACAGTGCACATACTGTGCAACTAGCAATCATAATGTTGAAATTTTCACTCAACTGATTGCAAAATTGCAGGCATGACAAATTCCTTAGTTACTGAATATGTAGAATCAGAATCCACCTGCATTCCATGTACAAAACCAACCGATAATGCAGAACTAGGTCCCGCTGCAGACTCAAACTCAAAACCTGCCTCAAACACTGAACCAACCAAGGAATCAACCATTGCATTAGAACCAACCTTTGAACTTAAACCAGGGATCAATAATTGCCACTATTCAGGCCGAGCTGTGAATGAAGGATGTTGACATGGGGATTGTCACTCATGCTGGTGTGATAAATGGAGATGATGGACTACAGCTACAAGTTCATCTTGATGGTAAGAAGAAGGTTGCATTTGATATTGTGACAGAGAAATATACCTTCTTTGATGTAAAGGATGTAATTGGGAGAAATTCGGGTAAGTTACCAATCATTGATATGCCTTCCGATTTCGACCCCTCGGTAGAAGCAAGACCATTGTGGCAGCATGTTACCCTCTGCAAGTTATTTGAAAGTTTTCTATCACTGGTGAGGGATTTGGACACCCTTGTCAAGCTTGAGACATTATTGCATCTCCCGGATAAGACAGTGAAAGATTCTGCTATGAATTCCTTGCAAAAGAGGAAGACCAGTAAGGAGATAAGGATGAATGTCTAGTTTGGAGATTGTAAGGTTGACTTGGTCATTTTGGACCTTGGCTCAGATGTAAACATCCTAACGAAGAAAAGCTGGAAATTGATGGGAAATCCAACATTGGGATGGTTGTCGGTACACCTGCATTTAGCAAACCAAGAGAAGGTTTAGCCAATTGGTCATGTTTCAAATTTGGTTATCGACATTGAAGGTATGAAAACATGTGTTGACTTTGATGTGATAGCAGTTGTAGAAGATGGTGGTTCCTATCCCGTGCTGCTAGGAATTGAATGGGCTAATGATAGCATGGTCATTATCAACTTCAAAGAACGTGTTATGACATTTGAAAACTAGGATGTTCGGTTCATTGCTCCCATGGACCCTCAAGAAGGACGACAATATATCGAACCTGTCATATCGAACCTGTGAAGGATGAATTTGGGAGAAGTTGGGAGAAGTTGGGATCATGCTTATAACATCTCCGAGGACTATATCCATCCTACAGTTGATGGTGAACTTGGATGGCAAAGCACAAGTTCTGCATCATCTGATTCTGAAGATTCTATAGAAAATTGGTAGAATCGATTGCATGAAATATCATTAAGAAAATGTGGGTTGATTACATAGTCTCTTCGACATGTTACGACTAAGACAGTTGAGTTACCTATTTATGAAGGAATATTGGGGCTATCAAAATTCTTTCAGTTATTTGAAGAGAAGGTGTTTGAAGTGAAAATGATACTAGCTCTTGATGTAACACTGAAGGATACTCCGGCTTGATGGTGGGAGACACACAAGCAGACGATCCATGACTGGGAGTTGTGCCGTAGGTTGATGATGGTCCGATTTGGTGATGTAGAGGTCTATCATGCTAGGAGATGTGATGGATGAAATGACCTCACTAGTCATTTGATCAAGTTTTAGACGTTATGGACATCACGACCCAGAGATGAGTGGGTTCACGATTTTGTTCATACTCTAGAAGAGATTCCAAGATCTTGGTATGTGGCAGCAGAATTGCACAGAACCATTACCACTTGGGAGGAGTTGTCAGTTTGCTTTGTGCAAATATTTAGCTTCTAGGATGCAAACCTCGAGGTATGTAATGATTTAAACATTATCCATGACATAGTACTAAAAGTCATCCATGTTGCATACCCCGTTGATACTCATGCAAATTGCTCCATCCAATTCATGATGACGTGCTACAAGTTGTTTGGGGAACCTGAAGATTATGACGAGCTGCGGAATGTTAATATTCCAGAGTCCAAAGGAACTTGTGGTGTCGTAGCTCCCGACATACCAATGGAATCAATGAATCAGCCACTAAGGATCCGAAAAGTTAACATTGGGTCAGTAGAAAATCCAAAATTTGCTAGTGTCAGAGACTATTGGGACGAAGAGACGATGGCCAAAATCACAAATCTACTGCATGAATTCCAGGACCTTTTCCCAACACGATTTTTAGAGATGAAGGGGATACTCGATGACTTGGGAAAAGGAATATTCCACTCAAGCCAGATGAAAAAACATTCCACCAAAGGCCATATATACTGAACCCGCGGTACAAGGATCGCATGGAAGCTGAGATCAATAGGATGCTTGATGTTGGGATCATTGAACCTAGAAGAATCATAGTGGATAAATCTGATGGTGGTCCAAGATAAGAAGACTAGTGAAATCCGCACTTGTGTCAATTTGAGAAATTTGAATGATGCATGTGTACATGATCCATTCCCAAACCCTTTTACAGATGAAGTCCTGGAAGGTGTAGGAAACAAGGAGATATTTTCCTTCATAGATGGCTTTTCAGGATACCACCAGATTCAGATTGTGAAGGAGGATCACCATAAGACTATGTTTGTGAACGAGTGGGGCTGCTTCCAATATATCGTCATGCCATTAATTCACCCGTTTTATTATCATGTGTAGTTGTCGCTATATTTAAATATTTTATTCAAAAATACTTGCAGGTATATATGGATGACTGGACCGTCTATGGCCTGATTAGAGACCATCTGGACAATCTGCGATTGATGTTGGAATAGTGTAGGCAGCATCAGATTGCATTGAATTCAAAAAAATATATTTTCTGTGCACCCTTTGGCATACTACTTGGGCACATCGTATGCAAAGAAGGTATGTTGGTCGATCTGGTGAAGATTGCGCTGATCCTCAGTTTACCACCGCTGATGTATGTAAAGATGCTCTGGGAAACACTGGGACATACATGATACTATCACAAGTTTATTAGAGGATACGCTACGATTACCACTCCCATGGAAAAGATGCTAAAGAAAGATGTTGTGTTTGAATGGACTCTGGAATGTCAAGGAAGCTTCGACACTCTAAAGGCCAAGATGGCCTCTGTGCCAATACTGGTTTTCCCTAATTGGAATAAAGAATTCCATGTGCATGTTGATGCTTCTTCTACTGCGTTGGGGGTTGTTCTTGTGTAGCCAGGTGAGGGCGACTTGGATCATCAAATAGCATATGCTAGTCAAAAGTTATCATTTGCTGAAACAAATTATACCACGACCTAAAGGAAAGGCTTGGTGATGGTTTATGCTCTACAAAAATTCAGGCACTATTTGTTGGGAGGTCATTTCAATATGTTCACTGATCATTCTGCTTTACAATACCTGGTCAATAAGCCTGTGTTGGGGGGGAGAATTTGTAGGTGGTTGCTTTTGTTCCAAGAGTTTGATTTTAAAATAATGGTAAAGCCGGGACGGTTGAATGTTGGTCCGGATCATCTGTCACGTGTTTAGAATGGTGAAGAACCAACCAATATTAATGATGGCTTTCCATATGCGCAATTGTTCCGAGTTGAAGTCACAAATGATCACTATGCATCGATTATTCAATTTCTGTCTACTGGTGTCACCCCAGCAAACATGTCAAATAGCCAAAATAATTAGCTAGTCATAAAAGCCTCCAATTTTCAACTAATTGCTCGACAGTTATATAAACTTGGACCGGATGAAATATTGTGATGGTGTGTCTTACCACATGATAAGGGTCCCATTCTAGATGAAGTACATGTAGGGATCATGGGAGGTCACTATGGAGGCTGCACTACTACATGAAAAGAGTTTCATGTTGGGCTATGGTAGCCCATGTTGCATAATGACGATGCAGACTATGCAAGGAGCTGTGATGTTTTCCAACGGGTCGGTAAACCATCGCGGAGGGATGAGATCCTACTGTGTCACAAGTGACTTTGCAACCATTCGATAAATGGCCTATACACTTTGTGGGTCCTATCAGTCCACCAAGTAAGCGCACTGGCATCCGCTATATTATTACTGCAACTGACTACCTGACTCAGTGAGTAGAATTTGCACCAGTCGTTGATTGTACCGCTGCAACAACAGCATAGTTTTTTTTAGAACATTGTGACATGATTTGGGTGACCTAGAATCTTGATGAGTGATGAGGGAAGTCACTTTGTCAACCGGACGGTAAAATCACTAACTGGGGAGCTCTAGATACAACATAAGAGGAGTACACCATACCACCTGCAAGAAAATGGTACTGTTGAGGCCTTCAACAAAATTTTGGAGACAGTGCTGACTAAGTTGGTTTATGGGAAAGAGGCAGTCATTCCTATGGATTATATCATTCCCATCTTGCACATTGCTGCAGCGATGGGCATGGATGATGCAACAACAATAGAAGAATGTGTTGCGCACTTGGTTCAGCTTGAAAAAGATTGTTTCATTGCAGGATTCCAACAACAGGTTAAGAAGGATCGATACAAGGCATGGGATGATCACCATATTAAGCATAAACAATTTGCGATAGTAGATTTGGTGCTATTATATGACAGTAAGTTCAACAAGAATCCAGGTAAGTTACAAATGCACTGTTTAGGTCCCTATCTTGTTCAATCCATTACATCTGGCAGTGCAGTTTGGTTACAATAATTAGATGGCACAATGTTGTTGAATCTCATTAATGGGAGTCGATTGAAGCCCTATAGAATGGGGCCACCGATGCGCACCACATGAAGTGTTGAAAAAAAAATGAATGATGATGAATATTTTAGTTTAGTAGTGCAAGCAAAGCCCTGAGGTAGGGATGATTTCAAAGAACCATACTTATTTAAAAGTGTATAAATGTTGGCAAATATTACCATTTCTTAAAACATCAACTATAAAATGATTGGCGATATTTTTCAAAAAAATATTTTAATTTCCAAGGATTTTATATCGTTTATATAATAATTTGGCGATTTTTAGGGTGAAAAACATTTACCCCATCAAAATTTGGCGAAACAGGGCTTCAAAAAATGCAAAATGGCGAATGTTTTTTTAGAGAAAAACATGGAAAAATAGCCCACTGGGCTAAAATTCGCCCCTATAATTATCCATGCCCTGAGGGAGAGGCTATGTAAGGTTCAAATTGTTAGCATTAGTCGATTGACCAGTTGTGATAGTTGGAGGGCTATGGGGTGGACAAATCAAGTAATAAATGCAGGTAGTTAAACTAGTTGGTTGGTGGCGCTTGTTGAAGCAACCCGCATTAATGGGTGATCCGACTATTAGAAGCATAAGATCGTTAGTGGATTTGGCGTCATTAATACCTGATTTGGCAATAATGATGAAGTTAGATTTGGTAATGATTCATTTTTTATTGGAAGTGGCTATCAAACACCACACAGGATGCGAAGGATGGCATGCTTCAGTTGTGAGAGTGCTAAGTGTATTTTTAGTAGTGAATTTTGTGCAGAGTGTTGAGCGAAGTGTAGTTCGAGCTGTTGACTATATTGTCACGTCCCCGTCCCTCAACCGGCGAAGAGGACGCGACCAACACATCAAATACAACTGGGCAACAGCCCCATGAAAATTAAACAGAAAATCAAATGTTGGAATTAAACACTACAAGCATACACAGATGCATTTATCTTTGATCATACAGCGGAAGCAAACATATTCATAAACCAACATTTAACATCATTATAAATTACAGAGATGCAATAAACAGCAGTACTTATCTATTGATGAAGAATTTCACCCGCAACCAGCTACGTCGCTGCAACGTTCCACCCAACCATAGGCCAGCTTGCTCATCAATCTCTCAGCAATGCTGCCACCCCCGAGCTGGGCATGATTCCTCAAGGACTAAGGGGACAAATTGCAGGCTTGCACATAGCCAAGAGGTCATAAACATCAAACCAACACAGCTGGGTTTCACAGGCTTTCAACAGACAAGCCAAGCCAGCTCAGTCAGAAGACCAACCATTGCACTCAGGCAATTACTTAGCTGTCACAGCTTAAACAGGGAAAACGAATTCTGAGTCATTCTTGGCCCTATCATGGCCAAAATGACTCTCATTCGAATTTACAACAGCTCCAGACGTAACAGTAAAGACATTCACAACATGGGGAAATATACAGTCCCGAATTTATGAGTGTGCACAACTTACAGCTGGGTAAAACGGCCCAAATAACCTGTGAGACAGCCAAAAACGTGAATGGCCCTTCACAGTCAGTCGTGGATGCAAGAGAATGGCTCTCAGCTCTTCATGAGCACCCCAAACAGAAGAATACCGATGCGTGGTTAAACAATCCGAACCAACAAGGAAAGGAACAGACAATGGAGGCCCTGCGTGAGGAAAAATGGCTCTGTTTTTGTCTGTGGATGCACACACAACAGGAAGGACGCAATTTGCAGTTCATGGGTGCTCAGCAACTCGTGGAGAGGAAGAAAACCTGCGTGAGACCCAAAAATGCCCAGATCTTGTGCGTGAAGAGCCAACAGACAATTCGTGGGTAGAGGTGAACAGACTGTGGAGAGAATGCACGATGGGCACAATGAACAGGCGCGTGAGGAGAACAGAACAGGCAGGGCAAGCATGGAGTCGTGGGTGGAGTGTGGATGTGGGCAAAGGACTGACAGTCCTGCCACCCCACTCCCAAAGGCAATAACTGCCCATCCACCAACAGCCATAGCTTCCCATCTACCCAACAGAACATTAAAGAGGTTGAAAGAGGTTGGGTAAGACAAGAAATGTGACAAATAACAAAGGTAGAAAACCACAAGGTAATAAAACATGGGTTTTTCCCCATAACCAAGGTTTGACATCCCCCACCCCTTATCCTTTGGAACCATGCCCTTTTCATTCAACGTTGCACTGCCGTAGCTGGTTGTGGTTTTAGTTTTATTTGATGCGCGTGTTTACATGATGTCAAATTATTAAGGTGCCAGATAGCACGACAACCATCGACAAATATCCCCATTGCCGAAACATACACAGCCAAATCGATGGTGGGGCTTTTGCCTTGAGCTCCTCACCATGATTAATTACAATATATATACATCATGCAAACGGGGTCAAAACCGGGGATGTGACATATATTTTCAGGTTTTGAGGGGTAAGGGATGCTGAGCGGCCTTGAAGCCATAGAAATTTCTAGTGAGTATGAGTCCCCTGTTCGGCCCACAACTGTGTAAGAAGAAATCATGAGTATGCCAGTGGGTTCATCATCCATTCTGAAGTGGAAGAGACAGACTCAAAGACCCAGTCCTATGCTACCAGAGAAGAGGAAAACCTACACGTCTGTGAGAATGCATGGAGAAGGAACTGCATAGACAAGGCCATTGAGTTCAGGAGTAGTTGAATCTGCGACAGCTTGGGGTGTTTCGGTGCATGATATTTTGGGATACGTCACTCCTACACGTCCAGAATCCAAGCCACGATAGATGTTGAAAAATTAGAAGTATCTACCCAAGTTGCTAGTGCTGCCGAAAGGGATGACGTGCTTAGTCAATATCATCCCGGTGTTGATCAGGCTCAAGTTTGATGATCATGACCTTCTCTTGCTTAAAGATGTCTGGGATGAGCCATATGAATTCATCTCTACAATGCCTAGTGGCCCCATTTAGTGAATTCCGAAACCATGGGCCAGTGGGTTAGGAAAGTATGGGTTATTGGGGCTCATCAATATGCCCCACTTTGGCCACTTGAATAAAGCACATGTGTGTGTGAAGCAACTGTTGGCATGTTTCCATGGCAGGATACTTTAGTTGAATACACTGATCACTATCACAGTCGACTTGATTTCCAGCATTACTGGTTTTTCAAAGACTGAGGACGACCAAACGTAGTATATTCATGGAAGAGATACAGATAAGAGACTTGAAAAGCAGCTGAAGGAGAGCTTCGGTTTACAAGGAGATGGTCATTCTTATCACATTGATAATATTAATTCATAAATGGTGCGCATTGGCACAATAATTCTAGCCATCAAGGTTTTTTGTGGAAATCGCCCAGTCCAATGCAATTCGGGTGTTGTCTCCTATGCCCAGAAATGTGCTGAGGGGTTACAAATGAATTGGTCTTTATTGTTGTTAAATCATTTGCTTGAAGATGTGATTTTTGCTCAACTAGGAATCCATTTTCTTACATTTGGCTATTGATTCTTATCGTTCTCATTACTTGGATGGAACCTGAGGACTACCAACTAAAGGCGGTTGAGGCAGTCAAGGTTTTTCACAGTGCTCGCTATCAGAACCTATGGTGGGTCTAAGAGTCCAATCACCAGACAGACTATTTTATTCATTTCTGGATCTATTGGGAAGCACTACAGGCTACTGCCATTGTTGTTCCTGGATTTTCTCCCTACGCTGTGGCCAAGTATCAGTGGATCCTTCGATTTGCTATTGGACCCTACTCTATTCATATTTAGGTCAGGTGTGACTCTGATCAGAAGTGGCTACCATTTCCTTATAAATTCACCATGGAAGAGATGGATATTATTATGCAAGATTGGTTGGGGTGCTGGCATGTCCCAGTGAGTCAGGAGCAGTTAGATAAGGAGCTATCCCCGGAGGTCCCTGAAGACCCTACCCTGCAGGAATTAAGTACCCATGACTCCGACAATGAGTCATAAACAGATCCTAAATATATTGCACAGGGTATGAGGGAGGAGACTTGCACTAAATGGCATCAGGATTATGAGGCGAGATGTGGTACCAAATCAAGGATGGAAGACTAGCTGCAGTGGCTTATCAAATTCGTCATGGATTCATCTATGGCTTCAACTACGACGATCCATGAATCCAACCATGAAGAATTTGGCATGGTAAGAAATAGGCTTGAGTCCATTTTTATATTATTTCCAAACAACCATCGGTAAGACCTCTGTTGCAGGACAACCCTTCAATTAACACCGAGCCCCAAGCTAGGAACATGCAAGTTCCCCCGACTATGATCGACGTCGGCAATGAAGAAATTCACCAGTAGCTGCACCCAATCTAGAGCGTGACTTTGGATCTGAACAAACTATCACCTACAACATTGGTTGAGTTGCAGCATGGTGCTACACTGGAGTTGGTGGCACGATAAAAATATTTGGATAAGGGCTATGTCGAGTCCTAGAATACCACTGAGAAGTTGCGGAAGGAAGCAGAGGAGCTACACTAGGTTCACGTGCGGTTGACAGAGGAAAAGTTACAGGAAATCAACCAATTGAAGGAGACATAGGTCGAGTTACAGAGGAATGCTACTAAATAAATTACCAACCTTAAGAAGGTGCAAGATCCCCTGATTGTTGAACATGCGCAACTATGCGCATGGTACAATGAAGTTGAGCAGGTTATTTCTGATGCCTTCTAGAACATTTTTGACAACACCATAGGGCTTACCCCAGTTGAACGGGATAACTGATTGGGGCAAACTCTGGTTCAACTTCAGGATATTAACTTGTTTTTCCAGGCCTAGGTACAACCCACAATGTCACCGGAGCATTTTGCAGAGCGCAAGACCTCCATTGAATAAATTGCCACTCAATTCGGCACTATGGAGTAAGAGGCTAAAAATATTATGGAAGAGAACACATAGTTTTGGAAAATTATTATTTAGGATGAGAAACTTGATCAATTGACTGTGCAGGTGCAAGAGGTAGAGGGCCACCTGACAACTCTGAAGGCCATGTTGTTGATAGTGCAGATCACTAGAGCCATAGAATTGAATGATCTGCAGGAGCATGATCTGCAGGAGCAAGCTGCCCAAGCATAAGAACACCAAAAAAAGCATCGCGAGTAACTCGATGAATTCCAAGAACTCGGTGACCAGTTGGATGTTAAGGCCGTCTCCATGCTCCAGGATGTTCAAGAGAACTGACATATGGTCAACAACAAGGCTAGTGAGGAGCACCCCATCCAACAAACTTTGACTAACTGTTAGAGTATCGCCAGTAAAGTCCAGCTGCAGGTTCCGAAAATTGCGCAGCAACTTGCATATTTTAAGGACAAGACTTTGGCACACACCCTGTCGACTTGACGTGGCTCAAGGGAAAGCCACAAAACTGTGTTGGGGGCCCATTGGCAAGGGGTTTGGGGTGATTGAGTTGCATAGCATCGCGACAGCTACACAAGCTCATGCGGTACCATGCAAGGGAAGATCAGCATGATAAGTGGGAATATAACCACATTTTGAATATTTTATGTATATTTTGACAAAGTTTTGTTGTAATAGGTTAGTAGCAGTTAGAAGTCAGTTAGTAGTGGACCCTTGATGTAACGACATAAGCCTATTTACAGATCTATTTTTGGGGAAATTAGGGGGAATGACAGAAGAGTCATAGGTGGGTAGTTGTGAGCAATTGTATGTGATCATATGCATGATTGTAAGGGATAAGATATGGTGTGATCTTCTTTATGGAGGATTTTCTGTCTTAACTGTGATCTTATCTAGGTTTCTTCTTGATGTATGCAGTCTCCAATTTCAGAGAAGAACTATGTAATGTGGTACATTTGCACAAGATTAATATGATGCGGTGAGTATGGTTAAATCCTTTTCTATTGATATAGATCTGTTATGATGCTGCGACTCTGTTTTGTTAGAATGGCATAGTATAGATGTGATTCAGTCTCTTTCTACTACATCAATGAGATTTGTTGCTTTTATGTCGATGCAATCTGTGTTTCTGTAACTGTTTGATGTGCTATGAGAAGTGATGTTCCATGAATAATGCTGTGATATTGTGATATTGTGTGATGATTGCATAAGTGATGGTGTCCCTTTGTCAGATCCCCATATCCTCCTCTCCCACTATCAGAAACTCGATTCTGATAGCTCTCCCTTGAACGCCTCAGGTAAAACATGTCTAGGCTAGTGCTTAGGGAGATTTCACTATAGGGCATCGACAGAGTGTGAACCCCTGTTGACGAAGCTTTGTTGGTGGGCTTCGCCAGCACTATGCCATCCATACATTGAGACATTAAATTCTACTGAGGAAAACCACTGTGGTTGCATACGTGAATCCATTTCAGTATGCATTATCCTGACGAATAATTGAGGGAGAGTTTAATAAGTGGATTTTCATTTTTTAGGATTTTGACCTAAATCTTCAGTCTTCCAAGTCAAAGAATTCCCTAATATTCATGGAGCTTATCCGAGAGTTTCCAAGTAATGAAACTGTAGTGATAGAAGATGAGCATATTTTCTTAATTTCAACCTATAACCCTTAGTATCAAGATATCGTAGTATATCTCCATACTTTGAAGTGTAACACCCCGGTTTTGACCCCGTTGCATTAAATGTACATGATGTATATATTGTAATGATCATGGTGTGGAGCTAAAGGCCAAGGCCCCACCATTGATCGGTTATGCTATGTTTGGATTTAAATTTGTCACCGATGGTATATTGGGGCATGTGGCACATATTAAGTTTCAACATCATGTAAATATGCATCTTTAATTAAAATCAACCCAACCAACTAGGATCCCGGAAACTAAATTGAGAAGGGGGCATGATTTTCACAAGCATAAGGGTGGGGAAATTGTCAAACCTTGGCCAATGAGGGAAAAAACCATGTGTCACCACCTTGTCTTACCCAACCACCTCCATTAAGAATTGCTTCTGGTGGTTGAGGCAGTTATTTTTTTTGGGAGTGGGGTGGTAGGACTGTCATTCCTTACACCACCTGCACACTCCACCAGCAAGGAACCTCATGATGGATAGAGGGATGAATACGCCCTTCCTTCATTTTTTCTCCACGGCGCGTTAACTCCATGGTCTATTTTTTTTTCTTTCCGGTTGTCTGTTCACCTATGCACAGAGGTAGAGCTATCCATCCTCATGCAGGGATCGTGGTCTGCTCATTTTTTTTTCCCGCACAGGTATTTTCTATCTTGGTCTCACACAGCCAGGAGTGAGGAGTCGTCTCCACTGTCACTCACATTGTTCCCCAGCGAGGAAATCAGTCACGGTCACCCACGATTTTCTTGTGGACAGCCATTACGCTCAGGGACTGTGTTGCGGTCTGTGTAATTCTTTTCATTTGCTTAGTTGTCTAGGATGGACTGTTGTCTTTCCCCATGTTTTGATTGCATTTGCTATGCATTTGGGACTATGTTTTTCTCCCATGTTGCAAGCGGTGCTCATTGATTTTGTTTGGGGACTGTTGTAAATTCACTTGAGAGTCATTTTGGCCATGATAGGGACAAGAATGACTCAGGAATTGGCTTCCCTGTCTTAAGCTGTATCAGCTGATTGATTGCATGTGTGCAATGGTTGGTCTTCGGACTATGTAGGGAGCAGAGATGGGGGCTTCGTTTGCTTGATAACCTGGTGATTGGAAACCACATAGACAGAGCTAAAGGGCTATCTTTCTTCTCCACAACCCCTGAAGAGCACTGGAAGGGAATGCAGGGCCTGAGGGACTATGTAGCAGAGAAGGGACTGATTCCTTGTGTTGGGTGTGTGTGGGTGTCTTAGAAGCCAGGATAGTTCTGGTGTAGGAGTTCTTGGCTCTGTAACGAGCTCACCAACTTAGCATTTAGCCTTTCCCAACTCCTGTATGGCCTGATAAACCCAACTGTGTTGGCTTGGCTATGTTTTATGTATCCTTGGCTATGTGTCAGCCTTCTAGTTCCCTTATTCCTTGGAGAATCATGCCCAGCTCGGGGGTGGCAGCGCTACTGAGAGATTAAGGAGCATGCTGGCCTATGGTTGGGTGGAACGTTGTAGCGACGTAGCTGGTTATGGATCGAGTTCTTCATAAGATAAGTGCTCTTGTCCATTTCTACTCTCGCAACTATATTTACTGTTAATGATTATGATGGACATGTTGAATGAATGCTTGTATAAATGTATGTTTCTTCCGCTGTGCCTGATAAATAATTGTAGCTGTGTATGATAAAAAATTACATTTGTGCATGATAAATGTTCATGTGTGCATGTTCTAGTTTAGTACATTTGCTTCAGCATTTTGTTTCAGTTAGTTTCTGAATTCACATGTTCATGGGGCTCTTCGCCCGGATGGTTAACGCCATGGGGTCGCGCCCTCTTCGCCAGTCAGAGGCATGGGGATGTGACAGCGTGGTATCATAGCTCCTGATTACAGCATGGGCCTGAATGGACCATGTAGAGGTAGTGACAGAAGCAGAAATTCTTTCTTCCCAGCAGAGATCAAAATTTCATGACAGGAAACTTTCATAAAATTTGTCTAAGTGTTGGAGCAGTCAGAACACTTAGTGGAACAGAATTCCGATGTAGCGAAAGAGTTAGTGGTAAAGACTTCTGCTGTAGTGGAAGGGTTAGTGGGAAAAAATTCTGACATAGTGGAAGAGCTAGGCGGAACCGTAGCCGACGGAGAGCAGTTGGAAAGAAATTAGCTAATTTGACGTTCGTCAGAAGAAAATAGTTGATCAAGCATCCGCCGTTGCGAACGGCTAAACGACTACGAATATGACGGTAATGAAAATAGTGGTCGATCGAAAGAAAATAGTTGTTTGAGCACCCACCGTTGCGGATGGCTAAGCAACTACGCGTCCGACGGGTAAGACCTCCGACAGCCGACGCCACAAAGGAAAGTTAAAATTTTTCTAAGTATAGAAATCATCAGCTATCGGAAGAAGATAGAGGTTTGTACGCCCACCGTTGCGGAAGTCTAGAGCACTAGAATTTTGACCAGAAAAGACTGCCGATGCCGATCAGGTTGCACCGTCGATCGAAAGAAGATCGAAGATCATGTTCCGCTGTTGCAGCCGCTGATGGAACTATTTCGCCGACGAAAAGAGGAAAGTTGAGCTGGTCAAGCAGTGTTGAGATCATCAGAAGGAATTATCTATTTGAGCAGCTGATACATCGGCTGAGTTAGCTGAAAGGACTTCCAATGACGTCAACAGAAGAAAGTAGAAAGGGGCAAAAGTTGAAAATTCGTCCAAGTATGGAAACCGTCGGAAGAATTTAGCTGTATGGGTAGCCGATGCTGCGACAAGTATCGGAGGAAAATAGAAGATGAGGTTTCCGATGCGGAAGCAGAAGGAAGGAGAAAGATTTCCGAAACGTAGAAAAATTTTAGAAGATCAGACCATCGATACGTCGAAAGCTAGAGGAGGATCGACCCAAGACGTCGAATGAAGTTAGTGGATAGAGTTTCTGGCAGCCGATAAACGTCAAAAAAATTTAGAGTTTCCGACAACCAATGAACGTCGAAAAAATTTAGTTGTTCTGAGAGCCGATGAACGTCGAAAAAATTTAGTTGTTTCGACCGTCGATACAGCAGAGAAGTTAGTGGTTTGGACTGCCAAAACGTCGAATGGATAGATGAAATGAGAGCCGATTCTGTAGAGGAATTTTTTGAGTTTTTAAGTGGGATTTTCCAGCAGATTTGACTGTTTTTCAGTGGTATTTTTAGTTGTTTTTCAGTGAATTTTCAGAGCTGAAAAAGGGAGAAAAGTGGCAGTGATTTCATGCGCTAGATTGCGTGAAAACATGGATTTACAAAAAAAAAAAATATTTGTATTATGATTTTTCCAAGAGAAGGTAAGCAATGCTGGTTTATATCAATGTTATGCATCTAACAGTTGTGTTATTAACGCTTTTGCAGAGTCATAGTCACCCTCAAGGGAAGTATTCCAGGTAGTGCATTTTGGCAAGTAAGTGGTGGTTCAGTTATGAGAACCCATGATGGGTATGATGCTCAGGATTCTTATGAGTGATCAGAAGATGCCATGGGAGAAAATGTCCGTAATAGAAATGGTGACATAGATTCTAATGGAAGGAGATTCCAAGAGACACCATCAGATGTTGCAACTACCATGAGAAGCTTGATCAAATCCCAGGAAGAGCAGCATCAGTTTAATACTACTATGTTGCAGAGTTTGACAGACTTGCAGAGAAAGATAGACTCTGGATGAGGTACAGCAAAACCAGAAGGCAATAAGAGCAGTACTAGGAGAAGGAGAAGGACTCCTAGTGGATCATCTAATTCTAAAGAATCCAGCGGTGATTAAAGCTCTTCTTCTCATAAAATAAAAAGAAAGAGACACCATAGGGATCGCTCTCGAGATGAATTTAAGAAGGCTAAACCTCCTACATTTGATGGTGAGGTAAAGACTGGACAAGAGGCTGAAGCTTGGCTTATTGGGATAAAGAAGTACTTTCAAGTGCATGATTATTCAGGAAACATGAAGGCAAGAGTTGCCATATTCAATCTAAATGGAAGAGCATCCATTTGGTGGGAACACTTCAAGCAAGTAAAGAGGATCAATGAAAGGGGACTTAACTGGAAATAGTTCAAGAAGTATTTCAAGCAGAAATACCTCTCTGACAGGTATTATGATGACAAGATTAAGGAGTTCCATGAGCTGAGATTGGGACACCAGACCATGGAATAGTATGCAAATAAGTTTTTGGAGCTGTTGAGGTATGTTTGGTACATCAGAGATGAAAAAGTAAAGGTCTAGCATTTTCTGAGTGGATTACCTCAGTCTTACAAAGATAGAATCAAGTTTTTTGAACCTAGAACTCTTGAAGAAGCAATAAGAAAGGCTAAATATTGCTATGAGCAAAGCAAAGGTAAGCCAGATTACCATAAGGCATGGAAGGACAAGAAGAAAGAGGTTTGACCAAAGAAAGAAAGGTTTCAAACCTTCTAATTTTAGGAATCAACAAAAGTAGCCATCCCAAGCTGCGAGTAAGCCAGTCGAAATGATAGGAGAAAAGCCTAAAGATCCACAACAGAATAGAGGACCACTTCAATGTTGGAAATGTGGAGGACCCCACATGTGTAGGAATTGTCCACTCGAGAATGAGAGTGCAAGGCTAGCTTATAACATTCAAGAAGTAGAAATAGTGGGTTAAATAGCAAGGGCAGTCCCTAGGATTTATGCAGCACTGGAGGACCGCCAGGAAGATCACCAGTCAACTGTGGTTGAAGTAGCAGGTAAGATTGTTGAGCAATCTGTTTCTATTTTGATTGAACCTGGTTCTACGCACAGTTACATTACTCCTAGAGTAGTGGAGATTTGTGCTTTTAAGAAAGTAAAGAATAGGAAGTCTTGGTTAGTTCAGCTAGCCACTGGAACTAAGAGGAAGGTCAGTGAAGTGGTAGAGAAATGTCCATTGGTCATGAATGGATTGGTCACTTGTGTAGATCTGAATGTTCTGTCACTTGGTTCCTATGATGTTCTCATTGGAATGGATTGGTTAGAAGCTCACAGGGTAAAGCTTGACTGTTACAATAAGACTTTTGAATGCATGAATGAAGAAGGGAACCTAATAGTTGTGAAAGGTATTCCAAAGGTGATTTTAGTATGACAGGTTTCAGCAATGCAGTTAAAGAAGTTCTATAGGAAGGGTTTCCAGTTGTATGCAGCTCATATTTTGGAGGTATCAGGAGATGAAACTCCAAGGTTGGAGGACTATCAGGTGTTATAGGAATTCAGGGATGTGTTTCCTAATGAGATTCCAGGGCCTCCTCCAAAGAGGGACATTGATTTCACTATTGAACTTGTTCTAGGAGCAGCAGCAGTGTCCAAGACACCCTACAGGATGACTACACTGGAGATGCTAGAGTTGAAGATGCAACTGCAAGAGTTGTTGGAAAAGAAGTATATCCAACCGAGTGTGTCTCTGTGGGGAGCATCGGTTGTATTTGTAAAGAAGAAAGATGGTACACTCAGATTGTGTATTGATTACAGACAGTTGAACAAGGTTACGGTGAAGAATAAATATCCTTTGCCTAGGATTGATGACCTCTTTGATCAAATGAGGGGAGAAAAGGTATTTTCCAAGATTGACTTAAGGTCTGGTTATCATCAAGTGAGAATCAAGGATGAAGACATTCATAAGATAGCCTTTAGGACAAGGTATGGGCATTATGAGTTTGTAGTGGTACCATTTGGTCTCACAAATGCACCAGCTACATTTATGTGCCTTATGAATAGTGTATTCAACAAGTATTTGGACAAGTTTGTTCTTGTTTTCCTTGATGACATTATTGTTTATTATAAGAATGAGGGAGAACATGAAGATCATTTGAGATTGACATTGAGATTGCTCAGGGAGCATCAGCTGTATGAGAAATTGAGCAAGTGTGACTTCTATAGAGATAGAATTCAGTATTTGGGTCACATTATATCAGAGGAGGGTATATCTGTGGACCCTGAAAAGATTGAAGCCATTATGAATTGGCCTACTCCAAGAAATGTGATAGATGTAAGATCTTTTATGGGACTTGTAGGATACTACATGAGATTCATTGAGGGATTTTCCAAGGTTGCACATGCCATCACTTCTTTGCAAAAGAAGGGGATGAAGTTCTAATGGACATCGAGGTGTGAAGAAAGCTTCTAGAAGTTGAAGAATCTTCTCACTAGTGCACCTGTATTTTGTGGTATGTACCAATGCATGCAGACAAGGGCTTGGAGGAGTCCTTATGCAGGACAACAATGTGATATGTTATGAGTCAAGAAAGCTGAAGGAACATGAGAAGAACTATGTCACTCATGATCTAGAGCTTGCAGCCATAGTACATGCTCTCAATATGTGGAGACATTACTTGATGGGTAGAAGATTTGAGCCCAGAACAGATCACTGTGGACTGAAGTATTTGTTTGATCAGCCTACTCTGAATGCTAGGCAAGAAAGATGGCTGGAGTTTTTATGTGAGTTTTATTTCGAAATCAAGCACATAAAAGGGAAAGAAAACAAGGTAGTTGATGCACTCAGCAGGAAGGTGCAGGAAATGCATGTGGCATCTCTTAGTATTTTCCAATCAGATTTGAGGCAGCAGATTGTTAGTCATGCTGTTGGAGATGAATTGTATGAGCAGGTAAAAGACAAATTGCAGCAGCAAAGTCTTGGGAAGAGGTATGCGGGATATAAATTGGAAGGAGATGGACTTCTCACTTATAAACGTAGAATTTATATTATGAATGTAGCATATTTGATGAGAGTTGTTATGGATGAAATCCATCAAGCTCTGTATTCTGGTCACCCAGGATATCAGAAGACAATTGCTACAGCTAGGAAGCAGTACTTTTGGCCAGGAATGAAAAGGGATATGGCTGAGTACATCTCGAGGTGTATGAAATGTCAACAAGTAAAGGTTGAGCATCAACATCCAGCAGGATTGTTGCATCCTTTGCCAGTTACAAAATGGAAATGGGAAGTTATTTCCATGGATTTTATTACAGGATTTTCGATGACTTGGAGACAAGATGATTCCATCATGGTTGTGGTAGACAGGTTAACTAAGGCAACACATTTTATACCGCTTAAGTCTACGCATAATACTGATGACATTGCAAAGATATTCATGAAGGAGATATTCAAATTGCATGGATTACCTAAGGCAATAGTCTCTGACAGAGATGTCAAGTTTACTTCCAACTTTTGGAAGGGGTTGTTTGCAGATTTGGGTACAAAGCTAAACTTCAGCACTGCATACCATCCTCAGATAGATGGTCAGACAGAGAGAGTTAATCAGGTGCTTGAAGATATGCTTCGCATGTATGTAATGGACAAACCAACCAAGTGGGAAGATTACTTGCACTTAGTAGAGTTTGCTTATAACAATGGACACCAGGCATCCTTGGGGATGAGTCCATATGAAGATTTGTACAGAAGAAGGTGTAGGACACCAGTGACTTGGGATAATCCAGTGAACAGGATTGTGCTTGGGACAAAATTGCTCAAGGAAATGGAGCAAGAGGTTTTAAAGATCAGGCATAATCTGAAAGCAGCACAGGACAGACAGAAAAGCTATGCAGATAAGCATAGGGCGAACAGGGAGTTCAGTGTTGGGGATCATGTTTACCTTAGAGTGAGGGAAAGAAAAAGTTCCTTAAAGCTTGGAAGTTGTGCCAAGTTGTCACCAAGATATTGTGGGCCATTTGAAGTGCTTGAAAGAATAGGGCCAGTTGCATATAGACTTGCATTTCCTGCTAGCACTAGGGCTCATAATGTTTTTCATGTTTCTTTGATTAAGAGATATGTACATGATCCTAACCATGTGATAAATTGGGATGTGATTCAGGTGGAACCCAAGGGAGAGTTCTGAATCGAGCCAATGCGCATCCTCGACAGGAAGGTCACGATGCTCTGGAACTGGGCCATAGGGAAGGTAAAGGTGCAATGGGAGCACTACGGACCTGAAGAGGCTACTTGGGAGATGGAGGATGCCATGCGATTGGCACATCCATTTTTGTTCAATTTTACTGGACACCGAGGCGATACCAGTGTAGCATTTTGTTCAAATTTGTAAGCACTGAGGATAATGCTATTGAAGGGGGAGGGGAATCTAACACCCCGGTTTTTACCCCATTGCATTAAATGTACATGATGTATATATTGTAATGATCATGGTGTGGAGATAAAGGCCAAGGCCCTGCCATTGATCGGTTATGCTATGTTTGGATTTAAATTTGTCACAGATGGTATATCGGGGCATGCAGCACATATTAATTTTCAGCATCATGTAAATATGCATCTTTAATTAAAATGAACTCGACCAACTACGATCGTGGCAACTAAATTGAGAAGGGGGCATGATTTTCACAAGGATAAGGGTGGGGAAATTGTCAAAGCTTGGCCAATGAGGGAAAAACCCATGTGTCACCACCTTGTCTTACCCAACCACCTCCATTAATAATTTCTACTGGTGGTTGAGGCAGTTATTGTTTTTGGGAGTGGAGTGGCAGGACTGCCATTCCTTACACCACCTGCACAATCCACCAGCAAGGAACCTCGCGATGGACAGAGGGACGAATACGCCCTTCCTTCATTTTTTCTCCACAGTGCGTTAACTCCACGGTCTATTTTGTTTTCCTTCCAGTTTTCTGTTCACCTACGCGCAGAGGTAGAGCTATCCATCCTCACGTAGGGATCGTGGTCTGCTCATTATTTTTTTTCATGCATAAGTATTTTCTATCTTGGTCTCATGCAGCCAGGAGTGAGGAGTCGTCTCCACTGTCACTCACATTGTTCCCCAGCGAGGAAATCGTTCACGGTCACCCACAATTTTCTTGTGGACAGCCATTACGCTCAGGGACTGTGTTGCGGTCTATGTAATTCTTTCCGTTTGCTTAGTTGTCCAGGACGAACTGTTGTCTTTCCCCATGTTGTGATTGTGTTTACTGTGCGTTTGGGACAGTGGTTTTCTCCCATGTTGTGAGCGGTGCTCAATGATTTCATTTGGGGACTATTGTAAATTTTCTTGAGAGTCATTTTGGCCATGATAGGGCCAAGAATGACTCAGGAATTGGATTCCTTTTCTTAAGCTATATCAGCTGATTGATCGCATGTGTGCAATGGTTGGTCTTCAGACTATGTAGGGAGTAGGGATGGGGGCTTGGTTTTCTTGATAACCTGGTGATTGGAAACCACACAGATAGAGCTAGAGGGATGGTTTTCTTCTCCAGAACCCCTAAAGAGCATTGGAAGGGAATACAGGGCCTGAGGGACTGTGTAGCAGAGAAGGGACTGATTCCTTGTGTTGGGTGTGTGTGGGTGTCTTAGAAGCTAGGTTAGTTCTGGTGTAGGTGTTCTTGGCTCTGTAACGAGCTCACCAACTTAGCATTTAGCCTTTCCCAACTCCTGGATGGCCTGATAAACCCAACTGTGTTGGCTTGGCTATGTGTCAGCCTGCTAGTTCCCTTATTCCTTGGAGAATCATGCCCAGCTCGAGGGTGGCAGCGCTGTTGAGAGATTAAGGAGCACGCTGGCCTATGGTTGGTTGGAACGTTGCAGTGACGTAGCTGGTTGCAGATCGAGTTCTTCATAATATAAGTGCTCTTGTCCATTTCTACACCCGCAACTATATTTACTGTTAATGATTATGATGGACATGTTGAATGAATGCTTGTATAAATGTATGTTGATTCCGCTGTGCCTGATAAATAATTGTAGCTATGTATGATAAACAATTACATCTGTGCATGATAAATGTTCATGTGTGCATGTTCTAGTTCAGTACATTTGCTTCAGCATTCTGTTTCAATTAGTTTCTGAATTCACATGTTCATGGGGCTCTTAGCCTGGATGGTTAACACCATGGGGTCACGCCCTCTTTGCCGGTCGAAGGCATGGGGACATGACATGAAGTTTCCTGTGACATTCTCATGGGAAGATCAGAATAAGTTAATATTAAATGCAAAAAAATGCATCATAATTAGTGGTAAATTATATAGAAAAGGGGTAGATTTCATCTTGCATCTATGCCTTACCCATGAGGAGGATGATATTGTTCGAAATGACTCTCATAGTAAAGCATGTGGTGGTCATTGATCTGGGTTAGAAACGACCTATAATATCTTATGTGTTGGTTATTTCTATCCTACCATCTTCAAATATTATGTAGAAGTAGTAAAATGCTCTCATATGTGCCAGCTTTACAATAGGAAGATGCAGCCACACCTTGATCCTCTTTTTCCCATCATCACAGTAGGGCCCTTCATCAAGTGGGGGTGGATTTCATGACCTATAACTCATTGTCTACTGGGGGGCACAAGTATATCATTGTCATTGTTAACTACTTTACGAAGTGGGAAGAGCCGATTCCTACCTTTAAAGAGGATGGTGAGACAACAACGTATTTCATATTCAATCAAATTATCACCAGGTTTGGTATTCTGAAGCAGATTGTCACTGACCATGGTAGTCACTTTCAGAACAACACGATGACATAGGTGAGTACTATGCCAGGTTTTAGGCAATACCACTCGTCTTCCCTTTACCTGCAAGCGAATGGGAAAGTAGAAGTCATTAATAAAAATTTGAAAACCATTCTCAAGCGAATTATTAATGCAAGTAGGTCAAACTGCCACATCATGTTGTATCCTTCTCTTTGGGCATATCGAACAAAGGTTAATATGACCTTAGGGTTTTCACCCTTCTAGCTCGTTCATGGGGTGGAAGTAGTCACACCAGTAGAATGCGAGATACCATCAGTAAATATTTCCATTCACGTACTTCCCGATACTTTTGATATAGAATAAAATTTGTTGCATATGGAGCATCTAGATGAGAAGCGCAGAGATGCACATACAAAAAATGAAGTACACAAACAACAGGTAAAAACAAATATGACAAAGTTGTTAAACCTAGGGTTTTCTCCAAAGAAGATACTGTCTTGGTCTACAACTGGAATAAAGAACCCCTGGAGAAAGACAAGTTTAAATCTATGTGGTTAGTCCCATACGTTGTTTTAAAGGTTCTTAAGAAGGGTGCATATGAGTTATTTGATGATGATGGTAGTAAGTTGTCAGAGCCCCAAAACGGGATCTACCTAAAAAAGTATTATGCTTAGGCATTATGCTTTTTCTTGTATTATAATTGTATAATTTTGTAACTGATTGTTAATGGTTAGTGTTTCTTATGTAGTCTGGTGTTTTCTCATATGTATTTGGAGTGGTTTTTAGGGCTCCTTGATGGAAGCATCCATCACACTTACAATCTAGCTTCAACTGCTTGGGTCATTTATGCACCCATGGGACAATTGATTTCCTCTGGAGACGATTACTTAGGTCCTACAAATAACAATGTATCTGCATATAATGTTATTATTGATATTCTTTGGGATGTTATATCGCATGGTATCAACTTCTAGGAAGTCACACTTGACTCTTAGTTAGTGGTATCTCAACTCAATGGGTTCTATAAGGTGAGACACCCTACCCTTTTACGTCAATTTTTGCGGATTAGGTTACTTGAAATACATTTTGAAGATAATATCTATGAACACATTTCAAGAAATCAAAAAAATATTACTAATGCATTTTCTAGCTACATTTTAGATTGGAATTTGTTACACACTTTGTAAAATGAATACATAGATACATACAGACACATGTAAATAACTGAATATATATATACGTGTAAAAAGTAGGTCCATATACATTGAGTTTTGGTCTGAAGATGCAGTAAATATGTATATCAAAAATACAAAATAGGATTGTAATCCTTCATATGCTAAAAAATATGGAAGCTCTTCAGCGTCATCATCTACAGCTTCCTCCATGAATTCTCGGTAACATAGGATATCCCTAGAAACCTTTTAGAGTAGCTGTAAACAAGATGGACATACACCCACAATATGCTCCTACATGGCCATGGGAGTCATCTAAATCCTTAGTGTCATTACATCATGGGTAAGCCTAGCCAGCTTTCCCTCCACAATACAAAGCATAGATTAGTATTCACCTTCGTTTACTAGTCATATGTAAGCCCTAGGATGTTCGACTGGATGGACATGTCCAACATCTACATATCATTAAAAGGAGTTTCAGAATTGAATAAAATACATATGTATATAAAATTATGAAAAAAATTCATAAAAATTAAATATTTGAAAAATTAAAAGAATCACCCATGTCTCCCCATGCTTCTCCTGGAGGGAGAATTATCTCTGGATCACCACGAAAGTCTGAACCAACATATGAGAACAGCTCCAGAACAGGAACCTGGCAGCTCTGCCATGTATAGAAATCATCATCATAGCCACCTTGGATCTCTCCAACACCCTAGAAGAGGAATACATCCCCTCACCATGTAAGTCTAGGCTCACAAGTATGGGAGGGTGTAAGTGTCACTGCGGGGATCAGAGTAGGAACCCTCTCAAATAAGAAAGAAACCAAGATACTCACATAGATGAAGTTATTCTTCTTCCCTAACCTATAGTCTGAGAGTTTTTTTTGCATGGTTGGAACCAATCTCGAACACCAATCAAATACCACACCTCGAAGACACTCCACTATTATATACATGTGGGTTCATGTAGCTAAATGTATGCATATGAATCTGCCACTCTAACAATAGTGCTCATAAGAGATCTATGCAATTGGTATTTGTGTCCCCGATTCATGTGTGCCAGGTAAACAGTAGGTGTTGACATAGTCTTGCACGCTAAGGGGATCACCCCCACATCCAATGCCACCCAATTTCATGTGTTCCCCTCAATGAGACAATCTGGTAACAAAGTATATGTCCTCTGCAGAAGCTCTAAGGTCTCCCCCTAAATATCAAACATACCAAGCTCATGATCCCATAACCATACCAATGTTTCTAGTAGTCGAACTTGAGATCTCATGTTTGAACTGTGGTAGAATTTCAAAAACACACACCTTCGAAGGGCATTAGATATCATCAGATCCCTCATTGCTAGCATATCCATATCTTTGTGCTCCCTTTCCCTCCAATCTAGAACCATTTTGTTGTACACATTAAACAATTTTTCCATTAGATTCATACAAAACCCTTATTCTGCAGCACTCATGACTGTCCAATGAGTACAACACGTGTCATGTGCGGGTTCCTCACTGCAAACAAGTGATTACTTCACAAACTTGTGACTTTGTATTGATCCACCTGTGAGTGTTGTGTGGTTCCCTTAAAGTATGCCAAAAAATTTCAAATAAGCATGGAAATCAAAATTTGAAATCATAAAATCAAAGTTGAAGGAGATATAAGTTACCTGCAACTTATGGATTAGAGATTTTGCCACTGGTTTAATCACATGAACCATTTGAATTCTAGAGGTAAAACTTGCACTAATAGTGGTAAAAATCAAATGTAATGTTTGAACCCGTTTTCACCATTTATAGTAAAAATTTCAAAAATTTAACCTACTTTTATATAGTTTGGGTCATTTTCTGTCATTTGAGCTAATGTTGATTGTTTTTACCTAGGTATTACAAGTTATGGATGAAATTGGAGTGTGTTTCCTTCACATTTAGGATAGCATTTGATCCCCTTTTACATCTTTCACTTATACCTTATACCATGATGAATGTTAGGATCTCATTTTTATCCATGGACTACAATTTGCAACTGCTTCTTACCCTTCAAACATCATTTTTATTCCATGGTTAGAGCCTACCTCGCATGGGTTACTCTAGTTAGAATACTTCTTGTTGATTCTAGTACCCATGCCACATTTTTCTAGGTTATGGGAGCTTTCGTAGTCTCTTTTCACACAAAAATAAGCCTCATTTTGTATCTTTTACTGAACTACACTTGATCATAAGGCTCTCACCCTATGGTGTTATCTTCAATCCCTAGTCTGACTCCTTAAACATGAATAGATAGCTAAGTTTCTTGTTCTTTCAGACACGTTAAATGTAACAAAGGATCATCCATAACATTATAATTTTAACCCTTTTTCTAGACCCTATTCATTATTTACAAAAAAAATAATACTCTATTTTCTTTGGAATCTAGAAGAGTACCTTCAGGTATAGATTTATCTCTTTTCTGGGCATGGAGGATGAAACTTACGGAAAAGGAACCTGTTTGAGCTTATTTTTCTCTTTTTTGTCTTTATACCTAAACATGAAAAAGATTATGAGCGTTCTTTATGCCATTTTCATGCTCGTTAAAATTCAGTACAAAGAATCAAGTTTACTGTTGTATGTCCCATTCTTATAAATAAATGGAACTTTCCGAGTGATATTATCTTCCTTCACACTCGTTAAACTAAGGCTACATGCTTTCTTTTGAAGGAGCATCGGTTGGGTGACAGCTTACACATTTTTCATACCTTTCCAACTACGTACGGATAAGGTATACCTTATTTATTTGAAAGATGAGAGAGTTCTTCTTTGGATTGCTTTACACTTTTTCAAACTCAGGTGACTAAATTTATGGAAAATCACCACCCTAGAGTCTTCTTTGGAGTTTTCAGTCTCTCAAAACAACGAACGCACCAACGAGCATTCACTAATTCGGGCATGTAAAATCCACATATCAGTGTTATATCAAGCATCATTCTCTCTTTTCTTTAAGCTTGCTAAAAAATTAAGAAAAAATCGAGTTGACTTTCTTGGACTCATTAAAACTTAACAAGAAAGGAAAGGAATAAATACACACTCTTTTGGGTTATAAGTGTGAAATACCCATAAAAAATATTTTATTTTATTTAACTCAACCCGATCATTTGCTAGCTACTCCATAGTTTGTGCCCTAGAACTTTACAGATAAGATTTACCATTTGTAAGATAAATGATAGGTGTACTTAAGGGTTCTTACTTTAATCGAGAAGGGATTTTAATGGTTGATTTCTTGTTTACTTAGCTCCGATTAACGCTTTAAAACTTTTATCATGAAAAGTGTGACACAAGGATTGGAAAACCGCAGAAGGGTACAGGTATAAACCACTAACTTTTCAATTTATGTTCCACTATCATATGCTTGCAAATATTTGTTTATTACCCATAATTCCAAAACAATCATAAGATTCCTCATAGTGTTAGTTTCATTACAAATTTTCTTATTACATGTTGTAATTTGGGTGCAGGAAGCAACAAGGTTAAAATCCTCACTCTACTATACACAAGAGAAATCTTGTGACCCATGTTCTTACTAAATTTATAATACTATCCCGAGCTAGTGATGTTGAGGTTGCGCCAAGGTATCGAGGTCTCCTAGGATAAATAGATGATGACTTCTACATTCCACCAAGGGTTTCAAACTTTGGATATCGTGCTGCAATTTCTTAAATCCTAGACTAATGGAACTCAAAACAAAAGCAATGTTGCAATCTAGTGACAACTCAATTTTTAAATGATGAACAATGGTACTCTATCGAGACAGGCTCTTACTAACCTTTGGTTCTAAATGTTGAATATGATAACTCTGTCGGAACCCGGTTCGTACTGAAATTTGGCTCCTATAAATGACCAACCTCATCATTGTACTAGAGGCTTACGGTCAACTCCCATTGAATTATAAGTTTCTTTCAAATGAATCTCTAGTTAGAGGGAAAATTGAAAACTCCAACCATTTGTGTTTCATCATTCCTCATGGTTCAAGCTCTAGGGTTGAAGCCTAACCTCGTGCCACTAGAAGAAGAAAAGTTACAGGTTTAAAAATTATATTTTTGTGGTTTTATATTTAGAAAAACAAGACCCAACACCCTTGTAGCAAGGATTTCTCCCTTACTACAGGGTAGGAATGGCTACCTTCCGTCTATAGGACGGAAGGGTAGGGTACCTGATGGTAATGTAAGAAAAATGAAACATAAATGAAGCAAAGAGAATAGAAAAGAAAGAAATGGAAACCCTGCACACAAGGTTAGACTCCAAAAACTTGCATACAACTTTTTAGAACATAAAATGAACCTGCAAGCAAACTAAGTTAGAAAAACTATAATAAAAAGGACAATAAACAAAGCTTATACCTCTTGGTGGAAATGGGCCACCATGCCCTAGCTTGGAGAAGCACCTCTCTCTTGAGAATGGGGGAGCTATGGGTTAATGGGAGGATGGATGAGAGGGAGTGTGGGTCGCTTGAGAGGAAAATGGTCTCAAGGCAGCCACTCGGGCAGCATAACAATATGCAAGGGATGAATGTTTTGAGAGTGACCCCCACCCCTCTATTTATATCGTTTTTAGGGTTCTATGCCCCTGGTAAGGGCTTTAGCGCCTTTTTGGGATTTTAGCACCTTTCACTCAATATTTAGCTCCTTTTAGGGTTTTATCCCATTTTTGGAGGATTTAGGCCCTATGAGACATATTTAGGCTCTATTTAGGGGTTTTTAAGCCCTTTTTCATTTTTTAAGCCTTCTTAAGGGTGTGGGGGTCAAATGGGGTCAAATGAGGGTCGTGTGTGGGTGTCCTTGGGTGGTGTAGGCCATGTAGAGATGAGGGAGGGATTTTTTGGGTTAACATATTGCCCCCTGATGTGTGAGGGTGGAAGCTCATCGTATGGATGACGAACATCATAAGATTCTATGTGGAGAGGTGGTGCTTCCTGGGCTGGGGCATGGTGGCTTTTGGTTTTTGTATTAATATGGTTCCCATCAATGGGTGAGATACAAATAATGTGTGACATGTATATGGATGAGGTGGGCATCCCCATGCTTGTAACAATGTCGAAAGAATGATGTGATCTATGCTCTATAATACAAGAGCCAATCATGTACAACTGATGAAATATAGTGGTTTCCTTAATGAGAGGCTGAATACAATACTGATCTGAAGAACTGCTATATTGAACCCATGGCATTCTCATGGAATGCTATATATTCATGACTGATAGCCTGCTAGTTCTGGAATGGTACATAGCTATATGGACTCATTGATTGAGAGTTAGAGTCTCTATGGTACAAGTATGCTGCATCAATCATAAATCTATATAGAAGCACTGCTGGGGATTTTGAACACTTTCTCCAACGCAACCCAGAAACCATAAGGGACATAAACCTATTTAGGTCCTTCAAATAGACTCATCAATGTGCTAGAGTCAGGTGACATCTGGGGTCTTTGACCAAATACTGCACGGACCAATACCCTGTACGAATCTCAATGGTGCGATGATGTAGTTGGAGTCGAGCATGTGAGAAACGACCATCCCGAGAGGCACTAAGGACTCCTCTCAAGTGGTCCAAGGAACTCATCAATGAGGTTAATGAAACCAGGATACAAGGACCTCTGGGTCTATCCTCTGGAATATGTGTGTTGTCGTCAACAGAGGGAGACCTGCCCCTGGTCAAGGCAATGATGTTTGCTTGACTAGAAGCACGAGGGAGATAATCGAAAGGTGTGAGACAATATGAGGACTGACCCACTGAATGGGGGGGGGGGGGGGGGAAGAATTGAATAGGGGCAGAGGGAGTGTAGTAGACCCAAATTTCCTTTATTCATAGTATGACAGCAGGGACGACCAGGCAGCAAATGAAACTAACTCATGGGAATGGGGTCATAGCTGTAATACCGGGAATGTCACTGTAGATGAGAAATACTTAGGGGAAGTAGACACTTTTGATATTGATGGGATCCAAGGAATACACATTGCAGAGTACTCTAAACAAAGGTGACCCAAGGTGGGAATGCTACCAAATTGTCATCTATGGGGTGGTGTCTAGAGACACCATTGTGGTACGATCTCGTGGATTTTTGGCGATCCCAAGAAAGTAAATGCTTGATGGTGATTTCAATTTTAGAGAGTCTGAAAGAACAAAGATGACTCCAGTGGGGAATATTTTTCGTTGGTAGTCTCATCTGCCTGGAAAAGCATAAAAGTATACATAGGAGAGCTCTCCCATCCTATAGGGGATGAGAGACTTCTTTACCGTTGGTAGTCAAATCAGGCCGAAAAAGGTTAAACCTATACTGATTGAATGGTCATTCAGATACTTTTCCGAGCATGAAAAAAACCAAGTTTTCTCGACAATATTTTCTTAATGAGAAGGTTGGAAAAGAGCTTAACGACAACCCATGGTGAGATTTTTCATAAATTTCAGCCCCTCTGACCGAGAAAGCATAAAAGTATGCAGAGGGGAATGGTATTGGCTTGAATGTTCCAAGGTGGTCCTTTTCATTTGATGGTCTACATAGTCCACAAAAGGAGATAAACAAGACATTGTAGACACCCTTTCCTTTACTTTAATGAGCAGGAAAGGAAGCAGCTACGCTCGGCAATCTTTTCATTCTTTTAGGAGTCAGAAAAGAGCTTAAATGAAACTCTAGTATGGTCAACCGATTGCGGTGGCACAGGCGGTGCCCCATGTCGGGACAGTGGACAGTAGTCCAAAGGTCATCAGCACAGTATGGATGGAGCAGGTGTCTCTTAAACATACCAATACATGCATGGGATAGATCACGGTAGAGGAACCGGAGTTGGTGTGGCAGAGGCATGCAAACCGAGGTGGCTCTCAAACAGAGGCCAAGACAGTCGTGTGTGAATTGTGGTTGATGGACTTGACTACATGTGATGTGAGTGCAAGACCGGAGGAAATTATATGCCAAATGCATGCAAAGGAAATGATCCATCTTCCGGATGATGGTCCGGATATCCGCATAAGGTGCAATGGATGGAGTAGACAACTATGTGTTAAAAATCAAAATGGTGTGCCTTATGGCAGGTGGCCTGAGAACCCACATGAGTGGTGGTAGGCAAGTGTGATGCAAGTACAGGTCCATACACACTTGTATAACCATGATGTGGCTCATAAATTGAGGTAACTTCTGAGGAGCGGTCCCAAAAATTACTTGTTAAACATGAGACGATGATCTCATAAGGATATGGAAATTTGGGCCCAGAGGTGTGAGAGGTGTCTCTAACAAGTTATAGGTGACTTTGGATTAGCAGCTAATGGTGCTGCCCTAACTTGTGGAAAAAATGTTGAAAAGCAAAAGGGGACAAAACTATGCTATAAGGGACTCATAGTGGCGGTATCAAGCATATACTCTCTTGAGGTGGAGCCCGTTGCATGGCTTCTTCAAGAGTCGACCATCTGAGTCAGCGAAGAGGTATTCCCCCTTGCCAAGATGGAGGTCATTGGCAAGGAAAGATGATAGAATATGGTATTTTATGGGAAGAACCGATTCCACACTATGGTTTAAAGGGAATGGGGTAAAACTGGAGGCGGTCTTGCAGATCTCTCCATCATCGCGTAAGCGGTGTCGTGATAGATCAGGTGGATCTTCCACAAGCGATGAGACGAAAGGGTGACTGGTGCTAGTGATCATGTAAAAGGTATTGGTTGTGGCTTTGGTGGCCTTGCCCCCAGTCTCTATTGGAGGAAGAGGGGAAAACCTGGAGACAAGAAGAGTCCTTGATTGACCCAGAGGTAGGCGCAATATCATCTCAATTGGATCGACATGAGTAAACAATTCCTGAGGCCTCAAAAGTAGGGTAGGTGGTTTAAGGTACCACAAAGGATATCCTAGTGTGAAATCCTATAGATTGCGGGTTGCCAAGACAGACTTACAAACGATCCTAGATGGTAGGAAAAGGAAAAGGAAAAGGATCTATTGAGTGGGAATGAACCCCATTGTTTCCCTGGTAACTGAGGTTGAGGTTGCAACTGAGGTTGCAGCTATGGCTAGGGTTGTGACTGCAAATGGAGCTACAAATGTGGTTGGTGCTGCGGCTGCAGATGGTACTGCAGCTGCGGATGGTGCATGTCATCATGGCATGGGTATTCTGGGGTAGTTAAGGCTTCAAGTATCTCCTCATCATTGCAAAAGAAACAAAGAGACAGGTCTGATGGATTGTCATTGATGGTGGAGACAAGAGGGTCAGTAGAACTGGACATCGTGTAAATGGACATGGTGTCCGAAGAAGGAGGTGGGGGGTGAACTTCTTCATTCATGGTGATCTCAGATTCAAGGGAATGTTGTTGAAGGTTGGCTAAAGCCATTCAGAACTTGGACAAGTCTTGGCAATGGTGAAAATAGTGTCCATACAAACCATAGAGGGAAAAAGCATGGTTTGTTCGCAATGACTTCTTTCTCACTATTGGCCCGCTTGGAAGTTCAACCACGGGGAGGTTTTTCATTGTATCCATGGCATCCAAATGAGCATGGATTATAGGAATCTCAGGGCATTTTTGTGTTGGATGGCCCTATTCTTTGCAGACGATGCAAGGCAGGATCTGTTAAGGTTCAGCGGTAGCTTTCGCATTTTTTTCCTGTTAGCAGGAATATTTCACCTTCTGCGGATAGAAGTTGTTCCTCTGGTATGAATGGTTCAGATCCAAAACAAATGAGTGAATGAAAAAGAATGAAGACTTGTTGCTTCCTTTCACACACCTGGGTCACGTGGCAGAAATCTTCAAGCCACTCGGTGTGTCCTTGGGGGCAAGTCTCGAGTCAAGGATGTCACCTTGTTCTTGACTCCTCCTTTTAGGCTCAAATCCTAACGAAGCCAATGGGGGTAGACCCTATTAAGTTACTCAGGCAAAATTATTTAGTATGATGATGTTAAATTGAATGAGTTACTTAGGAGTTTGAAATTTAACCATAAACAACCATAGATGACAAGATACAAAATGAGCGCACGAAAGCACAATGATGAGACACAACATATATATATAGAAATAAAATAGCCAGTGCCTTCAAATGGAGTCAAAAGATAATCAATATACTTGAATGTGCTTGGAGTGAATGTTTTGCAATTGCCTCTTGGTATGTTTTAAGTTAATGTGAAATATGAGTTTATTAAAATTAAGCAAAGGGGTGGACTCCAGATATACCCGAGAGTACTTGGAGTATGTCCAAAACTAAACCTTCACAGCTACCCGCAAGGAATATGTGGGCTGAATGGTGTCTCTAAGGCTATTTTTCATAATGCACCCACAGGTGTAACAGAGATTGGCGCCCCGAGGTCACTTTTTAGGAGTTCCCGCTTCCTTTGGGTATTTTGCCACCGTAATGGTTTGATTGAGGTGTTGGATTTTCACCTGATGGTTTGTCAATTTGGGGGAGTGAATCCTAATTATTCTTGTCACTCAAGTGCTTTTGATGAAACTTGACTAATCAGACGAACCGCATCCAATTGCAAAGCATACACACCGGAGTGTTGTCAATTTTAGTAAATTTTAAGATAGGTGTTCTTGTTAATAAGAAAACCCTCCAGGAACCTCTTTCGATCCAAGTGGATCTCAATTGGGGAATCAAGGAGAGGTTAATTTTATTATAGCTGATCAAACAGTTGATGAAAAATAAAACAAAGATACACAATGCCGGTTTTCTAATTAGTCCTACCACGCATCTCTTTCCCCTTTCGAGTCAATCGGGAAGCTGTGGGGTAAGTATTAAAATTACTTTGAAACCTCAGATATGGAATATGGAAATGATGATAAATCAAAGTATACTACCCTACAGATTAGAACTATGCTAGATTAAAAAAATATAAATGAAAAGCAAAAATAAAAAAACACGGACGCAAATCCCCCTAGGGGGGATGGTGAATAGGCTTGAAAGAGCCTATTCGAAAAGATATTTTGTTTTTATTAGAAGCGATTTACAATATAAGAAAATTGAAATTGATTCACTTTGGTCCTTCTTATCTGGGATCCAAAGGCTTACAACAAGCTTGTAACGAGCTAAAATCAAAACACGGCGGTGGGGGAAGCTTCCAGGAAGCTATGGTTTGTCCAAGAGTCAGAAAATGGGTAGATTCTCCTTCTCTTTTTTGTTAGACCTGCTAAAAAACAGCGAAAAATTAAAGTCAAATGTGCCCAAACACACTTGAAAAGTATTTTGGGTCACCACGCTAGTTACCAAAAAAAACTAAGTAAAAAATTGTTAAAAGGGGATAATCTAGTTTTGCAAAAGGAACCAAGGGAAGCAAGCTTTCCTTGGGATCTTGGCTTGCTGTTTGGGCAGCCAGTGAGATATTCACTTTTCTTGCAGAATTTAAATATTTAAAGAATGAAAAAAAAACTACATTATGAGCAAGCTTTAGATCTATGCTTTAGCTACTTGCAAAAAAGGAAATTCCTACACCTAGATCTATGTTTATGAAATGATATTATTTATGAAATTATAGATCTAAGTAGAAAGAATCTTATAAAATAGATCTAACAATATATATTCAATTCTTATAACTAGATCTGATCATCAGAGGAAGAGACAGGTAACCGGAAGATTGATTTTTTAAAGAAAGGAGAAAAAGAGGAGAGAAGGTCAGCTCGTTGCTTGAATGGAACAAGCTGAAAGGAGGCCCTTTTGTGGAGCACTGAGGTACATATTCTTGAGCTTATTGGATAAGGAATGGCGTCAATCTTGATCCACACCTTCATCCAATCCAGAACCTGCAACTAAATAACATGATCCTGCACAACACCTCGTGAGATCTGGATATAGATGTATAAAGCAACAAGAATGAAAGATCATGCACAAATAATCTTATTTAAGCACATAACTGAAATTCTTGAGCATACATAATATGGATATATAGGAACAAGTAATCTAACTTGCCTAGTTTACACCCTTACTTGATTCAACCGAATCCTTGATGCCAGAAAACAAAAGAAGCATAGAAATTGGAAAGAAATTACAGTTACCACATTAGCAGCATGATGTTGGGAATCCACACAAACACATGCACTACACGGTATAGCCTCCAAATCTTCTGGATTCACAATTAAATATATAGCAGTATTACAATGGCAACAATTCCTCAGTCCAAATCTAACTAGCTTGGAAGAGGCAGCTTGTGCTTTTATTTATACAAAAACCAGGAGATCCATCCCAGGGGGGGTGCAAATCCCAAGGATACAGATCATTACAGCTATGGGAGAGTCCATCAATGCTGATCTGAAGCTGAACTGAGCCTACTTGTCAATTGGGGGGCTAATTGAGCTGACATAGTAACCCATAAACCGACACATCAGTCCACAGAGCTTCCAAGAGAGCCCACACATGTGGAGGAGAGAGAGAGGGCTCAATTCCCCATAAAGGTTGCTGAAGATCAACTCTGTATCTGATTTGATCACCTCCTTTAGTCAAGGATTTGTCAGATCCAGTCAATCTGGTTCAGATCTAATTGATTTCAATCAAATCAACTAAGAATCCCCTGATCTAGGATTCTAGATTTGCTCCATTATTCATCAATTTATTAATTAAAATAATCAATAATTTATTTTTTGGGGATTTCTGGCCTGAGTGATGGAAAATCACTCAAAGCTAGGAAATAGTGGGTCCATGGGTTTACATGGTGCTCTTAGATTGAAAATGAGCACCTACATGACTGAAATTGATTATTTGGCCAACTTTTATTACAAAATCAAATTTTCCAATTAAACTATTAAAAAATAGCCTAAGTTTTGGAAAAATTAAATTTTAATAAAAAACACTGAAAAAATTTAAAAAACCTAGGGGGACTTAGACATGTTGATATGACTCAACCATGATGCCTAGCATGTTTATACATTGACACATAGACTCTAATAACCTCAATAGGCCTAAATGCCAAGCCGACCACCCCAACTTTGGAGGTATTGAGTGAAAAACTCAGAAATTATCAGTCGTTTATTCAACAACCAATAATAACAAAGGGAAAAAACACCCTGGGCTGATCGTATTGACAAATAAAGTCTAAGATACTGAGTCTTTTACAGACACTATCATGCTAGAACATTTATTACAACTCCCCCAAGGGGGTATGAACATGTGATATAGTACAACAAAGTTTCCCCGAAGCAAGACTGAATGTCTTCTGAAGTTTGAATAAGTTATCCTTGTCCGGTTCACCAAGCTCACTTGATAAAAAACCACCAAGTACAACTTAGCCGATAACATTCTGGCTCCAACTATGGCACATGTGCTCAATCTGGTCTTTAAGGCAAGGAGAGGATACGAGAACACCAGAATCTCTGGTTTCTATACCCTATAAAAACATCTCAACTTGACAAGAAAACCTCAGTAGCACAAGTTTTATAAAAGAACAAATGGACCATTAAGCTGATTTATTTAAACAAAATAAATGTAACTAACAATTTTTATTATTATTATAGCTAAGTACAAAACATAAATGTAGAAAGTAAATGCTCTCTTTTAAGGAGCTTATTTTCCTACTCTAAACATGATATAAAAAGGGTTAAGTGTAATCAGAAATCCAATGTAACCACCTAAGCATTTTATTAACATAAAATTTTTTTTCCTTGTCTTTGGTTACCAGCCAAAGTAAGGATACCTTATTTAGAAAATGAAAACTTGCGTGATGATTTGGAATGGGTGGGTTGTATGGGAAATCATAGTCATGAATAAAGTCATTAAAGTTCTTCCCAAACTGGTATGTGCTCACACAGGCTGCTTCTATCCATGATTGGATAGGACTGATATACCAATCAACACGATGATGCATACTGACTACATCATCATATTGATCACCGGGGCTTATCAAATGACATCTCGTTGCACAAGCCCCAAGTAGCTCCAAATCATAAGGAACCTCTATATGTGAGAAAGATGGCTGAGATTGATATTCCATTGAATGCATCACATATGACTTTTCACAACACTGCTTCTCAATGTCTTCATTACTGGTACCTTTGTGCGGCTTTGCATGATATGACTCTAAATGATCACGTGAAAATTTTGAATGCTCCTCTTCCATACTAATATTTTCCCAGGTATCTATATCCATGCTCCCCTCTACGGATGTATCGTATATTGTACTTCCACAATTTTTTGAATAGACACTCCCCTTACTGGACATATAATGGATGCAGTTCTCAATAATATTTTCACAAGTTGGATTATCTATGAAATTCCAATAGTCATCACTCCCATATATGTTGGATATGAGAGAGTCTTCCTTGCTAGTATCACATCCTGAGACATAAATACCCTCCTCCCACTCATAATAATAATCCTTCAAGGTTTTGGTTTCAAAGATATTATGAGAATTTAAACTTTCCAAAACTTCATCCCTAAGTGATGAACATAGAGGAGTGTCATCATACACATTATAAACTTCTTCATAAGTGTCAATCTCTATAATGGTTTCCTCATGAGGGATTTCTCGACAAGCATTGCAACAATCCTGAGAAAATCTCAAATCTTCAATGTTTATAGTTATGGTGACATGAGAAGAGTCTTCAACAATGTGTTCAATCATGGGTTCCTTGTGAATCTCTCCAACATGATTGTCATGGATGTTCCCATCTTCAGAATCTTGCTGTGTAATGAGAGATACCTTATATTCTTTAAAAAGCTGCTTAATTGCTTCCTTTCTCAAATAACTACTAGGATGCTTTTTGATGGGAGTATCATGGATCTCCTCTTCACTTAAATGTTCAAGAAGTGATTCCAAGTCTTCAATACTTTGTATCATGGCAAAAGGGCCATCATATGTTTCCATGTGATACTCTATCCCAGATAGGTAGAAGGTACAGATATTTTCAAGGAACTTTTTGAAACCATTCCTACTATCCCTACCATCATGCCACTTCTCTAAAAACATCCAAAAGAATCTTGTAAAATAAGTTATACATTTATTAGGAAGGCACTGATAGAACCAACAACAGGCCTCACCCCAAAAAGTACTAGCAAACATTTCCATCATATTGTCTTCATGAAGAACATTGGAGTCAGCCATCAACTGAAGGAAATATTTGACATGGCAGATGGCCGAATCACCATAATTTCCATGAAATACTGGAAGCCATTTATATGCATCCCCCACACCATCACAACAATTAGGAAAACCTGGGATGTTTGAGAAATCGATAGGCTGAAAAATTCTGGTTATCTGGGCACCATATTTCTCCTTTAATTCATCCATATCAAAAATTAATAGTATGAACTTGATATAACCATTAAACCTTGTACTGAAAACGTGGAGCTGTCAAGTGATGAGCTTTAAAGGTTTTAACATGTCGCATGGGATCATATACACACAAAAAAACTTCACAAGTTTATGAGATAATAGGGTTTTATCCCTTGAATGGAGTCGCCATGTGAAAAAGAAAAATAAGCATTTATAAATATTTTCACAAAAATTATTTTTTGCTTTTCTTTGTAAAAATAAAAACTGAAAAAAAAAGTCTGTGGAGTCACCAGATGAAAATTAAAGATCTACTCTAAGCATTCATCAAACAAAGTAAAAACTAAATGGAAGAAAACAAAATCCGTACTCGGGAATAAAAATATTTATCCCCGGCAACGACGCCAAAAAGTGTTGCTGCCTTTCACACACCTGGGTCACGTGGTAGAAATATTCAAGCCACTAGGTGTGTCCTTGGGGACAAGTCTCGAGTCAAGGCTATCACCACGGTTCTTGACTCCTCTGTTTAGGCTCAACTCCTAATGAAGCCAAGGGGGGTAGACCCTATTAAGTTACTAAGGAAAAATTATTTAGTATCGTGATGTTAAATTGAATGAGTTACATAGGAGTTTGAAATTTAACCATTAACAACCATAGATGACAAGATACAAAATGAGCGCACGAAAGCACAATGCTGAGACACAATATATATATAGAAAGAAAATAGTACGTGCCTTAAAATGCAGTAAAAAGATAATCAATTTACTTGAATGTGCTTGGAGTGAATGTTTTGCGATTGCCTCTTGGTACATTTTAAGTTAATGTGAAATATGAGTTGATTAAAATTAGGCAAAGGGGTGGACTCCAGATATACCCAAGAGTACTTGGAGGATGTCCAAAACTAAACCTTCATGGCTACCCACAAGGAATATGTGGGCTGAATGGAGTCTCTAAGGCTGTGGTTCATAATGCACCCGTAGGTGTAACAGAGATCGGTGCCCTGAGGTCACTTTTTAGGAGTTCCTGCTTCCTTTGGGTATTTTGCGACCATAATGGTTTGATCAAGGTGTTGGATTTTCACTTCATGGTTTGTCAATTTTGGGAGAGTGAATCCTAATTATTCTAGTCACTCAAGTGCTTTTGATCCATCTTGACTGATCAGATGAACCACAGCCAAGTGCAGAGCATACACACTGGACTCTTGTAAATTTTAGTAAATTTTAAGATAGGTGTTCTTGTTAAAAAGAAAACCCTCCAGGAACCTTTTTCGATCCAAGTGGATCTCAATAGGGGAATCAAGGAGGGGTTAATTTTATTATAGCTGATGAAAAATAAAACAAAGATACACAATGCCAGTTTTCTAATTATTCCTACCATGCATCTCTTTCCCCTTTCAGGTCAATCGAGAAGTTGTGGGGTAAGTATTAAAATTACTTTGAAACCTCAGATATGGAATATGGAAATGATTATAAATCAAATTATACTACCTTGTAGATTAGAACTACGCTATATTAAAAAAAAGATAAACGAAAAGAAAAAAAAAACACGGACGCAAATCCCCCTAGGGGGGGATGGTGAATAGGCTCGAAAGAGCCTGTTCGAAAAGATATTTTGTTTTTATTAGTAGAGATTTAAAATATCAGAAAATTGAAATTGATGCACTTTGGTCCTTGTTATCTGGGATCCAAAGGCTTACAACAAGATTGTAACAAGCTAAAATCAAAACACGGTAGTGGGGGAAGCTTCCGGGAAGCTCTGGTTTGTCCAACAGTCGGAAAATGGGAAGAGTCTCCTTCTCTTTTTTGTTATACCTGCTAAGAAACAGCAAGAAATTAAATTCAAATGTGCCCAAACACACTTTAAAAGTGTTTTGGGTCACCACGCTAGTTACCAAAAAAAACTAAGAAAAAAATTGTTAAAAGGGGCTAATCTAGTTTTGCAAAAGGAACCAAGGAAAGCAAGATTTCCTTGGGATATTGGATTGCTGTTTGGGTAGCCAATGAGATATGCACTTTTCTTTCAGAATTTAAATCTTTAAAGAATGAAAAAAAACTACCTTATGAGCAAGATTTAGATCTATGCTTTAGCTACTTGCAAAAAAGGAAATTCCTACACCTAGATCTATCTTTATGAAATGATATTCTTTATGAAATTATAGATATAAGTAGAAAGACTCTTATAAAATAGATCTAGCAATATATATTCAATTCTTAGAACTACACTACAAAACATTACCCCAAAATCCAACACCTTGCATGTTTGAAATTCGACACTTATCGGTCCCCTTTTCGACACATACACCTTTTTTTTGCCATTGGTGGCGTGACATTGGATCTTTGACATGTGACTAATGTGTGTCGAAGATCCAACAGACCATTGTGTCACATATTTGACTGTATTTCCTTCCAATGTGTCAATCAAAATTGCATAAAGCGTCAGCAATCCGATGGACAGAATGCCACTGCCGTCGAGATTTTTATCCAACAAGTGTCGACTAACTGACGCCATCTGAAATTGGAAGAGTCAGCCTTCCCACGTAGACCAACACTAGAACCGCCAGTCGTCCAACTTGTGGAAGCGTCGGAGTTATGCCATGGCTATCGGATGTATATACTAGAGTGTCGGAAGCACGTCGGAAAAGAGACGCCTGTTGATGGATTTAAAAAAAAATCGAAAGATTAACTAATGAACATTAGAAAGACATATTTAACTAATTAAGAAAATTGTTGAAATTCAGGGTTAGGTTAGGATTTGATATAAGATAATTAAAATTTTATACTTTAATGGATAACACAAAACTAAAAAAGAGCTAGATACAGAACAATACTGTTGTAATAAATTCAAAACATAATTTTTGTCTCTTTCAACTTTGACACTCCAATGGTCATTATGTTAAAGTTGGTCCTTGAGATACAATTTTTCAATTGCAATGTACATAAACTAAACAACAAGAATAGAAATAGTATCATGTAAAACAAACTAACAACTAAAGAAAAACGATAATGAACTATAAAAATGTTGGTTTATATCTAGTTTGGATCTTCCTTATACTCATATATTTTTAGGGTAACATATTGTCATTGAAAGGACAAGTCACCAAAGGATCAGATGGCATACCTTGTGAGAGAGATAGAAGATAGATTGTAGTAGGTCCTATTGTAGGATAATTCTGAAAATCCTGAGCTAATTTGTGGAAAAGAATCCGAAAAAATTTGGTAGGTATATATACCCCAAGTATCAAGGGAGCTAAAATTGGAGCAAAATCAGGAAGAAAATACTCAAATAATTTGAAGATCACAGCAACATCCTCATGAAATCCTGCAGGTGATAATAGAGTCAGGCTTGAAAGTCGACGTGGAAGGCCTTTTAGGCACCTGGTCACCAAATACATCAACATGGAAGCTCCACCAAGACTACGAGAAACAACACAAATTGAATAAGGAAGATTGTCTGTTGCATCAGAAGATTCCTCATTAGCTTTCAACTGTCTTAGCTCAGACATCTTTATCTCATGGATTTTTTCAATCATTACAGGGATGTCTTGTGTTCCATGTTCATTTATTGAACACCTCCAGTACCGTTGAGAAGATATTTGATTGTCTATGTGTTCTCTGGAAACTAAACCTTGAAAATTACCAAGAAAAACATCATAGCCTTGATCATAAGCTGCAAATGCTTGAGAGCCAACTACTCCATTTGAAACCCATCCCAAAGATGAATCCAACAATCCATGTTGTACGTAAACAACCCTCTTTGATTCACGTCTTGGTATTCTTTCAAGGAGGATGACATAACCATCAGCAGTAATGACATGAATAGCCTCATACAGATATCCCAATTCCGTTATAACATATTTACATGTGCATGCATCTATATTCAAAGATTGCTGAAATTTTGTTTGTCGTATAGTGGAACTTGGATCCCAATCATTAAGAGAAAATGTTTGCAAACAAACATCATTATCATGAACAGACATGACACGACTTTTGCAAGCCTTTATACTCATGATGATCCCTTTGAATGCCAGCTTACATGTTTCGAAAGGTTAGGCTGCAATAAATGGCAGGCCTTTAGGATAGTCCTAAATCAAGCAATATAGATTTTCCTTCAAATGAACAAAGGCATCCAACATCCTTAATCCATACACGTAGAGACACTCTTTAATGGACTCAACTTGTTCCAATAGGCAAGAAAAAGGTAAGGTAGAATTAGCAGTTTAAATAAGGTTGCAATCCCCTTCCATATAGTCCACAGAAGGTAACAAAAAATAGTCCAACAAGATCACAATTTATTTTAGCTGTCCATAAGGAGATCACACCCATCCTTAGAAACCCAAAAATAAGTCACTCCCATCCTTTATAACGGCATTAGGTTCATGACTAAATTCAGTGAACAACAACAAGGTGACAGCCTACTCCAATGAGCATCAACAGAGTCACGGACTGCTCTAATGAGTAGCAGCAAGGTCAAGGGTCAAAATTGGGAAGCCAACAAGGTCATGACTAGCAGTAAGAAGGTACTGTTCAACCCTTAGTTTCCAAAAGGAGGTTATAACCTGCTCAAAAGCAGCAACAGGAAGATTGACCCAAATCAAGAGGTCACAGGACAATGACAACCCAACTAAGTGTTACCAAGATAGTCACACCCCAACCCTAAGGGAATCAAAGAGTTAAAAACCTAGCAAGATAAGGGTTGCACACTCACAACTAATAAGGAGAAGGGTTACAAATTCGGGGCCCAACCCTAAGGGCATCAAATAGCTCATGGCCCAGTAAGAGAAGAGTTACACAGTCACATCCCAATAGGATAAACTACTTCAACAAGGGGGTCTCATAATTTTATTTGGCATTTGGTAATCCAAAATGGATCTGAATTAATCCCTCTTCCAAACTTTGTAACGAAAAAAATCCTTGAAAAAGTTTGAAGTCAACAATCAACTAAAAGGCTAAAGGCCAACAAGAAGGTGAAGTGAATCACTATGGTTGGCATATGGTTGGCATTTCAAGGTAACATTATCATAAACAATGCTTGCTTGATGCAAAGACAACCAAAGGGATATGGACAAAAATAATGCTGGGGAAGAATATGGTAGTAGTAGAGGAATGAGGACTAGGAGTGAAGCAATCTACTCAAATATTGAAGGACGAAGAGGATTCCTAACATGTCCACATGGAACAGAGATCATCTCTGAACTAGAGCAATCTGTAAATTGCTTCCAGTGAGTAATAATACATGAAATTTTGATGAAAGTGTATATCTCATCCTTTTTAACAATTCCTAAGCATAATTAGAACTGGCCATTGCTAGTTTTCCATTTGGGTTTCCAGAATAATATGGTGTCGAATAAATTTAAATGCTTTGTGACTGAGATCAATCTGGTTGATTGCTGATTTGATTAATGGATTAGCTACAACACTTTTTCTTTGCTGGCTGGCATCCACAATGCAATTTTTATTTGTTCTATTTGCTTGGTTAATGTATTAGCTCATGCACTGTGCAATAACATGCTATGTAGCCAAACATCTTCAATCCCTGGTGTGGTATGCTTTACATACAGCAAAGCCCCATTATATATATATATATAATTCACAGACTAATACTAACGAATGGTTGGTTTACTTGGTGCTCTGTTTAAATTCTGTGTGCTTAACTAGTTAGCCACAACCATCATATGGCACAGGGGAATGGTTATTAATTAAGTGTTGAGTTTGCATATTCATTATACAGCTGCTAACGGAAGTGAATCCTTAAAGCAATTTATCTCAAGCTTTGCATGGAATTATCTACCTACAACCAGCATTATATACATAACTACTTGAGTGATCAAGTCTTTGCAATTAGCTCTAGTCATATATAATGCTTGTGTAATGTTTAACTGTAAGCCTATTTCTGAATTGCAGAATGCCATGCATCTTATTAGCTGCTGTTTTTTTGAATGGGAAAAGTTATAACTATTATAATGCAATAAACATAGTTGGAACTTAGTTGAGAAACAATCTTGGGCTACTGGTTTTGAATTGGTGTAAACAGTTTCGTTTATTTGAGAAGCATTGCAAGGATATAAGACCATTCCTTGGTTGAGCATCCATCCAGTGGAAGGCATTGTGAATCCATCTAGCCAAGATTGAAACCAATTAGAGTGCAGCCATTCATTCATCCCTTTTAGTGAATAGTAAGTATAGAACATGAAGCTTTGAACCCAGCATTTACAGGATAATGGCAAAGAGTAAAAATTTATTTTGGCCTCAATGTTGATGACACTGACAGGCCATAGGCCTACTGTTTGTTTTGGTTCATCTTGCTAGGATATGACTTTAAATTACTCTCATCATAATAATCTTATCTCTATTCCAAGATTCTAAGACTAATCGATTATGCCAAATAAAGAGAAACATAAAAGTGAAAAATACAAAACCTTCAAATGAAACCTTAGTTTTACACAAAACAACTATAATCCATTTGATGGAAATTAGCCATGAATTGAACGTAAAAAAAACCCAAAGTAAGCTAACAAGGAAATAAATGATATCACTATATGTCAAAACAGGTGTTAATAGCCTCCAGCAAGTAAAAAGGTTATCCACATGCAAAAGTTTATTAAGAATTATGAGTATCTATCCATCGACTATGAGAATAGATCTCCAAGTGGCTAGGTCAAGATTTGCATCATGCACCCAAAGGGAAATAAGTAGACTTGTCCTTTTTTTTGTCTTACGTTGTATGTATATATGGTAACACCATTGGATAAAAAGTGCATACGTTTAGGTGTGTCTAGTAGAATCCATCTATGAATTTCCTTACCCTACCATTACATTACAAAAGAATCCATCTATGAATTTACTCTAAAGCATATGTATGATTTAGTGGGATAAAGTAGGCAACGCACCCTATATAACATTATTATTGAATGAAATTGTGCTCAAGTCCAGGTATGTACACAAGTGACGAGACTATAACTAAGGAAAATCAACTAGTCATGTTATTGATATTTTTTAGATTATGGTCATTTATTGGTAGTATTCTCTGACCCTACTATCATGTTGCAAAGGAAGCCATCGATTGAGCCTATCTATATTTACTACTAAGACCATTCTTACATATTAGATGAAATCTTCCACCATTCACAATGTTCGATTACAACTGCGAAAGAACTAAGGTTTTCATAAGCTAATACATGAAAGTTAGGAGGCAGGGAGAGTATACCTCTATTCTCTTCATTTTATCTTCTGCTTTTATTTTTTGATTACTTTCTTAGGCTTACAAGAGAATCACATGGCCATGTATTTAGCCTACTCTACCTCCTCCCATGATGCAACCCGAGCCTCTAGGACATTCAATTTAGCATGTTCCATATCATTAGTCTTGAGTGATTTAGAAGCATCTTGCTCTTAAACTTCTTTACTAGCCCATCCCATGATATTTGAATTTCCCAAATTGTGCACCTAGAGCCATAATTTGCCTTCTAGTGCTCTCATGCACTTGCTTCTCTGATAATTCGTGATGGTTTTTCAGGTCCATTTGAGAATTTTTTACTGCCTCCACTGGTGCTACACATCTTCCTAGAGTAGATGGTCGTGAATTAACAGGGCTCCTAGTTGAAGGTCAGTGTATCTCTTATAGGGGTTCCTATTCTTGAAGGCTCTTGGCTTTCAATAGGGGTGATTTCTGTAGCTAGGGTTTTCACCCTAGCTTGTGCTGATGAGCACCTACTAAGGAATCTGGAATCCTTAGTAGCAGTTCAATAATGTAAATAAAAAGAGACTGAA
>LPNX011203987.1:0-17010 GCA_001517045.1 Pseudotsuga menziesii
GGCCCTCCTTCTAGCGCCATTGTTGACGGGCGTATTTGACTAAGCCCGCAACGGGGGAAAACGACCCAGTCCGGGACCCTTAGAACAAGCTCCAAGCTGTTTGGAATAGTCTCTCCCGATAGGTTTAAAGTCTCTGTTGGCCTGGGATCCTAGAGGACTAATGATTACAATTAGTGCTACTGATAGTTAGTGTCGATCCTATACTTATAATTACAAAGATTAACCCAAGTTGTATATTACAAGGAACGGAAACTGTTAGGTAAAATCATTCAAAACAATTAACTCTGAATACATAAATAAAACATAAATCTGGACAAGATTCATATGCTACAAATTCATGTCCTATTTATATACAGATATACAGTAATTACATAGAAATATAAACTGAATGTATTTAATGAAACAGATCTAACTCAACAAAGTTCTTCGGATAGTACAAAAAGCAGAAACTGAATAAAATATAATTCTGATCTAATACCTATCTTGATCAGGAGCAGAAATTAATTTAACCTGTAACCAACTGATGTTGATAAAGGCACTGCATGTAAACATTTGTTGATATTTAAAGAAATTCAAATATTGCAAATCATGCAAGCATCATTACACATTATGTAACAATAATATCAATTATTAAATACAAAACATGACATACCAACACAGTTAAAAACAGGAACAGCCGATACCTGATAAATTATATTCGCACAATTCATCAAGGAAATTATAACAAACATCATAATATAGGAAAGAAAATATCAAAACTGAGAGATATTATAAGCCACATAAAAAGTATTAAAACTATAAATGCGTGTAAAACATCACCAGTTCAAACATTGTAACAACTGACAGATAACTGCCTAGAGGCACAGATAGAACGAACCAGCAGTTTTGTTCTTGCTTCCCGAGAGTATCGACCCCTTTCATATTCACTATCAACCCTTTAAATATATTTTGAGTTTTCCCAAAATAACATTATCAAAAGCTAATAATCCAGATCGTGATCCCTAACTAATATCGAATAAAAAACGACAAGTGGAACATGTCGTTTTTTCAGCGAACGCACAACTATTCCATCCATCACATGGGATCGAAAACAAAAGAGTGGCACCTGTAATACAATCCATCCAATATAGATTTGTCTCCAGAAATACAGGTATCGCCAATATATCCAAAATCCTCAAAATCAATAAACGAGATATTCATGTAACTACCTGCGACACAACACACAAGAATTATAATTAAAACATATTTGAAATAATAGCGAATAAAATCATCCACAAATAAACTCGAAATAATCAAATATCTGACCTTGATCAACATAACAACATATCACCAAACATTATAGATTGACTGGGGCATTGAAAACCTGAATATTAACTCCAGTAGGTTGACTTGGTGAAAGAGCTTTAAACTGCATTAAGGCGATCTGAGCATTGAGCTCATGCAATTTTTCTTCGCTCTTTTCATTCTCATCCTGTAACGTAAGCACCCTCCTGATAAGTTTGTTTTTATGGTTCCTCAGTCGCACAAGATGCTGATTACTTTCATCAACTTTTACTTTTAAACCCTCATTATCAGCTCTCAATAAGTCTCGACTCGCTACTATTTCGTTCATCTTATCTTCCATTCGGCGAACCTTGTCTAACAGACAACTAATGAACATAGGGTGAATAGTTTCCCCAATTCCAAGAGAAACAGCTGAAGTTGTTTTAACAGGATTTTCTTTTACAACTGAATCAGTCGTACAATCAACTAGGACCTTCTGAACTTTCTTATCCACTGTTGAAGGACTATCACGATCAAGAGTGATATCAATATTAGGCCGAACAGGCTGAACTTCTACAGATAGCGAAGGATTTTCAGAGATGCCTTCAGCAGTTACGGGGTGATTTTGTCCAGCTAGATCAATATCAAAATCACAATGAATCGCCTCATCGTTAACAGGTAAAGGAGTACTGATTTCCTCTTCATCAATTACAACAGTTTCGACTGGAAGCTTAACATTCATAGGGTTTTGCGCCATCCTGGCTTTCGCCATGCTCCTGGTTAGCCTTCTAACCAACTTGGACCTAGGTAGATTTCCTCGACGATCTCCAACTCTGTCGCTACCGTTTGATGAAGTAACGGGTGACAGGGTTGAAATTTTCTTCATACGTCTAGGCTGTAAGGAGGCATGGGAATCGGTCTCTGGGTTACCCAGAGGTGCTTGAGAGGGTTCTGCACTCTTAAGTCTAGGGTTTAATGTAGGTTTGCTCAAAGGAGCCGAACTTGAAACCCTATGTTTGCTACAGTCATCTGGACTGTCGAACATACAATGACAAAACTTTGAGAAACCATTTGATTCTAAGAACTGTTCCCATGAGCGACCAGACTTCATTAGTTCATTCTCAATCAACATACGGACTAGCTCGTGGTGAAACAAACTGTGGCTTACATGTTTTGGTCCCTTCTTTATAGCGTTTGACATTTTAAACAAACTGTGTAGAAGATAGTAAGGGAGATTGATGGGAAATCCTATGAAAGCAGCCATCAAACGAAGGTGGTATACATAGGCCGATGACAACCGACCTTCACAGGTTAAATACCTATGAATTAACTCAAGCACTGGTCGCCATTCTTTGAGGAAATACTTACTTGCAACTCCTATCCGAAAGGAAACCTCTTCCGCCGGGTTCTTCAATAGACTCCTCCATTCCGTAATCTCCATTCTCTGATACTTAAACCACTTTTGTCCAGACAGAGGCAGACCTGTTGCATTTGCAATCGAATTCTCATCAACCCGGAAGCACAAGCCTCCAACTTCGGCTTGATAGTTTACCAGGGACAAAGCGAATACTCTGGTGACCTCTGGATTAGAATCAGAGAACTTCTCAAGGAATGGCAGCCACCCGACATCTTTGACCTTTTGCAAAAGCCCAGGGTTCGAATTCAACAGGGTTAACTCATAGGGTTCGACTCTCACAACAGGGGCCATTACTGATTGTTTATAAATGCGAAACCATGCACAGAATACATGCCACCACCATATTAACGACAGAAGAGCAGGTTGAGAGCACTTGGAACCGAGACTCAGCAGTAGTAAATAATACACAGGATAAGCCATACGTGAATGGAGGCGAAACCCCTGCGGGTTCGGCATGAGCAGAGCCATCACTACTTGGAGTGCTGAACGCAAATGACGGTTGAAACCCTGAAAGACTAGTGTTATCTCAATCAAGCCTGAATTAAATGACAGGAAAGTTCGAGGTGTACGTAATAACAGGTGCTCCAATGGTAAACAGCCACGACAAGGAATAGGTACGAGAGCTGAGATGTGGACAGCAGGGTAAGTATGAGTGTCATAATAACACTCTGAATTCGTGGTGAGTGTGACTCGTGCCATAGATCATTCCCCATAATGTGTTCGGCTCATTCATCAAAGGTGGTGAATTATCATATAACTCGACACTAGACCTTTGCATATTATCACATGCAAATTAATATCAGTGCAAATAATGGTTAACAAACTTTAGGATATGGCATGCGAATCATGTATCTAGGCTTCTATAGAGTTCGACAAACCTTTGATCACCATTACCCGATTCTGCATAAAGATCATGATACACGACCTTAGTAATATTTCTTATCAATGAAATCGACCAGAAACGGTGTTAATGTTTTAAGAGAACCTGCACAACTAGGATATACAGCATCAAGCATAAAGACCATGAACAATCATGTATTAACATCCCTAGTTACAATTCATCCAAACCAGTAACTCAGAGATATTGATATCATTGATCCAATGTAACCTGCAAAGTTTGTTCAAAAATGTTGACTTCAATAAATCAGTAGCCAAGGAAAAATCCTCCTTTCAGTAGCCAAATTTATCCCTTTTAAAATTTAAACATTTCATCGAACAAAATGGGATTTTGTTCGATGAAATAACGATTTTAGAAGGCTGTTGAGCGGGGGGCACAACACTACCAAAAAACATACTTATGAAAATTTCTTCCATACAAGGGTATTGTGACTAAAAAATAGTTCACAAAAATAACCACCAACATGTCCCTAAATATCAGGAGCAAAACATGCAAATAGAAAATGAATAAAAAATCCTCATAAATATTCTAGTCCAATACATATATTTCAAAATATATCTTCTACACCTTCACATATAATCGAACCTTCCAAATGTTCTTCAAAGTACATGTATCCTTCATTGAGCATAATAACTCCCTTTGATAGTTTATACATCTGCTTGTTGAAAGTTCTGGATATATGAGATAGAGAGCCATGAGAAAATGATCTGGTCAATTTTTTAACCCTTAAGCAGCAATGTTTGAGTTGAAGGATCTAAACATTAAACCTACCCATTTACCATTCTATTAATAACATTTAAGTCACCAAAACTTATAAGTTAATAAATTCCATTTAGATCTGCAAAATGAATAACTCCCCATGACCCAATCAATTTTTCCTTGGTGCTACTACATTTTCCACTCCCCATACATAATTTAAAGATATTATATTTATTAATCATAAGTACCATGCCACTTCCACATCGGTCATCCATAGATGCACCATCAAAAAAACCAACAATATATGAGAAAGAAAAAACAAGAGCAGATAAAATACAAATGTGCATATATGAATTTTAAATGTTTATAACAAAGGATCTTATTTAATCAATATGTTGTATATGGTAATAACCAACATAGATCCATCTTAATTCAGTCTCTACAAATTTTCGAGAGGGAACAAAACTCTTTAGGTGTAAACCCCACTCTAAAAAGTAGTCCCCCTAAGACCTTGGTAGAGAAAGAGTGAAGATGGATCTATGCTAGTTTACACAAAACTAATATCTACCTAATTATTCTATTATTAACTTAACAATACATAATTCAATATATTTTCCATTATAATTGTCCAAAGTGCCAAATACTCCGATTTCAAATTCTTTTATAAATGATAACACATAAATTCTATAAATAAGAAAAAGTTCCACTCATTCATTAATTATGAAGTAAAATTGTTAGTCTAGATATGCATCCCATAGTTATGTAAGGCTTTACTTTATATATATATATATATATATATATATATATATATATATATATATATATATAATTCAAAATCATATTGTAAATAATAAGAAACATAAATCATACAGATTGACAAAAGATGCATTAATTACATAATTATGAAGGAAAATATTTTTTTTACCCAAGACTAATATTAACATTATTATTCTATTACTAATTTAACAATGCATAACCTAACATGTTTTCCATTATAATCGTAGATGCGCTAGCTACTCCAATTTGGAATTGTGTTATAAATGGCAACACACAAATCCTATAAATAGACAAAAGTTGTAGTCATTCATTAATTATGAAGTACAATAGTTATTCTTGATATGCATGCTATACTTATACAAAGTTTTACTCTCTCTTTATATATATGAATTTGTCAATTCAAATTGCATTTCAAATCTGATATATATTTATACAAATCTATTTTACTCTATAATCAATTGAAACGTGGAGTCGACATGTGTGTATCTGTGTGAACCTACATGTGCCACATCACTATTAGAGACATGACGCATATCACCAACTTGGGATATAGAAAGTGCAGCATGAGTGCAATTATCAAACACATGTCTAATGTTGTAATTTGTAATATAAATTTGCAATTTGCAATCGCAATATTTTTAATTGAAATTTTGAATTTGTGTTTGTAATTGTAATTTGTAATTTGTAATTGTAATTGTAATTGTAATTTGTAATTTGTAATTTGTAATTATAATTGTAATTAATTAATACAAACTAATAATTAGGCTCATTTTAATACATATTTTTCTACACTTTTAATAATTGCTCATTCATACATAATTTTGTTACCATGTAAATTTGCACTTTTTATTTCCATACAATAATATTTTCAACAAACCTATGAATTTCATATGTACCTTAATTTCTAAATAATGATGAAACACTATCCTATATGTATGAATATTAAGTGTTTCTAACAAAGGAGTGTATATTTCATTAATATGTTGTATATGGTAATAATGGTCAAAATCATGCCTATCTAACATAAAGTACATCAATCACAATGAAAGTATACATTTATAAAGACACAAGAATTATCTAACAAAATCATGTAGAATACACATAGAACGTCACAAAGTCCACAATATCTAACCACATCATCTAGCATATACATCCAACACATATAAATGTCATCTAGCACACAAATCTAATAATCACATCTCACAAAACACAAGCATTGTAACATTGTCATCACACACATATAATAAGAGTCATTTAACATACACATCTATCAAGAAAATCTAGCAAACATATGTAAAATGACCTAACAATATACACAAAACATCAACACAAATAAAATACATCAACATGAACATGAAAAATGCACCATATATACATATATGAACAATACTATAATATCAAACTCAAGATACATGATTTCAAATAAACATATGAATTCAATTAGCTACTATGACATATCATGTCCACCTCAACAAACAAAGGAATTGGTACCTCCAATAGAAGAGTGTGAGGTATTAGTACCTCCACTAGGATAAAATGTACACTGAAGCAACATAATAATATTTGGATTAGAATATCTGGGAATCTGATTCGATGCCACCAACCTATCTACAATAGTACAACCCTCTCATGTAGCACAAGACAATGGATGGTCATCTAGTCATCGAGGATATGGTTGGTCATTGGATTCATGTGGAATAGATGGAGGGGTTCAATAGTGCGTGTCAGATAGGCCTCAAATGATGCAGTGTTACTGGATAAAGCGTAGTGAATAGACAAGTGTGACTAGACATGTGTCACCACACAAAGTGTGCAAACCATTAACTTTGTGATAAGACCCTTATCTCCAATAATATGCTGCATAAGGATCCCCATATCATGATGAAGTTCCCTCCATATTTCTGCAAAGCTTGATGTCTCACATGATGTCACAAACAAGCATAGAGCAGACTCCTTGTTGAGTCATCATATCACACAATTTCTTAGTCAAATCTCATATGTACCTAGCATCAAGAATGATTCACATGCCAGGTCTTCGTGGCTGATGAGAATGATCCTATGAATCCTAAACCATCTCTACATCATGATGTTGAGGAGGTATCTTCCCAACATAGGTGTCAATATCTAAAAAATATATAGTATACAATAATAATTAGACAATTTCATTAAAAAAATTAGATTAAATTTTATTTTCATTGATACAAGACAATAAAATGAAACTAAATGTATTTAAACAGAACACTAATAATACTTCTTCCACCTTCTATCTCATCCAAAGTGAATAATATGTTTGTACATCCTATCCAATCCAACCTAGCGTAAGGAAACCAAACTAGCGATAAATTGTGATCTTCCACGCTATGTAGTAGTTCTAGTGTCTCTATTGTAATCCTTATAGGGAACTTTGGTTGGCCCCTCTTACACAGCATCTGGCCCCAAATATGCATACAAACCTTAGTCGACGTCCTAGGATGGTGATGGTAATACGAAAGTGTAGTTGTTAGAAGCATTTCAAAAAATTAATTGAACAACTCTCAATCAAAAATAGAAGTTGGCATTTCATTAGAACTATGTATGACATCTACTAAGCAAAAAAAACAAAATATGGAAGACCGTGGGAAAACGACCGAATGCATCTGGCTCCTTGCACTAAAGAATCAACATAAAATAATAGAAACCAACTAACATGATTCCCATCACTAGTGTAGTGAGAAATCATGGTCACCAGCAACAAGAGGCACCTAACATCCTCTTGGTTGAAGGAAGATATGTGTACTTGTCCACCAAAAACTTGAAAATTGATAGGATGAATGATGACATCATTTATATATCTATGAGAATTAACAATATTAATCTCAATTATTGTGTTATATGGTACATCAATGGATTATGGAAAATGCTCCCCTACCCTATAGATCTCAATGATAAAATATATATCCTCCTTAGTGGGATGGAACCATTGGTCAGGACCAACATGGAAGCCCTATCTTCGGTGATCCCACCGATAGATGAAATGCGTCGATAGCATTGAGTTTTCCTTAAGGGAGGTAGCCTCCTAATAGAACTTTAAGAGGCCTACTTCCCTTATGATAACTCATTTCTATGCTGTAATGGGGTGACAGTAAAAATCCCTCTCCCTCTCTCCAAACATTGTAATGATCAATGTTTTGTTCTTGTTGCTGGTGTTTCTCTCTACACCAACGTCTTTTATTAACATATAAAATATATTAGTGTATTATATATAACATAAAATAATTTATTAAATGGGAATTTTACTTATAACTAAGAAATAATATGCTTTTCTAAAAACACTTGAATTTCCAACTCCATGCGCCTGAAAAATAATCTAGCACCACTTTCGCTATGTATCCATACATATGTACGAAATAGTGTTCCACATATATGTCACGCAGCACTTACAGTAACTATTCTTTTATATAAAACTAAACATGGCGTGTTGTATACATACAAGGAACTGATATGTTGATAACATGACTTGCATCGACATATTGTGTATATAATAACAGTACACACTGCCAAAGCACTAGTAAGGAATATTTAGATAGTGCTGGTGCTTCCATAAGAAAATAAAGCACTGGTGCGTTCATAATCTAGATGCACTATTGCATGTGTTAAATGTTTTAGCACTAGTAGAAATGCACACAAAAATCAACAACACATCTCTATTGGTGCGTGCATTTGTAAAATAGTGACGAGTACCATCTTTTTTCCAATATTTTTGTTGTGTTTACCTTAAAAATGATCGTTAACGGTGCCTAATGAAAAACACGACGCAATGGGTGCACTGTATCATTAACAGACTTAAATGAAAATTTAAATTTAAATTAATATTTTCTGGTGCACTCTAATAAAGTAGCTCACTACAACAATTCGTTGTGATAAGGGTTAAAATGGTGCACATGTATGTGTGTGCCTCCTGCAATCTACCACGCCAATGTAGGTAAGAGGAGAACCAATGGTAGAGCGCTTTAGGGAAACAAAGGTGGTATTGGTTCTTGAGATATCAAGAGAATTGTGGAATGGTTAAGATAGTTAGTTCGACATGTATTTTTATTTATTTAACCCTTCTTTGGTGTGCCTGATACCAGGATGCACTGGAGTATTCTTTTCAATTGAACACCAGTGCTTCAGAAGAATTCAAATGCACGGTTATGTAATAGACAAATATAAAAATATCAGTCACAATATTTTAAATAAAACATAAATGATTTTTTAACTTATCCATAATCGATTGTGCCATCTTGAGTTACGCACTGTATTTGTAAAAAGACATTAAAAAACCTACGTGATTTTTTTTAAATTTTACTCGATCCGATGTTGCAATACACATAATGAACTAGAGCTTTTCTTAATATCTAATGCACTATTTATGTTTTTATTAATATATTATTCTTTTCCTACTGTGTTTTGGGATAGTTATGATGCGTTAAATTTATGTATGCACTGATGTGTTTCTAGTTGTGAACGCACTTATATTGCCATTTTTTTAAATAACAACATTTTTCTTTTATCGACGGGAGATTTTTGTGATCAGTGCATTAATTTTTTCTCCACACTAGTGCATCCGTACTAAACCACACAAGTTTGTTTTACACTTTACACTTACAAAAGAACCTATTATAAACCTTCGCTAAAACCTTTGTCCACTCATGTCCCCTAGACCTTCACAATAAATGGTTAGTTGGGATGTGTTTTAGGGGCTTCTACTATAACCACTTCTATAGGATGTTCTCCTTGTACTGCTATTCCCTTGAATCAATAACTACCATATTCATTTTCTTTGCATCCGTCTTGTGTGGATGTTTCTTCCAACACATATCTTTAGTGTAAATATAGATATTACAATGGTTATTTGGATCATTTATGTAATGTGAAATGTGTGTTGTATTATTGTCTATTCTTTTCCACTTATTATTTTCCTCCTTAGAAGCATCATGATGATGTTTTTACTTTTAACCACTTTCTTGTCATTTATTCTTACCCATATTCTAAGAATATAGGAAACCCAAATAATGTGGTTGCACATAGGCTAAATCAACTATCATAGGTTTGAATAGAATCACCTGCATTCATAAATGAATATGTATACCTCCTAAATACTTGAGGAATGTATCATGTTCTTGGGAGATATAACCAATGTAATAGTTATTTTTCTAAACTCACTCAGTGTAACCATGCACACTCTACAATGGATATTCTTGAATGTAATTTGATCGTATCCACTAATCCTCAGTGTACCCAATAATGTAGAACTAGAACATAATGAGGGTTTTAAACATCTCACACATAATTAAGATAGGATCACCCTCCGGCCTAAGTTTCTTTATGTGACTTTCCAACAATGTTTGAGAATAGCCTCTAACGCAGTTACTTAAATTAGATATTCATCTCTTATCCTATGTTATGGAAATTTAATTAAACTTCTAACAATTACAACCATTGACTAAATTTAAAATGGTCAATCTCTCATTGGTAGGGTTCAATGATCACTTCCACTTCCACTTTAAATAAATAAAGAGCAGAAGTGTGTGTGCTAGAAATTACTATCTCTTTCTCAAATTCTTTTATTATCTCCTTTTTTATTTTATTTTTCATTATCACTAGATTTCCCATTCAAACAAAATTCCAAGTTAGAGCTATGAAAACTCCTGAAAGGTCCAACATTGTTATCTAGAGATAGCACAAGGACAACTGTATCACAATATATTTCAATTAATTGTTATTCAAGCCTTGAAACACTTCCCTCTCACTCATCCAATGGATTGTGGTTTTACACATATGCCATGGATAGGGTATTGAGAATTCTTTCTTACATTAATTCATGGATCCTACATATTCCCACAAAATGGAAAAAGGAAGATGCTCTTATTCCAATACGATATATATAAAACCACCATGTATATTTCGTTACAATAGTTTGTCACAACAAATATTACAATATTATTATATATCTTATTGTGTAGCATTTTACTTTAGCTATTAGATTTAAAATTACTATTTAAATGCACATAATAGTGAAATTAACTAAACCAGTTGTACTCTTGGGAACCCAATATGGAAAAAAACTTAACTAGAAGGTGAGGACTATGGTATAGTTTTCATCTTAGTTATGAAATGAAAATGTGAAGAAAGTGCATTAACTATGGAGTTATCATAGACAGTGAACTAACTGTTTATTATACTTGATCTTCTACTTCCTCTATTATGCTTTATTATTCCACTACAATGAGAATGAAACTCCTTCCTTTCCTAGTGACCTGGTATTAAAGATGGTCTCATAGTTGTCTAGTTTTAGGGATAGGTTTTTTCCAGGACTCAACTCATCATTAGGGCTATTTTTTACTCTCTAAAATTTTCTAAAAAGTGTAATATACCGAACTTTGGACCTAACATTTATAGGCATGAGCCTATTGATTATGACGTTGTCTTGATATTGTATTTTTGATATATCGAGTCAAAGACCCTATTGCTTATGAACATGATGATTTGTTTTATATATTGGGCGTAAGCCAATTGTTGCTGATATATATATGCTTTTTTGTGTTGGGTGTCGACCCGGAAGCACATGATTGATGAGATGTTTTTGTTGAGCAAGGAGATTTGGAGCACATGGGTAATTAATGATTTGTGTTGAGAGAGGAGCTCAAAAGCACATGGGTAATTAATGTTTTGTGTTGAAGGACGATCTCTGGAGCACATGAGAACTTACATTTGTGTTAAGCGAGAAGCTCTGGAACACATGAGAAGATAATGTTTGGAAGTGTTGGCACTACTACATTTCGACCAAAAATCCGACGGCGGTATTGTCGAATTTTCGACACTTCCCTGTCGCATGTACGACACTATTGATTTTTTTTAAGCGTCGGAAACTTGTTGTCGGTTATCCGACATCTTTCAAAACTGTCGGTAAAGCAACAGATCAGTGGGTGAAATCATGAAGTTGGGTGTCTATTCCGTGACAAATGCGCTTCCAAAATCATATTCTAGAATCTTTCGGCCGAACTAATAATATTTTTTCGGCCGAAATAATGTAAAGCTTTTCGGCTGAATATTTGTTTTTTCGGCCGAAAGATAAAAGTTAACGCCGTTCCTCGTATTGAGCGGCTTGCACAGTTTGTCGGGAAAATCACGTCTGGCTAGGACCGTTGGTCTGATTAATTTTTCGGCCGAAAGTTTGCTCGGCCGAATAATTCTTCGGCCGAAAGAAGTTTCTATATATACAAACAGAAGATTACTGTTAAACGTTTTTTACGCCCGCGATTATGATGATTTGGTTGGCAGTAGTTATTTCCAGGGGCATGTTGATCATGGTTTGGCTTTACGGTGGATGAGGATTACGTTTGTGGCGCTCCGTTTGATCGATGTTATTGGAGGCGCTCCGTTTGTACGCTGGTGGTCGAGACTGTGGTCTTTTTTCCTATGTTCTTGCTCGGGTTGCTGTGGTGGCTGTTCGTTTAAGCTCGGGCTGCTCTATGGCGGTGCTTTTATGGTCTGCTATGGCGTTTCTGCGCTGTGCTGGTTCGGGCGGTTTCCCTGATATATGCGCTCTGTTCATCCCTGTCGGGCTGAGACGTTTTCATTATGATTTGTCTCCGTTGGTGCCTGTCATGTTTGTGCTCTCCTCTGTCTCGGCTGGCGGCTGTGACTTTTTCCCTCTGTTCTCTGCTGGTGGCTATTTTTCTTGGTAGCTGTTTCACTGTTTTAGCTGCTGCGGTCGTGGTGGCAGTGACATTGGTTTTGTTCCGCATTGGTTGCTGCTTCCGGTCGTCCTTCTGTTTCTCATTGCTGCAGCTGAGGTAAATACACTACCCATCTGCCCCTCTTCTAATTTTAGAAATGAAAAAAATATATAGTTTATGCTCAGAAATGCAGAGACTAATTTTATATTATCATTCCTAACCTGCTGTAACATGTCATTATATGCTTCAAATTATATAGATTATCATTTCCATCCCAAAATGATGGAAAAATTTGATTGATAACCTCCCTTAAAGTGGCTTTTAAGGATGAAATGTGACTAATAATCTCTTGAACCCTTATTTGAGCTTTCTGACTGAACCAAATTTTTTGGTGATGACCTTGTTAGCTTCCATAATGGTATTGGTCCTGTCAGTCACACCCATAACCTGCAATTCTCCCCTAGTATTGAAATTAAAGAGGTTTATTTCCCTCTGGGCTATATCTAGCTTATTAAGAATTATATACAGGTATTTTTGATCTCATGTGTAGCAGTGCTTTCTTTCTAGTTCATCTTGAATCAGAGTCAAGTAATTACAATGGTTCTTGAGCTCTGCTGCTATCTGATCCCATAACAGATGCCTTGCTCCCTTTAAAGAATATTTTTAACTCCTCATGTTTGCATATTAATATACTTCCTTCTAGAACTGATCCTTTTATTCTCTGAAATCTTCAATTATATCTTTCTTCTATGTCCTTGGCTGAGTATTATAGAGCTGCAATTTATTCCTATTTTTTTTTATCGAATAGTTCTCTTTAGTGTATTTTTCCCTTAAAATTTAGATCAGATAAAGATCCAGTGAGTTTATCATCTAGATCCAAATGGCTATATTGAGAGGATATAGGTTTTGCTGACAACAACTCATTCCTTTCCTTCATTAATTTTGGATTTTAATTCTTGATAACTCTAGCTTCTCGCCGCTTAAGCTCTACTTATCCTGCCCCCCTGCCAGATGGATGGATTCTATACAGCCTTAAATTCAGAAACATAGCTGGGGCTGGGACTGAGACTGGATGATGGGCAATTAGAAAGCAGCCCCTTGTTGGACAGGCTTAAGACATCATTATAGGATATGTCCAGATCACACTTGCTCAAATATGCTCACTTGGTACAGCGTTACACCTTTACTAGAACCTTCAGCAGAAAGATATCGTGGAACTGCCCTCTTTTAGTCATTACAGCCAGAACTTCAGAGATCAAATGGGGTCAGCATTTATACCATTGCTATAATAATATGGTCTATTCTTCGAACTAAAAAAGGCAGGAAGAGCAGTCTATTCCTAAAAAGAAATCCGTAGTAAAGGCTAGCTAAGAGAACTATCTCTTGTAGATAAATTAGCTTTATTTAAACCAAGATAAGAAAGTGTAGTTTAGTTTTGACACATCCACCTTGAGTCTGTGGGAGATCCAACCACTTAGAACCTTACCCCCTTATGGAGAATAACAAATTGATTCCATACCATATTCCCTCAAACAACTAGATACCCAGCACCTATGGGTCATCTTGGTTTCACTCATGTATGAAGACTTGGAGCACAGCATTGTGTTCAATTGGGAAAACCTAATCTTGAGCAGCCTCATTTGCACTTTGTAGAAATCCAAGTCCCATCTCCTTAGTGTATACCTGGGTACTCCCTCTGTCTCATTTGGGGCGGTTTTTTACCATGTATCCCGAGGAATCTCAGTACATACGGCATAGGAGACCGTTTGGTACTCCCGCTTTGTAATGTCATCATTGTACTCAACAGTCCCTTCAACCTACTTTTGTGGTCACTAGTTGGACATTAATAATCTATCTTATCTACCTCTAGGAAGGAGGCCTTATTAGCCAAATAATCTGCTTGATGGTTTCAGGCTCTTACGACATGACAATACTCAATCGAATCAAACCACCTTTCTTCTGTTAGAATTATTGATACGAGCCTTACCAAAAAATTACAGTCAAGATTGGATGACTAGCGCATGTATTTTATAATAATTGCTAAGTTTCCAATGACAATCAAATTCCTAATCTACCTTGAGTTGGGGATCTTGAGCCCTTGAGAAAGGGCCCCAACGCTTCACCTTAATAATTGGTTGCTTCACCTAAACCCCATTTGAAAGTTACTACTTGTCCTCCATGGGGATATATCATTATCACCGTCATGCCCCCCCTCTCCATTACACCTGTCACTCTTACTGTTTAATGTAGTTCAGTCAATGCTTCTGCATCTTTTTGTGTGAGTTTTTGCTAGTGCATTTTATTTAAACTCTATCATGAAAAAGCCTTGGTAAACTGCAACAGCAGTAGAACTTAAAACTTGCTTAGTTATTTAGCATTGTATTCTTCTTCATGCTATGGAAAAATATTTTAGTGACATCCAGAAACATGTCACAACACATATTCGTGACAGGTTTTTGAAACAAACTTTAAAAGGTTTGTAGTCTGTTTTTATATAAAGATAGTCTACTTTTGGATCTGTAGAATAGCTTATAGAGGATTCCAAATTAGGTAGACCTTTCCTTTATATAACATTGACTATTAACTATCGTCATTGTTCATAAAGTATATTGACTTTCGTTAGTGTGTTTTACAAACTTTAAAGGCTGTAGAAATTTAGGGTATATACATTCTTAAAGAGGGATGGTGCGGAGAGAAAATAGAAGTTATATTTTATTAATGATGTTGCAGCAATGCATCTGTTCATGCCATAAATCATCACAGGTGCCATATTTATAGTACCCCTAGTAGGGTTTGTGGATAATAGAACCCCTATTTGGGTAGGTGGTTTAACCATCTAACCCCTAACTTCAACATCTAACATTACATTGTTCATGTTTTGAACATATAAAATGACATAAGTATTAATTTTTAACTGCACCTTATTGAATGCTACTACTTGTTGGACATTAATAAAAATGATCTTATCTTTATCTAACAAAGGGAACTATGAACAATCTGGCTGCTGCCCTCCTATTTTTTGCATTTTTTAGTTTTTCTTATTATCAGAGTATATTAACGAGTTTGATACAATCTCTATGCATTCATGTTGATCAAGGCCACTAGATATTATCCATCCTCAATTCCAAATAGGTGAATTGAGAAGATCTACTATCTTTATTAGATACAAAATACCTTTGAAATTTCAATTTTTGATTAATGGTTGAAGCAATTTATATTTTGTAACATAATGCACCTAGGGATCCCCTCTTATTCTTACTTTGCTCCCATTTTCCACTCCAAGAAAAAGTTTCCGACAATTGGAAATGATTTTACTAGTGCATTCGATATTATGGAAGCTTATATGTTATTATTTTCATTGATGGTATAATCAAGTTGTCTAGTGACAATGGATCTATGTATTATGCTTCATCACTTGATTACATAGCCATGCTTCTTTTATCAACATGCAAAGACTCTTTCACTTCAAAGCTTACCGAAGTGGTATTGTATATTCTTCAAACCCCACTTGTCATCTTCTTTAAGTTTTGTTATATCCTTCCATTTCAGTGAAGGAACAAATTCCCTATATTTACGGACTTGTCTTGTATTTTCAGGTTGCTTTTCGGGTGAAGGTACTTATACCCCAATTGAGAAAAATTCTATCAGACAAGATGCATCATAATTGGATGCGAGAGGCCTTGTTGTACATAATTATTTCTACACAAAAGTATCGGTTTTATTCATTTTTATCACTATGTATAGCCAAAATCCATTGGGATTGTTGGTTAACAAAAAAATGTTGTAATTGAAAATCCCTTATGGGAAAAGGAGATCAATGGTATTGTAACATTTTTTCTACAAATTTGTACCAGAAATGAATTATTTGGAAAATTATATGTGATAATGTTTGTTGTACACAAATTAATTATGACCACAATTATATGTGGTCATGTAAATTGAGTGTGTTGTTTTGTTGGAGATGTAATCATATGAAATACTACCACTCTACATGATGCATTACATATAACAACAAGATATTACAACACTAACTAGAATTGATAGTAAAACTTAGTAAATATCTAATTAAACTTTTTGTTAAACAGATCTTAGTGAACATTGTAGTGATAATATAATTTAGTAAATAGAATTGAATCCATTGTTAAACAGCTCTTCGTGAAAATTAAAATTTGATAATAATAATTAGTAAATAGAATGTCTACACATCTAATAATTAGTTAGTTAAATCATAATTATTAAACTTTTTAGGTATGGGT
>LPNX011204070.1:0-55358 GCA_001517045.1 Pseudotsuga menziesii
TCTCTCTGTCATCTGAACTTGATCCTCCTTCTCTCTTCTTTGAGCTGTCTGGAAGGGAGATGCCATTCTTCTCCAGGATTTGGGTCAGCATGTCTATTTTATTCTTCATACAAGAGCTTTCAGTGTGATTGCCCTTATTGTAGTATGCGCACTTGCTCATTTCTCCTTTGTTTTTCTTCTTCTGGTAGTTCTTCTTGGAACCTTGTGGCTCCTCTGGAGACTTGTTCTTGTCTCTCTTTTGCTCAGGTGGATTTTTAGCTTTCTTTTTTCTTTTTGAATCTACCTTTGAATCTCCAGCAACCAGAGCTTGTTCTTTGGATGGTTTGATGGTGCCCATCATCACCAGCTTGTCCTGTTCTTGTGTGAGAGATTCCATGAAATCTGCAAGGCTAGGCATCTTCCAGGTTCGAGCTGTCAACTTTATGGCATAGAAGTTCGAAACAAACACTAAATAGTCAAGTCCAAGCTTTGAGAGAATGGCCAAGACCAGCTGATCATCTTTCTTTTCGATCCCACATTGTTTTAGTTGCAAAACAAGTGCTTTGAACTTGGAGAAATAGAGTTGTAGAGATTCAAAGCTATTGGGACTCAGGGAGATCAGTTCATTTTCGATTTGATGTCCCCTCATCTCATCTGTCTTTCCAAAAATATCAGTAAGCTTCTCCCATACTTCATTCGGTGATGTCAATCCATCAAGATGGAAAAGAAGGTCTCTGGAAATACTCAGACACAGGAGACCATAGGCCTCATCCCTCCTGTTGTGCCATTTTATCTTCTCTGTAGCTGCATTGGGCTCTGCTTCTGTTGCCATAGTCACCCTGTAGAGGCCTTTCACTCTCAATAGTATCTCCATCTCTGCTTACCATTCAAATAAGTTGAAGGGAGTCAAGATGATCTTTTGAGATTGATCCATAGCTTAGAAATTGTCCCGGCTGTCAGTAGAAGGCCCCCAGTCACTGATGTCGAACCTGCAAAACAATTTTAAAGGAGAGAAATTGATCTACAATGGCTCTGATACCATGTGGAAATTGAACCCAGTAATAGAACAATTTTACTCACAACAATTATCAATTGATCATGCAAAATCACTCACAAAAGAGACTGAAAATGGAGCTGAACACTAAACTGTATTAACTCAGTGTACAATAGCCAACCCTGTAACATGATAGGTTTCTACATTAAATAATTACATAGGAGATTCGAAGGCATGAGGAGGCAATTCGAATCTAGTCAAAAGCAGGCTTACTAAAATTAAGCAATTCCCCCATAGGTGCATAAAGTAGTTTCCAAATCAGTCATGGAGCTCATGAATTAGAAAAATCACTTAGGCAATATAAAGAGTGATGGAATGACAACTCATACATTCTTTTCAAAGGAGAAAAGAGTGGAGGATGTAGAGGACAAAAAACTAGTTCACCTCACCTAGTCAAACTTTCCCAATTGCCTTAAAGCACTGAAAAAGTAGGCAATAAAGCAGAAAAAAGTAGAAGGGAGCCTAGGAGACCAGGAATAAAGTAGAATTGATTCCTTGAGGTTTCCCATGTGCTACATGAGTCAAAATAGGCAAGTTTGACCACTATGGATAGGCAAATGACAACTTGCATAAGGTGGGACACATGAAACTAGGAAAATAAGGCAAAAATGATTAATTTAATGTCTAAGGTACGTAACTATGTGTTGATTATTCTAACATCATCCATCTCAAGGGAAACCCTGGACTGAACCTATTGATGAATAAGTCAATGTCTGACAACTTTACCAGATCCAAAACAATGCAGATTACACATAACCGAATATCCATGGAGAACTTCATTTAGGCAACCAAGACTCAGTTCGTTATAATTCAGATGTTGAATTATATGATTGGGAGATAGAGAACTATGAAACACAAGCAAGACAGTGCTGGACTATACAAAAAGTGCAGAAGAATCCCACCCAACACTGCTTCATAGTGTCGATTGTCCCAAAAATATTTGAGAAGAAAATTAGGGAATACCCTACTTTACAACCTACTAATGTAAATACTACACAACTACCAAGATACAAGGAAATGGAATAACCAGTCATGCATGTCGAACAAGTTTCCAAAAATATTGGTGAACATGGCCGACTTCAAAGGCTAGTAGAAACTTTTATAGGACAAGCTGCCAGATGGTGGGATACCCATCAGACAAGACTATTGACCTAGAAAACTGCTTTGACTTACTTTGTCGAAAGGTTTGGAGGAAAGAAGTTAACCCAACAAGCTTAGATACCTATATTCACTCAAGGTCAGAACCTAGAAGATCATATTAAAACATGTGAAAAAGAGTGGAGAAGGATTGGATACAAGGATGAATGAGCATGGCCACACCTGTTCCCATCAACCCTCACTAACTTACCAAACAAATGGTATAAAATGGAAGAAGCTCGAGGTGAAACATTCTTATGGAATGAACTTAGGGAAAATTTCATTAAAGATTTTAACTTTATACCTCAAAATGAAAACTTGGTCGAAATAGGAAAACAAATTAAAGAATTTATCCAGTTGACCGAAAACAAACCCTTAACAAATAACCGATAGACAATGAAATTTAACAATATACAAATAAGGACAAAACCACAGTCGACAAGACTACAGTTAGAAAATGAAAACACAGAAGGAAAAAGCTTTAGATGGAAATCCAACCATGTCAAAACGACCAAACCTATTTGTACAATCCTGAAAGTCGAAACAACTGACAAACAAGATACCGACAGAATGACTGAAGCCGACTTCCTTGCCACATTCTCACAGTTCAAAGAAGGAAGTCGATCGATCAATGAAGCCAAAGCACCAGAATGGCTAGATGCTAAAGTCAAAACTAAAGAATTCGACATCTCAAATGATGACTGACCAAAAATGGCAAAGATTGGTGACTACTGGAGCGAAGAGCAGACTACAGAGATAGTGAAATTATTAAAGGAATTCCAAGATGTATTTTCTTGAGATTATAAAGACCTCAAAGGCTTAGTCCACGAAATGGGAGAAATGAAAATTGATACTAAACTTGATGTTCAACCTGTAAAGAAAAGGCCTTATAAACTAGCTCACAAATACAAGGAGATAGTCAAAAAGGAAATTGATAATATGCTTGCAGCAGGCATCATCTATCCTACCGACCAATCAGAATGGGCAAGTCCAATGGTTGTACAACCTAAGAAACATGATCCGACCAGACTAAGAATTTGTGTCGACTTCAGGGAACTAAACAAAGTAACACTGACAGACCCATTTCCAACTCCTTATGCAGATGAAATCCTAATTGAGGTCGCAGGGCATGAATTCTACTCATTTACAGATAGATTCTCAGGTTATAACCAAGTGCCAACAGCTAAAGAAGACCAAAAGAAAACAACCTTCGTGTGTGAATTTGGCTCCTTTGCTTACAAGGTTATGCCTTTTGTTTTAAAAAATGCACCTGCAGTATTTTCTAGAATTGTTGTCAAAACATTTCAGGAATATATTTACAAGACTATGGCAGTATACTTTGATGATTGGACAATATACTCCATGCTAAAGGATCATTGCAAATGGCTCAGACTTATGTTGGAGATATTTCGACAGATTCAACTATCCCTCAACATCAAGAAATGCATATTTGTGACCCCCATAGGGATATTATTAGGGCACATTATCTGTAAGGAAGGTATTAAGGTTGAATTTGCAAAGATCAAAATTATTCTCAACCTAAAACCACCAGTAAACCCAAAACAAGTCAGGGTGTTACTTGGCCACACAGGCTATTACAGAAAATTCATAAGATATTATTCAGATATGACCTATTCTCTTGAAGAAATATTAAGAGAAGATCAAGAGTTTAACTGGATAGAGGAGTGCCACATATCATTCAAAAAATTAAAAAGAAAGCTAGTCGAAGATCCAATCGTAAAGTTTCCAAACTGGGCGATCAAATTCCATGCTCATATTGATGCATCAGGCCTAGCAATAGGAGCAATCTTAACTCAACCAGGAGATGATGGAATGGATTATCCTATAGTTTACAGTAGCAGAAAATTAAATAAGGCTGAGAGAAACTATTCGATAACAGAAAGAGAAGCCCTAGGAATGGTCTTTGCACTACAAAAATATCGACATTATCTCTTAGCTAACCCATTTATATTCTATACAGACCACCAGGCCTTGAAGTACCTCATCAATAAACCACTACATCATGGAAGGATCTGTCGATGGTGACTGCTCTTCCAAGAATTCGAGTTCGAAGTCGTTGTTCGACAAGGCAATTTAAATGTCGGGCCCAACCATTTATCCCGTATCGACACAGGAGAAGAACCGATAGGAGTCGATGATGACTTACCTGATGCACATTTATTCTGGATAGAAGTAGTCCCAGCAGAACTAGAATAAATAGCTCAGTTTTTGGAAGATGGACATGCACCAGAAGGTATGAGCACCAAGAAAAAGCAGATTTTAGCTATGAAGGCTGCACCCTACAGTCTTATAAATGTATTTTTATACAAAATGGGATTAGATGACATCCTCATAAGGTGTGTACTAGAACATGAACAAGACAACATTATGCATGAAGCACACTATGGACTTATAGGAGGATATTTTCAAGTGGACACAACTGCAAAGAAAATCCAATAGTTAGGATTATGGTGGTCGACACTGCACAGAGATTGCAAAAATTTTGTTAGTCAATGTGATAGATGTCAACGATTAGGTCAACCCCTACCTAGTATAGAAATTCCTTTGATATCAGTAAACCCAAGTTTTACATTTGAAATCTAGGCCATAGACTTCATAGGACCATTTCCTATACCAGCAAAAAGGACATATGCAAGGTATATCATTACTGCAGTCGAATATGTAACTAAATGGGTAGAAGCCAAAACAGTCAACACATGTTCTAGTGAGATAGCTGCTAAGTTTATCTATGAGAATATCATCACTAGATTTGGATGCCCACTAACCTTGATTAGCGACCAAAGAACACACTTTATCAACAGAACTATCAAAACCCTAACCGACCAGTTCCAAATCGACCATCGTCGGAGTACAACATACCATCCTTAGTCGAATGGGGCAATTGAAGCATTTAATAAAACATTAACAAAAGGACTAACCAAAATATGTAATGCTGATAAGGATGACTGGGATGAGAAAATACTTGCAGTATTATGGGCATACAGAACAGCATATAAACGATTGACTGACCAAACTCCTTTTCGACTAGTCTATGGACAAGAAGTAGTAGTTTCACTACACTTCCGACAACAGACACCTATCATCGCAGAAATACTACATGTCGATATCGAACAAGAAAGGAAGGACCGACTATTGCAACTCAACAAACTTGAAGAGCACCGACTAATGGCAATACAACATCAAGAAATCCAGAAGCAACAACAAAAATCTTGGCATGACCGTAACCTCAAGAACAAAAACTTGTCGGTCAGAGACCTTGCTTTACTATACAATAGTCGGGTAAAAGGTAAACCTAAAAAGCTCCACATAGAATAATTGGAACCTTACGTTGTCGAAGAGATACATCCCAATGGCTTAGTTTGACTCAGGACATTACAGGGCATAGTATTTCAGATACTCGTTAATGGAGCCCGACTAAAACACTACAGAAACTAGAAATTCAAAAAAAAAATCATATAACGACCATATCCGTCAACCAAAACCCATAAAAAATTAAAAATTCAAAAGCAAAAAAAATACCGTACATACAGAAAGTCATGACAGGAAATTACCATTTCGACAATCGACATCATGCCCATTGAACTAACACCATCGACCATTTTCATCGACCGACCACTTCCATTGACCATTCTCAGAACTGACCTCAACCGATGACCTTGATAGTCCCATCGCGCATTCATGACATCGAGTGCTGAAAGAAATTTGCCATTAATTCACACTCAAGTATTCAAGCTGGAACATCACGTCTGCCATTAATACACCCATCGATGCACACATCCACAACATTGCCTATAAATATTGGATCACCGAAGGATCAATCACAACAATCCATACAGAGAGAGCATCAGAGCATCCAGTCGACTAAAAGCCAAGAATTCCTTAGTGAAATCGACCACCAAACCGACACAATGGCCCCCAAACAACCTAGAGCCTCGACCAAAGCCAAGGAAATATAGGATGTGGATACACCTTTAGTTTGTAGGTTGGAAAACATTAAAAACGCTAAGGTACAGGAAGGCTCGTGGCAAAAACTATGGGACGAAATGCAAGAATGGGCCTTTGTAAAAAAAAAGGCCACTAAACCTGTAGAGAAAATCAAACATAGCACTATCTTCATCTATGTCAATGTGCCACTCATGGCCAGCTTTGGTGGTACAAAGGAAACGGCTGTAAAATTCATCATCAGCCAAAACAACAATGTTTGGTTCTACTTCGATCAACCGATCGACATCTCTGGAGAAGTCATCTCCAAGATGACCGGTCTCTCCCATGAAGGAAACCCAGTACCCGTCGGTATCAAAGAGGGACTAGTCGAAGAGCTCACTGGGTCATCTTCGAGTAAGAACTTGAAGGGGTTGATGATCAGCCAAATCACAACCTAAATGCCACAGATTGTGGCCAAGATAATCACAATCACACTCACCCTGGCAGGTTGAGGCAACGACCTTAAGTTAGACATGTCAGAAGCTATCGACACCATTGCCACCGATGGAAGAATATATAGATGGGATGAATATGTCACTGACATGGTGAATACCATCTGTGAAAGATGTCAAAAAAGAGGGGGAATCATCAAGTTCCCCTCCCTAATCTTATGGATAGTCATGTACCATATCCTCCTTGAAGGGAGTCCAGTCTTTCAGGAACCGTCGAGGTTCAACATGTGGAGATTTAAGCCATTCTCCCAAAGAGGGACCTTGCAGGAGCTTGAGCGGGGGAAATTACTATTGGAGAACTTATTTCAACAGCTCAAAGTCTACACGACTAGATGGAGGGTTCCTCAAAACATTCGAAGAAATCTACTGATGAACTCCCACATCCAACTAGAGCTCGACCATACCTCGGTGTAGTACATGTAGGGCGACAACTCAAATGCTAAAGCCCTCAACTACTATCCATCTGTCGACCAGATATTTCAGGAATTGTCTTGACAGGACAAAACAAAAATACCAGTACTAGTAGTAGCAAATCAGATCGACTTCTAGATCGAGGAGCCGCTCACAGACCAGGAAAAGGAGGAAGAATACGAGCTCAACCTATAGAGGAGACATCGGTCGAACACACCAGCTGACTTAAAATAACCATCAAACCTCTGACTGTAAAGAGGGAAGAACCCCAGACCACGAAGCCACATCCAGAGCAGCAGGTAATTCCTCTGGCTGCAGAAAGTTTCGTCCTGACCCAGGAGCCTAGGGGGGAGACAGAACTAGAAAACTCTGAGTATGCTGTCACAAAAGGCATTATTCAAAAATTGTCAAAGGAGATAGCAGTGGCCAGGAAGAAGCTCAAGACACAACAACAACAACAAGGTAAAGGTAAGCGCAAGCTTATCCTTATAGGCTCATCATAAGACAAGGAGGAACTGGTAGGCACGTCCCTCAACATCATAGAGGATGTCGTAGCAAAAAAAGTACTGGTTGAAACCTAGTACCAAAGATTCGTCGACCCGGGAGCACAAGTAGGTCGATCGAAGAAAGCTAAGATTACAACGACGCTTGAAAATGTTGTCGATCTTGTGTCAATGCCCCAACCCCCATCACCGACGAAAATAACTGAGGAACAAGTATCGACCCAACTGTCAGTAAGCCCCCTCGACTTATGCAAAAGTGTGATGTCGAAAGAGGTAAAGGAAAAATTCGACAAGGATAGAGATTTGTAGGCATTCATTGAGAAACTTTCTAAGCTATTTACGTCAGCCCAGAACATATCTACAAAAGCACCTATATACACGGCCGGTGGATACCAACTAGGACGTGAAGCCCAATCCAGAACCTTTGCAACCATCACATCGACTTTTGAGAAAAACCCTGACAAGGAGGCTGAAATGGTTGCACGTCGGACCTCGACTATCACCTCGACCATACCTCAAGCCGACCCATTAGCCACTGCCCGAAATAGAGGAGAATAAAATGAAGAGGACATAGCCCGAGAAATTAATCAAATGTTCTCTGATTTAGACTCACCTCCCCGCCCTGACAATCCACCACTCACCCACACTTCCCCCAAACCAATCACCCCCGACCATTCGCCGTCTCCATCACCACCACCACCACCCCTCAACTTAGAGCAAGACCCCCCACAACCAGTTGCATCCACATGACCAGAGATGGTAGTCATCCCACCTCCCCAACTTAGAGAAAGTCGACATCATCTACCTGCAGATGAAACGACTGATCGAGACTATAGAAGAGAAGGACCAGTTTATGGGTCCCTACATGGAGAGGATAGCTGAACTCTCCATTTTAGAGAAGATGGCAGTTCTGTTGCCAGTAGTACATGTCTGAAATGTATGCAAACAGATGATACCAGAGCAAAAGATTAAGGACTGGTGGGAACATAAAGTTGCAAATTATTTGCAAAATTACGCACGAAGGAAGAGATTGACAATCGCACAAACAAAAGAAATATTTTTCACAGAAACGCATGAAAATTTTGTCGAATCAGTGCCCCAACTTCTAAAGAAACTCCTAGATGAAAAAGCTGGAAGGGACTAAAGAACAACAGTTGCTGAAAAAACTAATCCAAGGAGGTAGAACAAACTTGTCGAAGTGGTTCGAGAAAATCACCGACAAAGCAAAATGATAAGTAACAAATTCTTGTCGGAGTGGTTTGAGAAAACCATGTCGAATTCTTTAGTTTTGACTTTAGCTTCTAGCCATTCTGGTGCTTTGGCTTCATTGATTGGTGTTGGGTGAAAAATCAAATTCCAAAGCCCTTGACTACTATCCATCTGTCGACCAGATCTTTCGGGAACTGTCTCAACAGGCCAAAACAAAAATACCAGTAACAGCAGCAGCAAAGTAGATAGAATTCTCGATCGAGGAGCAACTCACAGACTAGGAAAAGGACAAAGACTACAAGCTCAAACTCTATATTAGCACCTTTGTGGTGGAGGAGACACCGGTCGAACACACCGGCCAACTTCAAATAACCATCAAACCTCTGACCGCAAAGAGGGCAGAACCCCAGACTGCAGAGCCACAGCCACAACAACAGGTAATTCCTTCAGCTGTAGAAAGTGTCATCCCGACCGAGGAGCCGAGGGGGGAGATAGAGCCAGAAAACCCTGAGTATGCTGTCTCAAAAGAAATTATTCGAAAATTGTCAAAGGAGATAGTAGCGGCCAAGAAGAAGCTCAAGACACAACAACAACAACAAGGTAAACGTAAGCACAAGCTTATCCTTTCAGACTCATCAGAAGACAAGGAGGAACTGGCAGCCATGGCCCTCAACATCATAGAGGATGCCACAACAAACAAGGTGCCAGTTGAAACCCAGTTCCAAATATTCGTTGACGCCAGAGCACAAGCAGGTTGACCGAAGAAAGATAAGATTACGACGATGCCTGAAAACATTGTTGATCTTGTGTCAATGCCCCCACCCCCATCACCGATGAAAATAACTGAGGAACAAGTACCGGCTCAACAGTCAGTAAGCCCCCTTGACTTATGCAAAAGTGTGATGTCGAAAGAGGTAAAGGAAAAATTCGACAAGGATAGAGATTTGCAGGCATTCATTGAGAAACTTCTTGAGCTATTTACGTCGGCCCAGAACATATCTATAAAAGCACCTCTATACATGGCCAGTGGATACCAACTAGGACCTGAAGCCCAATCCAGAACCTTTGCAACCATCACATCGAATTTCGAGAGAAACCCCGAGCAACTAAAGAGAAACCAAAGCCGAGATCAAGGCACAATTTTTATCATTTTTCAAAACTCTAGATGCCAAACACCTGACAGCAAAAAAACTAAAAACAACATCATAGAAGCTAGGGGAAACTGTCTGTGACTATGATAAGCATTGGAAATACCTTCTGAGCTAGCTGGACTATGTTATAGATGAACAGTTACTAATCCAGTGGTTTCTTGCAGGGTTATCTTAGAAATTTTGCTGACACATCAGTCTGGAAATGTTCAAATCTTACAAAGATGAGCTAACAAAAGCTCTGCAAGTGGAGATGGATGAGGACATACCCGCTTACCCCACAGAGCATAGATTGGAAGAAAAACTTGAGAGTGTACAGAAGTATTTAAAGGAATTAAACTTCAAGAATCAAGAGATCTGGTGCACCAAATGCTTGATGGCCGGCCACTCCAAAGACAACTGTTGACAGGAATACAGCCGACAGGATGTTCGATTCATGCATACCAAATATTTTGGCGACATTTTCCAGGAGCACGGGGATCACTCAACAAAAGAATACCCGTTCAACATGAAGAATGGCAAGGCCTCATGGTGTGCAATCTGCGAAACCAAAAATCACAATACGGCCGACTGCCATTTGAACCTGAAGAACCGACAAAATTATCATGCAGTCTACCAAACAAACGTAGTTGCACAAACTAATGAGCAAAACAATTTATCAAACGATCAGAACGTTCAGAGATATGACAATCGACGATACGAGCACCGGTACAATAATCGATGTGCAGGCTACAAAGGAAGAGGTCGATTCCCTCAGAATAACGACAACCGACCACGTCGACCCATCCAGTACTTTACCTATTATAAGAAGGGACATCGGTACGTAGACTGTCCGTGTAAAGACAGAATTGACCTCAAATTTTGTACTCACTGTGGAGTAGGGGATCACTCACTAGAGGATTACCCTACCATGTTAGAAAAAATAAATACAAAGAAAAATGTTAATGTCTTGTCTTGCGTACAAAAAAATGATGTAATAAACACAAAACATTTGCATATTATCACTCGATAAGGAACAAAAACATGAGCTGATAACCCAAGAATCAGTAAAATAAAAGAGAAACATGTCTATCCTGACCCACTGAAAGAAAAACAAACATACAAGTAAGCAACCAATGTATTCAAAGAACTTGCACGACAAGACCAAGTTCATGACACTCGACATAACACAATAAATGAATTAATCCAGCTCGTACAAAAAGACAACTCAGTATCTCAGTTCATCGATTTGCTGTATGAAATAAAATGTACCAACCCTGAAAAGAAAACAAAGAACATCTGCAGCTTAAATAAAAAATAAAATGGTGATGCCGACCCACTTGTCGACCTAGAAAATCCAAGGATACCATGTCCGATAAGTAGTGCTTGACTTCGGCTCACAAGTAAACATCATAACTCGTGACACTTGGGAACAAACGTGTAGACCTTGACTCTATGAGTCATGCATATACCTAAAACTAGGAAACTAGGGCCTAGTTGAGCCTATTGGAGTCTGGAAAAACATTGACATGACTATAAAATGAATCTCTATCAAGGTCGACTTTGAAATCATTGACCCGAAAGAAGGATCCAGTTCCTTCCCAGCGTTAGTCAGTCGACCTTGGGGTAGAAAGATGAAAGCATCGATATCCCTGGACAAGGAGTGAATCAAATTAAAAGGAAATGGACAAAAGGTCATTGTACCCATTCATCCATCTCAAGGGGAACCCTAGACTGAACCTATCGATGAAGAATTCGACGTCTGACAACTCTACCAGATCCAAAACAATGCAGATTACACAGAACCGAATATCCATGGAGAACTTCATTTAGGAAACCAAGACTCGGTTGGTTATAATTCAGACGCTGAATTATATGATTGGGAGATCAAGAAATATGAAACACAAGCAAGAGGGTTTTGGACTATACAAAAAGTGCAGAAAAATCCCACCCAACACTGCTTCATAGTGTCTATTGTCTCAAAAATATTTGAGAAGAAAATTAGGGAATACCCTACTTTACAACCTACCAATGTAAATACTACACAACTACCAAGATACAAGGAAAGGGAATCACCAGTCATGCATGTTGAACAAGTTTCCAAAAATATTGGTGAACATGGCCGACTTCAAAGGCTAGTAGAAACTTTTATAGGACAAGCTGCCAAATGGTGGGATACCCATCAGACAAGACTATCGACCTGGACAACTGCTTCGACTTACTTTGTCGAAAGGTTTGGAGGAAAGAAGTTAACCCAACAAGCTTAGATACCTGTATTCACTCAAGGTCAGAACCCAGAAGATCATATTAAAACATGTGAAAAAGAGTGGAGAAGGCTTGGATACAAGGATGAACGAGCATGGCCACACCTGTTCCCATCAACCCTCACCGACTTACCAAACAAATGGTATAAAATGGAAGAATCCTGAGGTGAAACATTCTTATGGAATGAACTCAGGGAAAATTTCATTAAATATTTTAACTTTATACCTCAAAATGAAAACTTGTTCAGAACAGCAAAACAAATTAAAGAATTTATCCAGCTGACCAAAAACAAACCCTTAACAAATAACCGACAGACAATGAAATGTAACAATATACAAACAAGGACAAAAACACAGTCGAAAAGACTACAGTTAGAAAACAAAAACACAGAAGGAAAAAGCTTTAGGTGGAAATCCAACCATGTCAAAATGACCAAACCTATTTGTATAATCCTGAAAGTTGAAACAACTGACAAACAAGATACCGACAGAATGACTGCAGTCGACTTCCCTACCACATTCTCACAATTCAAAGAAGGAAGTCAACCGATCAATGAAGCCAAAGCACCAGAATGGCTAGATGCTAAAGTCAAAACTAAAGAATTCGATATGGTTTTCTCGAACCACTCCGACAAGTTGATCAAGGTCCAACAAGTAGTCGACGGAGCTTTCAACAATTAACAATTCTAGCAAAATGATAAGTAACTGGCTAAACAACATGTACGGACTAAAAAATTATGTTGAAGAAAAGTACCATTGGAAGTAATCAAATTTAGCACTTAAATCTTACAATTTACAGACCTTGATCAATTGTGCATTGTTTTGGACAAGCCCCCGATTTTGCTGAGATGCATGGCAAAAATTGAACCACAAATTTTCATTTTCATTATTTTTTGAGACTGGTTGCTAAGAAAACTTGTCTGTCAAGGAATTTCAAATATCAAATATACAATTCATCTCTTGACAGTGGAATACAATTAAAAAAAAATAAACATGACATTATATGGAATTATATACTCAACTAACTCATTTGAAGAAACTATAAATCCTCAGGTATATTAGCTATCTCTAAGCATCAAGGATACTTAGTAGCAGCAAGCTGCTTCTTCAATGAATCTATTTCCTAAGATAGGAAATCAAAATGGAATCAATGTTTCAACAGCAAGTCTTTAGTACAAACAAGTTCATCGTTCATGTAGGCATGTTGGATAAACATAAGCTAAGAATGCTCACCAGACATTCTTACCAAGAAAATCAAATATGCTTCTCTCCACCATATGATTATGATAGTATTTGAAATTACTAGGAAGAAATTATTTAGAGCAAAAATTAGATCCAGTAGGAGCTTCATACCTCATGCAGATGAATTTCATCGCATGTGTTCAATTGTTCTAAACAACTATTCTCCTTGATTTTCCTTAATGGAGGAAGTGTGTCTGTGTTTGATATACTTGAAAATTGCCTCCTTTCATTAGCTAAAATTGGTGCCATTCTTGGAATAAACTTTCCAAACATTTCTTCATCCTCCATCTCTGGGACAAGTGTGAAAACTAAGCCTCTTTGCTATAGGATACACCAACAAAACTATTCTGATTGTTTTTAATTCTGAGTGCTAAAACAGGTGATTACACTCTCCCATTTCTGTGTATAACTCATAAAAATAAATTTAAGCGGATTTCTCCCTTACTGCTACTAACAAGCTACAAGAATAGGTTCTGAATATATAAACTGCTATAAAATTTTTATTGTAGGCTGCTGGAAATCTACTATATAGATGCACCCCGGCTTCTCATGGCATGATGTAGACACATGTACATATTTTACCCCTCATGCTACCATGAAGAATCTAGTAATTTCTATTTAACACCTGTGTACAAGTTGTATAGTTCTCTAAATGACTCAATCTGGTTGAGCCTGCTTGCGCATTCTCCAAATGGAATTTTCAGTAACACCTCACAACGTAAATCCTTAACGGAGTGTAAGTTCCTTTCAGTGTCATTACTCTATCTATTAAGGGTTACTCTGTCTAGGGTTAATGCTAACACTCTTGGGTTTACCCTCAATCAATAACTCTTATTATGGTGTCAGTGAGGAGAAGTAGGTGTAAATTACTATTATCTAGCATAAAGGAAGTATCCTCTACATTGGTATTTAGGAGTAGAACCATCCATCCTAATTAATTATTACTTACTCACTTGCTTGTGTGGAAGCTTATGGTGCCATTTTTGAGGTGTTGGTTAAATTCATTCATTTATGCATCCATTCGAGGGTGATATGTTAAATTGTCTTATATCCTAGATAGCTCCTCATTCATGTATGGTAAAAAAAATCCGTGTGAACACCTCTCATTCTCCTAAGGAGGTAGGGTGAGGAAAACAACTAATTTTGCTACTATCTAAGGTGTGAGGGGAAAGAAAGCTTATTAGGATCAAGGTCAGGGTGGTGTCGTATATTCACTTGGCTTGTGCTACAGATCATCCGAATCAATTGATATAGGCACAGGATATAGGGACATGTTAAGAGGAATCAATAATCAATTATCACTTGAATCTTTACCATATATAAGGAACTTGTTTGTAGTTCCAAAGGTGACTCCCTGGTTAGATGAAATCTAAAAACCTATAAGTTTTTCTAACATTCCAGGTTATCCTAATGATATGAGTGTTGTCTCCATTGGTAATATCCCTGCCTTCCATGGTGATAACGCTATTTCTGCTACTGAACATTAGAATGCTTTCGTTGAGTACATGCAAGAAAATGATGTTACTCACCTTTATGTTGTTCTTAAGTGTGGGAGCCTTGTTCTTTAATAAATATGTTAGGGTATGGTTTAATAAGGGATTTCATGATAATGGAATTGTTACTTTTGATGCATGTAAACCTGCTTTTCTTGATAGGTGGAAAGTTCATAGAGATACTCATTTTCTTTTGAATGCTTTAACTAATTTTAAAAGGAATGAGAATGAAACGATTGATGAATTTATCTACTGGTTTGATAAGATTGTGCAGGAAATTCCATAGACTCACAAGCGTACTGATGCTGTGATCTTGATGTACTACATGAATGCTTTTCAAGGACAGTTTGGCTTCATTGAGAGTTATGTCATGGAACACTCTAAAATAATTTACCTAGAGACACATACCTATTTGCAAATGAACTATTGTTGCATCTAGATAATCAATTTCAGAAAGGATGGGACTACCAAAACCATTTAAAAAATTGAAGCGAAAGTCATGATACTTGGATTGGAGGTACTAAGATCTCAACTGCCTTCAGCCTTTTCTAATTCAAAATTTTCAAAGATGTCAAAAGACCATTGAAAGGAGACTGTTCTCTATCTAGAGAAAAACAGGTTACATGCACACTTCAAAAATTCCCCAAGCGCATCTAAGGAGGGAAACTGTAAGTACTCTTCCTTCTCAAAACAATGCCACAAATCACTCAGACGATTAAATATGCCGCATTTAGGGTTTTTAGGATAAACTGGAACCACCACCAGAATTATACCTCTTCTGGAGTCTACAGACGAAGAATCCAGCAAAATATTAACATACTGACAATGAGGTTCAATAGCATTAAGTGAGGTCATGGTATGATTTGAGGGAAATGGCTTGCATTGCAAAGATATTAAGAGAGATAAATTGAAGATGTCAATGCCTGTAAACAGATTCTGAACCTTTCATCTCTCAAAAGAAAAGGAATGAAATTTTTTTGAACCTCAAATGTTGCAGAATGTCTCATGTCACTATTTTCTTTGGAAAGGTTGCAAAACATTTCATGTCGCTATTTTCTTTGGAGAAAAAAATTCTTGTAATGACTAAATATGATGAAAGAGTTTTACATTGTTTGCAATTGTTTTGTGTGGTAGTATTTCGAAAGGATATGCTTCTATGGTAGTCTTTTGAAAGGATATGCATCTCCAACTCATTGTTCTCAACTAAGAACCAGAGATATTACTGTCATATTATATGCACTATAACTTAACTAAGATGGTTCATCGATATAAAGACATTAGTTATAAAATTAAAATAACTAGTACAAAATAATATGTACCATTTCAACAGGAAATCTACATTGGGTTTTGCTATGTGTTACTAGATCTGATTGTATTTGGATCTTATCCACTTTGGATCCATCATGGAAACAGACCCCCTCGGCACCATGTAGAAAATATACCACAACAAGGCCTGCTGGACTCTATCTGGGCTAGGCATAAATAAATAATGTAAGCGATAACACCTTGGAACCATACTTTCCAGACTTCGATAGGCTTTCCCTTTATGATATTTAAGGATCCATGTAATCGAGAATACATTGGAACCATACTTTCCAGACTTTGATTAGCTTTCCCTTTATGATATTTAAGGCGATCCTTTATGTAATAAAAGGATTTTACCCTTTTGATTTTCAAGTGATAGAACAACGATGTGTAGGAGGAAATTTTTCATATTGTATAATAAATGCGAAGCAATGTCGGCGACGATGTGCAGGAGGAAATTTTTCATATTGTATAATAAACGCGAAGCGATGTCAACGATTTGAAGGAAATGTATCCTGGTTTTATGAAAGGGATCCTATGAAAAATAAAAAAAATTCCTGAAATTTTCAAATGGATCCTGTGATATATCAAACCATTCTTGAAATCTCCAAACAGATCTTGCAACTTCCAGTTTTTCAATTTTTCTATGACTAATTGATCCTCTAAGAAAATATTTTTTTAATGAAAAACTTAAAAAACCCTAAACACCTAATGGCTAAAAATGTAAACCTCATTCTTTAGATTCTTCGGATCATAAAGTTTAGTTTTGACCTAGTGAATTATAGGGTTTCATATTAATTCAGATCGAACCCAAGAAGAATGTAATTATGAACCGGACTGCTGCAATGTAAGTAATTTTCACCAGATTATGACAAATTTGACCGATTTCTAGACAAAATATAATCTTAAGGTTCCATAAAAATAATAGACTCTAATGGCTGCATAAAGGTACCTATATCGAAGTCACCAGTTTGAACCCGGGGACATTCTTGCAAGCAAACAAATAGACCGTGACAAGAAAATCCAGAAACCCCAAGCCAAAATTAGAAAAGAGATGTCGTCCTATGCTTTTGTTGCCCCTCCCTTTCTTATGCGTGTGTTTATTTAAAATCATTGGAAGTGGAAAGGCGGAGACTCCCGCTATTTAAATTTTTGTATCACATTCTTTTATAAACTTCCACTTGGGTGTTGTGATTTCCCTAAGCGGGCTCAGATTTTAAGTCACATATTCGCCCCTTGTAGTGGAAGATTCGATGTTTTTTTTTACTTTTACTTTTAAAGTGGTGAGTGTTCGAAAATGAAGTAAGAGGGAATTTCTCATTATTTTTATTACAAATTTATCATCCTATTAAATAATATGAATGAATTTTAATGTTCAAATATCGGATTTTCAAAGTATATTTTTCCTTGAAGAGTTTATACTTTTACAATTGTTTTGGTCTAGTTTTTCTAACTTATCCTAAATCATCTACCAACACATACATTGCAACTTCTCAAATTGAAAAAACTCCAAAAGAGGTGGCCTAAACAATCTCACATAGATGAATATATATCGTAAGCACCTATTGAGATAAATTCTATCCCCGCACTCATGCTTCTATTAAATTTAAGTAAAACACTCTATTTATAAAATAAATAAAAAACTAAAAGTTCAAGTCATGCATTTATAAACACACACATCTTATTAACACCCAAGGGTTAGCCCCTCCATCTAAGAAACCAAGGAATAAGAATAAATTACAAGGATTATTTTCAAGGCATTAGCACCTTCTTTATGAATAATTAGTTATGGAGTTAAAGGTGCAATGATATTCTCTAAGGATTATGAGATCTATGGGATAGAGTCTACTTAGGGGTTAAAGGTGATCATATCTCAAGGTGTTGAAGCTAGGGTAGTCTAAATAAAAAAAAAGGTAATAAAACAAAAGGGTACTCTATTTAACTTGGTTCTTATGGAAGAAGATAAAATGAACAAGGTCATTGGAATGGTAGAGAAAAATGTGGTTCAGTGTTTCCAAAAAAGGCACATCGAGGAGAACAACCTTAAGGAGCATATTCTCTCCAATTAGATGCCTTTGGTAGGGTACTCACTATAATTTTATACCCTTGCTAGAGATAGCTTGGATTTCACTTTTTATTATGGAATGGATGTGGAGAAAGTTCTAGCATCTCAATGGAAGTGGGACTCAACTATTAAATTGAGCACATAGATCTGTGGACAAACACACAACTCACAAGCTAGATCACACAATTTACTCAGCAATTGAAGAATGAAATAGTGCAAAATTGGCTTGCAGCTGTGAATGTTTTCATTAATCAAAAAGTAATTAGGATAATAATTACAATGAAGTACAATGGTTTTAATGGCCACATGCAATTCAAATCCACATGAGGAAATTTGAATTGATTAGACTCTACTTGACTATAGGTAACTAAGACCTTGTCTAAATCACTATCAAAGGACTCAATAGTTAACTGACCTTGTCTAAACCATAACTGGATTTCATTGGAGTTCTAAAACACAACTCAAGTGTTACATTCAATGTTGACTAAGGCTAACTAACTTTGGTAGGTGAGAAATGCGCCCCTCCTTAGTGCAGCCATGCAAACCTAGTGCTAATTGAATGTAGAGGACTAGAACTAAATGTCACTGACTCCTAACTTAGCTTAACTAGTCACCAACTGAACTGAGCTGAACTTGGTTGGTTTTGGCACTCCCAGTGGCTCCTAAATTATAGGGATTGGTATAAGAGACTCCTAAAATGATGCATGCAAGTGCAATCAGTGGCAGTAGGCCTCAATTAGTGTTCTCCACACTTTCGTAACTGAAACATGTGCCCCAATTAGGCCAAGTGGACCCAATGGTGCTAGTGATTAAAAATAGACTGGATGGACTCCCGATTTAGACATGACTCCCGATTTAGACATATGACCAAATTGGACAAGGGAGGATTAATAATCCTAACACCCCCCCTGAATGCTAACTTGGAAAATCTGTGGGCCCTAGTAACTAAGACCATAGGTCACCCATTACATCAAGTAAAGTAAAGTAACTTCTCAAAAACAAGGTGTTGGGGAAAAAAACAAATGGGAAAGAAGGCCTCCCTCTAATTAAGAAGGTAGAATCAGGATCAATCTGGTTCTTCTGTGCACATGTATCCTTAGGCCTGGCATGTGAACCTCTCCATAATTATGTCTCAAGGAATCTTCTTCTTTGGAAGAATAATGATATGCTCAACTAAATCAGAAATATAGACAGCTGTCGGATGAAGACTGGACCCATGTAGAGCAACTGAAGTCAATTGATAAGTGAGAAAAGGTTCTTGAGGATTCAGAACATGTGAGGAACACTCAAGAAACTGATATGTTGCAGCCATGAACAGCAAACCATGAGTGGTAATAACAGCCCCAAGTGTTAGGAGCAAGTGTCCAGGCGGATGCAGAAAATCTTCCTCTTTACCAGTTCTATGAGGAGATGAGCATGTGATCAATGGTAGAGAAGCACGGGGACTGTTGAGAGAGAATGCTTGAGCTCCATATTCTGATATAGATTCTGAAATATATAATTAATCACATAACAAAATATCATAAACCTCATATGAGTAAACTAACACCAAATCCACATCAGCAGCTTTGAAGAGAAAGCGCGGTACTTGATTTTTCACATCGAAATTGGTGAGAGCAACTACAATCATGACTGAAAGCTATTGGATTTTAAAATATGAACCAAATAATATTAGATCAGAAATTAAATCATATCTAAATAGGTTCATAACAGATCCAAAACTGTGAAATGAAATCAAATCCCCAGCAACAGTTTTGTAGGAGACTTGCGGTACTTGTTTCTTCACACCATTGATGAGAATAGCTACAAGAAGTACTGAAAAATTATGAATTTGATATATTAAAACAAGAAATATCATATCAGATATAAATTAGATCATATCATATCCAATAAGGTTAATATCATATTCAAATAAATGGTTAACCGAGACGGTGGATGCACAGCTTTCTTCTTCTTCAAAATTCTGAATTTTTGTGCATGCAATCCTGCAGGAATTTGTTGGAAGATCTAGATCATGGGGAGTGAATGGTTCACTCTGGTAATATGATATTTCTTCCAAAATATCCAAGGTATTACATATTTTCACACCAGTAGCAATATTAGAGGGAGAAAAATCAAATTTCTTTTCACTTTCGGAAGCAATTACTAGTAAATTTTGCACAGAATTCAAAGGAAAATCACCGGTGAATGTTTGCATGGAAGTGCAGCAGTATTTTTCTTCAATATCAGAGATTCAAATGTCTTATTTTGTTTCATCCATATGAGTATATGAGATATCAAAGATCTCATAAACGTCCAGAGCATCAGGAGAAGGAGTCACTACATGGAGACTGTCTTCAATTCGAATTGACTGTGTAGAAGATTATGCTTCTTCTTCATTTTGAACAACTTCATCAGAGAGAGTGGAGGATGAGAATTTTTGATCAAGAATGCTTATGGTGCTGGATATTCTCTCCAAATTGATAATATGGTCCTCATCAATCATTCCAAAGGTTCTGTCCAATATTGTCTAGAGTTCCTTTGGGTCTTCAATAGATCTATTGAGGTAGCACAAGCTAGGAGAAAGACCCAATGCTATTCTTCCAAAAGCTGCATCACATTTATTCAGCCAGTCATTCTCACTAAAAATCTCTTTACCAAGTCCAATAGTCACCCCATAGAGACCTCGTCTCATCAAAGATGCAATCATATTCTTCTTCCATTCTGAATAGTTTGAGAATAGGGAGAGAAGAGGAACTGATGAATCCATTCGAAGTTGCACCTGCAAAAACAAAAAAAGGGGCACCGTAAGGTTGACAGCCTGCACATTTCAGGTTTTCCTCACACCCAACATAGTTGATCAAGCAATCTTGATCAACAATTCCTTTACTCAGGGTATTAAGTGGTAAACCTTGTGCTTCTGGTGCAGAGCTGGAAGGAGCAATTTTGCTAAAAAACGATCCAGTAGGAGATCTGAGGAGAAGAAGTGCCTTGTCCATCGAGGCTTTGATACCATATTAAATTGAGCACATAGATATGTGGAAAAACACACAACTCACAAGATAGATCACACAATTTACTCAGCAATTGAAGAATGAAACAATGCAAAAATGTCTTGCAGCTGTGAATGCTTTCATTAATCAAAAAGTAATTAGGATAATAATTACAATGAAGTACAATGGCTTTAATAGCCAAATACAATTCGAATCCACATGAGGAAATTTGAATTGATTAGACTTTACTTGACTGTAGGTAACTAAGACCTTATCTAAATCACTATCGGAGGACTCAATAGTTAACTGACCTTGTCTAAACCATAAACAAAGTTCATCGGAGTTCTAAAACACAACTCAAGTGTTACATTTAGTGTTGACTAAGGCTAAATAAATGTGGTAGGTGAGAAATGCACCCCTCCTGAGTGCATCCATGCAAACCTAGCGCTAACTAAATGTAGAGTACTAGAACTGAATATAATTGACTCCTAACTTAGCTTGACTAGTCACCACCTCAACTGAACTGAACTTGGCTGGTTTCGGCACTCCCAGTGGCTCCTAAATTGTAGGGATTGGTCTAGGAGGCTCCTAAAATGATGCATGTAAGTGCAATCAATGGCAGTAGACCTCAATTAGTGTTCCCCACATTTCAGTAACTAAAACATGTGCCCCAATTAGGCCAAGTGGACCCAATGGTGCTAGTGACTAAAAATAGACTGGATGGACTCCTGATTTAGACATGACTCCTGATTTAGACATATGACCAAATTGGACATGGGAGGATTAATAATCCTAACGTCAACCTTTTTACATTAAAAAGGTGGACTCCTTTTTGGACACACAATCTGAAAAAGATTGACATTACGCTTATGTGGGTTAAATTTCCAAGGCTTCCTATAGATTTATAGTATCATGATGTTTTTATAGAGATACGTAATTACCTCGATCTCTTCTATGAAGCTAAGATGACTTTTTGCACTTTCTGGATCCATGGTGGTGGCTCACATTTTGGTAGGGTTGGATCTTAGGGAGGTCTAGAAAAGACTATGACCTTGAAGAATGTATCACACTCCTTTTATGACTCTCGACTGCATAGGCATTTCTTTATGATGTATATGATGCAACAAATATGGACCTATAGTTGTGGATTGTAATCTAGCTTTTACGAATAAGATTTGGGTCCATAATTTGTCAAAAGCTTCGAAGGATGGGAAGGGTAGAAATTATGGGATGGAATAAATTCCCACTAAGTTTGTGGGTATGAAGGAGAATTATACTTTGTTGAAATCTGTAGCTTTAGTTTAGGGGGATTTTGAGTCCAAGGGGGTTTAAGAGACTATGCAATCACTTGAATATCCCAGTGACATGATGCACAAGATTTCCTCTTGGTCCATTAAAAGTGGAAGCTTCACTAGATCAAGTAATTTCAACATCAAACAAAGGTATGATGTTACAGAAGCTAGCCCCTCCCAAATTTCCTCCTAGTCCCAAAATAAATATTATGTTTGGGTCATTCTTAACTATAGATGTTGTGCATTCATGTGATTGGGGGGATTTCCTTATTGGTTATTTGGATTTAGTGACAAATATCAATCTCCTATGTGTGAATTTATTGACTCATTGGGAGGATGTTAAATGTTGGGAACTCTACCCTAGGTTGTGTATCAATTAATATTTTGAAGGGGGAGGTTTATTATAATTACATGGAGGCTATGAAGGAAGGAAATCCCAGGTTGTTCATTGCTATAGTGATGAACATCCTTTGCTATAGCAAAGTTATGGACTATGCGTTGCAATAGTGACGATTGTCGAGGACATTTTCATTTTTTTTTCAAAATTTTAAACTATTTTTCCACGAAAAATTCAATGTTAACATATTCGCGACAAACTGTTGTGGGACTTTTTAGTCATATGCAGTAGTGATACTTGAGCACAAGAAGGATCCTAATTGCCCAGTTGCAGATGAATTTGTTAACGGTGAGAATTTGATGATATCCCTTAATCCCCAAACAATGGAAATGTTGCAGCTATTCAGGGGTGATACAGTCCTTAAGGTTCCTCACTCTACCATTTTTGGTTTCCACGCCTGCATTTGAGGTTGAGTTTTTGTACCGGATCTTGAATTCTCTTCAAATTTTTAAAACTATTGAAATATCATGTGCAGGGTAATAAGAGAAAGGATACAGTTTGCATAGTTGAGGGCCTTGAATTCTCTCCATTTTTTAACACTATGGAAATGGCATGGGTAGGGTAAGAAGAGAAAGGATACAATTTGCATAGTTGAGGGCGATGATAGTTGTGTAGAGCATGCAATCAGAAAGAATAGAGTTGTTACATCAAATCTGAGAGTAAGTTAGGGGGATGTGGTGTCTGTTCATCAGTTCCCATATGTCAAGTATGGGAAGCGTGTCCATATTCTTCCTATAGATGACACTATTGAGGGTTTTACAAGCGACCTACTTGATGCCGACTTGAAACATGAGTACTATTTTTTAGTGCCTATTTATGTATGTGAATTCCCATGCAACAATAAGTGTTTTATTATCATACCACATACAAATAATTTTTATATTATCATAGATGCAGCTTACTTTAAGGAATCCTATCACCCTGTGCGAGAAGGGGACCTCTTTATTGTGTGAGGGGGGATACACAACTTAGAATTTAAAATCGTGGAGATGGATGCTGGTGAATATTGTATTGTTTCTCTGGACATTGAATTTTTTTTTGAAGGAGATCCAATACAACGAGAATATGAATAGAAATGGAATTGGTGATGATGATATTGGTAGTCTCTGGAAACAAATGGCACAAATCATGGAACTAGTTGAACTACCGCTTTGACATTTGTAGATTTTCAAAGCTATTGGTGTGAAGCTGCCTAAGGGTGTTTTTCTTTATGGTCATCTTGTTTCAGGAAAAACCCTTATTGACAAGGTAGTGGAAAACGAGACTGGATCTTTCTTTTTCTTAATTAATGGTCTTTAAAATTATCTAAAAAATGGTTGGAGATAGTGAGCGCAATATCAGACAAGCCTTGATTAGGAAATTGATATTGGGGTTCCAGATGAAGTTGGTTGATTAAAGATTCTCTGCATTCACACAAAGAACATGAATCTTGCTGAAGAGGTAAACTCATGAATCCTAACATATTCCTTTATTGCTCTTGTGCTCTCTTTATCCACGCAACATAAAATCACTGTTATTTCCATGCTACAGGTTGCAGAACATGAACATATTTCCAGGAATACATGTTGACATGTGGGGGCAGACCTTGCAGCTCTTTGCACTGCATTATATTAGAGAAAAAATGGATGTAATTGATTTGGATGACAACAATTGATGTTGAAATTCTAAATTCTATGGTCATTACAAATGAGCACATGAGGACTGCTTTGGGCACTAGCAACCCCTCTACCCTCTGTGAGACTGTGAGTAGTTATAAACTTGTATATATTATATATAGATAGAGCCCGAGAAATATTTTTTGTTTCCCTTTCAATTTATTTTATGTGAAACATGATATATATCTCCATTGATGTTAAACATTTAATTTATCGGGTTGCCTAGGTTCCAAATGTTTCATGGGAGGATATTGGGGGTCTGGAAAATGTCAAGAGAAAAATAAAATGTGTCCTCTTCTATGGACCTCTGGTTGCGGTAAGACGTTTCTTGCTAAGGCCACTGCCAACGAGTTCTAGACCAACTTTATCAGTCTGAAAGAAATGGAGCTCCTCACGATGTGGTTCAAATAAAGTGAAGCCAATGTGCATGATATTTTTAATCAATCGCTACTCAGGAAAGTAACATTGTTATCCCAATGTACCTACATGAGCTCGAATTGATTGTTATATCGAATATTTTCTGAACAAAATTCCTAGCTCTAAAACTAGAGCAATTCCTAGCACAGTTCCTTTCGAAATTTATGGCATTATTCAAGGTGTTATACCCGTATCTATACCTAGCACTATGTTGGATGTTTTCTAGGACCAATTCTTGGCTCTATATTTGGCTCTATGTTGAATCTTTTTCCTACCAAAATTCATGGTGCAATTCCTATTGCTAACCCTGGATTAATATACGGTGTTATGATATTCAGGATGTTTTTTTGGAGGCTCATTAGAGGAAATGTGAGGTCTAAAATGGGCCTCCTAAGGAAAATAATAAAATAATAGTTAAAATAATCAAATAATAGTTATTAATTTTGGAGGAAGAATGAAAACAACTACTTTTCTGTTCATATTTTCGACATATCTCCCTATGTTTTTACTCAAATTCAGAGTGGGAGAGCTTGTTGGATGTGGAATTTGATTCCACATCCAACGAGTACCCACACTGCATACTTTTGAAAGAGCCCTCTACCCCAAAAACAAGAAATACCTGAAAAATGTAATGATGATGTCATCATCGCATTTTTTCAGGTATTTCTTATTTTTCGATAGAGGGGTCTATCAAAAGTATGTAGTGTGGGTACTTATTGGATGTGGAATTTAATTCTGCATCCAATGAGCTCCAATGCTTGAAATTTGAGTAAAAACACAGGGAGATATGTCGAAAATACAAACAAAAAAAGTAGTTTTCTTTTATGACAAATATGTCAATTCAACCATTATGGTTGACTCATTTTATTGAAATTCTATTGGTTCTTGAATTCCAACTCACAAAGTTTATTGTTGGTGCGTTTTCTTATAAGGCTCATTTTAGACCCCAAATTTCCTCTAATGATTCTTGGCGTTATATGGGATGCTTTTGTGGACGCTAATTGGGACGTTAATTGAGATGCTAATTGGGATGATAATTAGGATGCTAATTGGGATGATAATTAGGATGTTAATTAGGATTCTAATTATCGTCCAAATTAGCGTCAACTTTTAAAAAGGGATGATAATTGGGATGCTAATTGGGATGCTAATTGGGACGCTAGTTAGGATTCTAATTGGAATGCTAATTTGGACATTAATTGGGATGCTAATTAGCATCCAAAATAGCGCCAACTTTTAAAAATGGACACTAATTGGGATGCTAATTGGGATTCTAATTGGAATGCTAATTGGGATTCTAATGGGGATGCTAATTGAGACGCTAATTAGGACATTAATTGGGATGATAATTAGCATCCAAAATAGTGCCAACTTTTTAAAAGGGACGCTAATTGGGATGCTAATTGGGATGTTGATTGGGACACTAAATGGGACAATAATAAGGACGCTAATTGGGATGCTAATGAGCATCCAAAATAGCACCAAGTTTAAAAAGGAGATGAAAATAATGCCATTAAAAGTGCCATCCCATGGAAAAGCGTCCACTTTGTAAAAAAAATGATGAAAAATACACTAAAAGTGATAGTAGACACTAAAAAGGAAGCTAAAAGAGACGCTAATCACAAGGTTTTGTTGTAGTGAGGTTAGATCTAGAGTTTAGAGAAATCATCCATGGTGCTCAATCCTAAGAAGTAAGGTGTAGGGATAGAGGCTCTTATGTCCTTTTACTAACAATGGTAATTGACTCAATGCCCATATATGATGCTCATGGCCTAAAAGAAACACCCATATTCAACTCATATTTTAAGGACTCCAAGAGAGGCATTGTGCCATGCTTTCTAAATGTTGTTCACAATATTTGATATCAAAGAGTGTAGTAGGGATTTCACCCTAGCTACAGGCAGGAAAAACTACCTTTCATCTATAGGACGGAAGGGTAGGGTTCTTGTTCGTTGGAAGAGAACTTGTAAAACAATGTCAGAACTAAGCTACGAAACCCTGCATGAAATGGTTAGGAAACAAACTATGACTACACGAAATCAAAGGGAAAACATGCAGCAAACCATTAGAGAACAAACCTGTAGCTAAAATAAGCTATCAAAATAAAATAACATTGAAAACAAATGGTTATACCTCCTATTTGGATGGATATGGGCCACCATGCCCTAGCTTTGGAAGCACCTCTCTCTTTAAGATGGAAGCTTGGCTTGTGGAGCAATAAAGGAGAGGGAGGGTGAATGGCTTGAGAGGCAAAGGGTATCAAGGCACTCACACGGGTAGCATAATGATAGGGAGAGAAGGAGTGTTCTAAGAGTGACCCCCACCCCTCTATTTATAGTTTTTACTTGAGAGTTAGGGTTTTAAGCCCTTGGCTAGGGATTTAGCCCCTTTTTTGGGCTTTAAGCCCCTTTCACCCAATTCTTAGCTCCTTTGGGGGTTTTAAGCTCCTTTGAGGGGTTTAAGCCCATTTTTGGAGGTTTTAGCCCCTATGAGAGCTATTTTTTCTGTTTTTAGGGGTTTTTAAGCCATTTTTCATGTTTTTGAGCCTTTGCAAGGGTGTGGGGGTCAAATGAGGGTAGCGACATAGATGTCTTTGGGTGATGTAGGCCATGTAGAGCTCAATGAGGGATTTTTTTAGTTAACAGATAGGTTCAATAGAAATTAAGTCTATTGTGTCCCCATTAACCATGTTAATGCCTCAACGCATAGTTTCAATGCAAAACACTATCTATGGTGCATGACTAACTCTACAAGGTTAATGACCCCTTATAATGCTCCTATATGTAAATTCAAGTAATTATTCAAGGATCTTGATCTCGTGAATCTTCAAAAGGATACTAAGACACTAGTTTTCATTCATTAATCATCGACAAATCCACACAAACCAACCACATTTCCATGTGGTGGTTTGAGTACATGTTCATGATACTTGAGTCTAAGGGGCCATGTTTAGGATTTGAGGATATATTGTATCTCTCCCCTAGCCAATGTCAAGGGACTTAGGATGTTTTTTTACAACTATTGTTAAGGCCTTGAGACCCACCCATGGTACATGAAATATCATAATGGAACTCATATCCAACTCCTAGGGAATATACACCCTAGTGAAAGATCCTATAACTGTGTCTAGGGTTTGTTCATGGCACTTGATCTCAAGAAGGTTCATTTAGGAATTAACACTATTGTTTACACCTTCACCATCTAACACAGTCCATACCCATTTTTCATAGCATAAAAAATACCCACAACACATGTATCCCACTGAAAATCCTTCAAAGAACCCCTACAAAGGACTCATGTGTTGGTACATGTGATCATTCAAGGATCTTAAACCTAAGAAGATTACACAATATATCAAGGCACTTATTTTCCTTCGTTTACCATGTTTAATACCATGAAACACATCCTTAATGTGCAAAAACTCTTAATGGCACCCATATCCAACCATGATGCCAAAGAACCCCAAGAGAGGATTTGGTTTATGGTTTGCAGGTTTTGTTCAGGGTGATTGAGCCCAAGAAGTAGTGTTTAGGGAACAATGCCCATTATTCCCCTCTTATGGACTTAGATACAACTTTAGATGCATTCTTGTTGCACAGCTAGAATATTGGCACACATAGGACCCTTAGAGGTGATTGTTAACCAATATAGCTCACATGTGAAGGTTTGAGGGCTCATCATTGGCACTTGAACATAAGAATATCTACTTAGTGCTCGAGGATAATGATTTCATCCCATATCCAATTTCAGGGCTCGTGGATATTTTTTCCCTATCATGGCTATGTTGAATGCCTGAAGACACATCCACAGTGCTTGAAACATCTTAATGGTACCCATATCCAACTCCCATGGAAAATGCCCCCCACCAAAGGATTACAATGTTTTTTATAGTGTTTCTCATGGAACTTGATCTTGAGAAGGTTCAATTAGGGATTAAATTCCCGATCTACCCACTTGATCATGTAGCATGGTCTAGACTTGGATTTAGTAAACAAAACATACCCATGCCACTTGTATCCCACTCAAATTCATGTGCATAAACCCTACAAAGGACTAATGTGTTTATACAAGGACTCATTTAGTTCCCTTGAGACCTATCATATTCAACCAGATCCTGAGGCACATGTTTTCCTTCCTCGACCATTGTAATACCCTAGTTGTTAAGCCCCAGACTTATGATCCTTCATGTGACTTATGTTCTCTTGCATTATGGACTTATGATATTTTATATGATTGTGGAATTTTGATCCCTTTCATGATGAATTTAACTAAGGACTTATTATTAATGTTTGATAACATGACCTTGTACTTTGGCGTTATTATTAATGTTAATGTCATTACTAGAATCTTTGTTATCTTTGAATGTTGTTAATGATTGATTAAATAAACAATTGGCTCAGGAAAGGAAACTAAAAGAGTATGGGGGACCATTGATTCCATAAAGTGAGGGGGAATGGGGACATCCCTAGCACCATATAACTTATTGTTGACTTAACTTTGTCCATCCCAATTCATATTTGCACCTTGGTGAGATTAATAATGTTCGTCACCCAAACCTTGTACAATGAACCCTATTCTCAATAATTATGGACTATGGAGATATTTTTGCATATTTTGCACACCTTAATGGGCCCATATTGCATAGGAATCCCTCCTTGGCAAAATATTCCCTCACATTTATGTGTTTATGGTCATTTATGAGCCCTTTCCTAGTTTTTAGGACTGTAAGCTATTTTCTAGCTTCCACTCTTACACCATGCATTGATGATCCTATTTTTGTGCTTCCATGATATTTATGACCCCATTGGATGCCCTATCTCACCTATTTCGACCTCCTTTATGTTTTTTAACCCCATTTGTGCATTAGTGTGCCTCCATGTGCTCTTCATGGCTTCACTCCTTATTTTTGGGTAACTCCTCCTCATGGTGCTAATTCAGGAAAGGGAATCTTTTCACTAAGCCACCACTCCACTAATTCAAGTTAATTCTCTGTGATGAAGTTTAAACCTTACTTATCTCTAATTTGGGTTGATCCATTTGGGTTAGAATGGTCCTCCTTATGCTATGAATCCATATGCCATCTCCTTGTTGAAGTTAATATTGAGCTTTAGACCATGTGATTTATGCTATCAACCCGTGTTGGGAAGGTTACATTATTGAGAGTGTGTTGAGACTTAGAGGGAGTCCATTTGTTCCCTTTTCTTCCATTATATCTCTCTACTAGTCTAGATCTCACACAAGAAGCCAGGAAATGGGAATGGTGAGCTAGGTCACATCCCATAGGCAGTGGATACGGACATAAAAGTAGTAGTGGGAAGCATTGTGTCTATCGAAAGAGGTAGTTTCGAGAGTAGTGAGACTAAGAGGGAATATACTAATGGATACATGGTCTCAGCTCAAGGGTGACCTGTTTAGGAGAGGAAGGCTTGATGGTGTTTACGGCTGGGAGGAAAGTTGTCCTGCTGCAGCCAGTTGCTTATATTTTGAGATAAATATTTCTCTTATGTTGTGTTTTCATTACATTATTTTATTTGGTATATGTGCAATGATGGCTGATTGGTTGTTTGAGTGTTCATGTATTGAATGTCAGGATATACATGGAGGAAGGATGAATCTCATGGAATTTAGTTTCTATTCTTGTTACCTTCTTTCTATTCTTCTTCTTCATAACCATAAATTGTAATTTTGGCTCTATTTTATCGAGAGGGTTGCAACCATATGATCTCTTTCGATCATATATGCTCATTTTTGGGTTGTGAGTCCTATTCCATTGTGTCCGAAGTAGCGTTTCTAGTAAATAACACCTTTTTTTCATTGAAAAAGCTTTCCAGATGACCAAGATATGTTTGTTTTGGTCCAATAGCTTTCCGGTGCCGATATGAATGCACCTGTCATTTATTGTAAATCATTTGGTTGCATAATTGTTCTTAGTTGAAGATATGATGAGAGAGGTATTCTATATGTAAAATTAATTGATGTCTATAGGGTGGCAGCCATATGATCTGATTTTTATTAGTGATATATGACTGTAGGGGACAGTCATCGGGAGCCGATTTTGAGGGCTGTAGTTGCAGTCGGTGTTCTTTTTTGCTATGGTTTCGGTGTGGCTGTAGATTGCATCCTATGTATGCTCCATGATATGTGGTTTTCTGTAATTTTTATGGTCACTAATAGCACACACATAATAACACCGAAAAAGTAGATTAATTTTCAAATAATCAATGGCATCAATACTTGGTTATTTATAAACTATACTATCAAACAAACCCAAAATACATAAAATAGTTATTCACTACAAATATGATGTTTAGCATGTATGATTTGTGTTATTGTTTCAATTATGACCTTTATCTTGCAATTTGGAAATTATTAATTGAGTGTCACAATTAATTATCTAATTAAGTGGCGTAATTAAATAATTAAGTGTCGCAAACATTAGTTATTATTGAATCTCTAGAATTTAATTTATTTGGGTGAATGGTTAGTCAGATCAATAGTAATTTATCTATATCCATTGTTCTTAAACCTTAGTTAGTCTTAATTTAGCACCTTTGGACTTATCTCAAGGTTTGGGGACATCACAAGTGGTATTAGAGCCAGGTTTCAACACTGTGGTTGTTGGGCCTTCTGCGAAGTTTCAAGTCACCTTGTAAGCATGCACTTGCATTAGATAGCTTGGATGCATGGACATGTGAGTTAGCTAATTAAACTATTAGATTGGGATGGGTATGGAATTGAAGATCATCTAGTTAGGAGAAATCCTAGAAGGATTTCTACCCTGCCCCTTGTCCAACTAAGTAGATTGTAACTTAGAAATGTTGGCTAGTTACTTTATAAACAATACGAAAAGTGTTTTTTTTTAATGATAATGAACTTATATGAATGTGTAGTATACTAAAATTTTTTTTTTAATGAACACATTACAGTTCCCAATGATTGACTGAGTAAGTGGTGTGACTACTACAACTAATATTTTAATCAAACATGTGAAGACTAAGTATTCAACAAGTAAAATTTCAACAGTAGGAAGTCAAACTTTGGGGATGGATATTGAGGAAGGATAGAGACCATATAGTCCCGAAGAGGAGTTTGTTGAGGGAAGAAGGTCAACCAAATATAAGATGAGCAGTGAACTATTAAGCTTGGAGGATTTAGTGAGGAAGTGTAGAGAGGATAATGAAAGAATAATTCATATCCAAGAGCATATTATGAATGATCTAAAATCATTAAATACCATCCAAAGATCCGTCGAAAAGAGTCATAAAAGAGGTTATGTGAGGTCTAGATAATCTTCAAGGAGACCTTATCACTCAAAGAGAAATAAGGGGTATGTATCAAGTAGTACAGAGAGCATTCCTGAAAGATCTCCAGTGAGATACAAGAAGAGGAGGTTTACTTGGGATGAACTAGTAGGAGAGTTGAGAAGAATCAAGCCCCCAACTTTTGATGGAGAAGTAAGAAAGGAGAAGGTGCCAAATAATGGTTTATAGGACTTAGGAAATTATTCTAGTTGCATCAGTATACACCTAATATGGAGGCAAGAGTAGCCATATACCATTTGCAAGGTAAAGCAACTATCTGGTGGGATCAATTGGTTAAGTTGAAAGACATTAATGAAGACAAAATATCTTGGAGGAAGTTTAAGAAATACTTTCAAAAAGAATACCTCTTTGAGCACTACTATGACAAGAAGATGGAGGAATTCTCTGAGCTTAAGTTGGGAAGCATGACTATAGAGGCCTATGAGAAAAAGTTTCTAGAACTTTTGAACTATGCGGACTTAATCAAAGATGAGAAGGTAAAGATTCAAAGGTTCCTAAGTGGCCTTCTTGAATCTTATAGAGATAAAATCCAGTATGATAGAACAAAGAACCTTAAGGATTCCATCTAGAAGGAAAAACACTTATATGAACAAAATAAGAGAAAGGCCCCATATCAGAAGAATTGGAAGGATATGAAGAATAACAAGCAAGTGCAGAGAAAGAAAGGTTTTCAGCCTTCAAAGTTCAGAAACAATAATTCTTACCAACAACGACAGTCAAAGGAAGATACTTCAGGGAAAATACCACCTGTGGAATGTTGGATATGCAAGGAAAATCACTTTGCTAGTCAGTTCCCACGTAATAAAAATAACCTTCACAACATTCAAGAGGCTTCAAATGCTGGAGATGTAGGTGGAAGTGTTCAAAGGATCTATGCATCCCTAGATGGGAGGCAAGCTAACTACCAATCCCAAATGATTGAAGTAGCAAGCAATATTGCTGATAAAACCATAACTATTTTGATTGATTCAGGGGCTAGCAATAGTTACATTTCACCTAATCTTGTTGAGAAATGTCATTTAAAGAAAAGAAAACTTGAACCAACAAGTCTAGTACAACTCGCTATAAGAGCCAAGAGGAAAACCACTGAATTTGTAAAAGTGTGTCCTTTAGAAAAGAATGGAATGAAAACCTTTGAAGACTTAAACATCATACCCTTGGGGTCATGTGATGCATTGATTGGCATGGATTGGTTGGATGCACACCATGAAGTTTTGGATTGCCATAATAAAACTTATACTTGTTTGGATGAAGAAGGGAACCAAGTGACAATAAAAGGAATACCTAGATCCATATCCCTAAGGCAACACACTTCATTCTAGTAAATATGACTCAAAAAGCAGCTAACATTTCAAATATTTACATGAAAGAAGTAGACAGATTGCATGGTATTTCGAAGGCTATAGTATCAGACATAGATTCAAAATTTACTTCTAACTTTTGGAAAGGATTGTTCAAAGGGTTTGATACAAGTCCAAACATGAGTACAACATACCACCCTCAAACATATGGACAAAGAGAAAGAGTTAACCAAGTAATTGAAGATATGTTAAGGATGTATGTGATGGATCAACCATCTAAGTGGGAATATTATTTACACTTGGTGGAATTTGCTTATAATAATGGATATCATTCCTCTTTGAATATGAGTCCTTTCGAGGCCATGTATGGAAGGAAGTGTAATACTCCCATCAGTTGGAATAACCCAATGGATAGAGTCACTGTTGGACTAGAATTATTAAAGGACATGGAGGATAAAATGGTTAAGATAAAGCAGAATCTAAAGGTAGCTCAAGATAGGCAGAAAAGTTATGCAGATCAGAACAGGACCACCAAACAGTTTCAAGTTGGGGATCATGTGTTTTTGAAAGTCAGACTCAAGAAGAGTTCCTTAAACTTGGAAACTTGCTCCAAGCTACCTGCCAGATATTGTGGACCTTTTGAGGTCTTAGTTAAGTTAGCACTTGTTGCTTATGATTATGAGTTGGCTCTACCCGCTTGCATTAGAGTACATAATGTGTTTCATGTGTCTTTATTGAAAAAGTATATACTTGATACTAACCATGTAATTGATTGGAATGTGATCCAGGTAATTAGAGTGGTTTTTATTTATTTATTGATCTCTCTCTCTCTCTCTCTCTCTCTCTCTCTCTCTATATATATATATATATATATATATATATATATATGTATGTATGTATGTATGTATGTATGTATGTATGTATGTATGAAGATGGTACTAATCATGTCATTGGATGGATTGTGATCCAGGTGGAACCAGAAGGGGATTTTTTGGTACAACTTGTTGCCATTTTGGGCAGCAAGGTCAAGCTGCTTCAGAATCAAGAAATCAGGCAGGTAAAGGTCTAGTGGACCCATTACAGTCCTGAGGATGCGACTTGGGAGATGGAGGATACCATGAGGGAGGAATACCCTCATCTATTTTGAAATTTTGTGGCATGTATGTAATATCCATAGAGGACGATGCATTGTTTAAAGGGGAGGGAGATGCAATACCCTACGGTTGTTAAGACCTAGACTTATGATCCTTCATGTGACTTATGTTCTCTTGGATTATGGACTTATGATATTTTATATGATTCTGGAATTTTTCTCCCTTTCATGATGAATTTAATTAAGGAATTATTATTAATGTTTGATAACATGACCGTGTAATTTAACGTTATTATTAATGTTAATGTTATTACTAGAATCTTTCTTATCTTTGAATGTTGTTAATGATTGATTAAATAAACAACCGGCTCAGCAAAGGAAACTAAAAGAGTATGGGGGACCATGGATTCCATAAAGTGAGGGGGAGTGGGGACATCCCTAGCACCATATAACTTATTTTTGACTTAACTTTGTCCATCCTAATTCATATTTGCACCTTGGTGAGATTAATAATGTTCGTCACCCAAACCTTGTACAACGAACCCTATTCTCAATAATTATGGACTATGGAGATATTTTTGCATATTGTGCTCACCTTAATGGGCCCATATTTCATAGGGATCCCTCCTTGGGAAAATATTCCCTCACATTTATGTGTTTATGGTCATTTATGAGCCCTTTCCTAGTTTTTAGGACTGTAAGCTATTTTCTAGCTTCCACTCTTACACCATGCATTGGTGATCCTATTTTTGTGCTTCCATGATATTTATGACCCCATTCAATGCCCTCTCTCACCTATTTCGACCTCCTTTATGTTTTGTAACTCCCTTTGTGCATTAGTGTGCCTCCATGTGCTCTTCATGGCTCCACTCCTTAGTTTTGGGTAACTCCTCCTCATGGTGCTAATTCGGGAAAGGGAATCTTTTCACTAAGCTACCACTCCACTAATTCAAGTTAATTATCCAAGGTGAAGTTTAAACCTTACTTATCTCTAATTTGGGTTAGAATGGTCCTTCTTATGCTATAAATCCATATTCCATCTCCTTGTTGAAGTTAATCTTGATCTTTAGACCATGTGATTTATGATATCAACCTATGTTGGGAAGGTTAATATTATTGAGAGTGTGTTGAGACTTAGAGGGAGTCTATTTGTTCCCTTTTCTTCCACTATATCGATCTACTAGTCTAGGTTCTTACAAAGGAAAATAGGAAATGTGAATGACGAGTTAGGTCACATCCCATAGGTAGTGGAGATGGACAGGAAAGTAGTAGTGGGAAGCATTGTGTCTCTCAAAATAGGTAGTTTTGAGAGTAGTCAGAATAAGAGGGAATATACCCATGTATCCATGGTCTTAGCTCGAGGGTGACTTTTTCAGGTGAGGAAGGCTTGACAGTGTCTACGACTGGGAGGAAAGTTGTCCTGTTGTAGCCAATTGCTTATATTTTGAGAAAAGTATGTCTCTTATGTTGTGTTTTCATTACATTAGTTTATTTGATATATGTGCAATGCTAGCTGATTGTTTGTTTGAGTGTTCATGTATTGAATTTTAGGATCTACATGGAGGAAGGATGAATATCATGGAATTTAGTTTCTATTCTTGTTACCTTCTTTCTATTATTCTTCTTCATAACTATAAATTGTAATTTTGGCTCTATTTTATCGAGAGGGGCACAACCATATGATCTTGTTCGACCATCTATGCTCATTTCTGGGTCATGAGACTTTTTCCATTGCTCCGAAGCAATGTTTCTAGGAAACAACACCTTTCGTTTCATTGAAAAATCTTTCTGGATGACCAAGATATGTTTGTTTTGGTCTGATAGATTTTCGGTGCCGAGATGAACGCACCTGTCATTTTATTGTAAATCATTTGGTTGCATAATTGTTCTTAGTTGTAGATCTAAGGATGAGAAAGGTATTCTATATGTAATAGTAATGGATGGCTGCAAGGTGGCAGCCATATGATCTGATTTTTATTAGTGAGAGATGACTATAGGGGATAGTCATCGAGAGCTGATTTTGAGGGCTATAGTTGCAGCCGGTGTTCTTGTTTGCTATGGTTTCGGTGTGGCTATAGATTTAAGCCTATGTATGCTCCATGATATGTGGTTTTCCTTACATTTTATGGTCACTAACAACACACACATAATAACACCGAAAAAGTAGATTAATTTTCAAATCATCAATGACATCAATACTTGGTTATTTATAAACTATACTATCAAACAAACCCAAAATACATAAATTATTTATTCACAACGAATATGATGTTTAGCATGTATTATTGATGTTTCTTGTTTCAATTATGACCTTTTTCTTGTACTTTTGAAATTATTAATCGAGTGTCACAATTAATTATTTAATTAAGTGGCGTAATTAAATAATTAAGTGTCACAAACTTTAGTTATAATTGAATCTCTAGAATTTAATTTATTTGGGTGAATGGTTAGTTAGATCAATAGTAATTTATCTATATCCATTGTTCTTAAACCTTAGTTAGTATTAATTTAGCACCTTTGGGCTTATCTCAATGTTTGGGGACATCACAACCATGTTCAAGGCCTTCTAACCCATCCTTAGTGTGAAAAAGATGCTAATGAAATCCTTATCCAACTTTGATGCCAAAGACTAGAGATGGTTTGTGTTCTGTTTTGTAAGTGTTTTTCATGGAAATTGATCTCAAGAAGTAGCATTTAGGTCTGAAGGCCTAGGTGTTTTCCTCCCTTAGCCATGGCAGTAGAGCTTTAAAAAGATTTTATTTAGTGCTCAAGCCCCTTATTTCTCCCCATTGACCATGTTTATACCTCAAATACCGTCCAAGGTTCCTAAACCTTACTCATGGTACCAATGGAGACATTGTAGAAGGGTCACATTTCATTGTTCAAGGATGCATTCAAAACTATAGGCATGTAAGATTTGTAGGTAGTGGGAAACGGATCCTGCAAAGTGCTATTTAGGACATAAGTCCCATTATTCTCCTCTTATGTCCTATGATGGACCTTTAGAAACATTCCTTATGCAAAAAAAAACTAGTGATGGAGACAATAGCACCCTTGGACACTATTAATAACCAACATAGGTCATAAGTTGAGGTTCAAGGACTCCTCAATGACACTTGATCCTAAGAAGAAAATTATAGGGACAAAGGATTTGGTTTCCTTTTGATAACTATGTTAATAGACTCACTGCCCATCCATGATGCTAAATACCTAATAAAAAAACCCATAAGTGTATTAGATTTCAGGGACCCCCTTTTCAAGGTTTGTGTCATGGTTTTTAGGTATTGTTCATGATGCTCAAGATCGAGAAGGTTCAATAGGTTTGAGAAGGTTTATCCCATTGACCATATTTAGGTGTTGAGGTTTATTTTTTGATATAGACCCTTATTTACTACCTTGACCATGTTTAAACATCTAGGGCCTTGTTTACCCTCTTGACTATGTTTATTCTTGATTTGGAATCCCCCTATTGGAACCCACAACTAATTGATGTTATAAGGGTCTATTTTTCAGTTATTGTAACAAAACATCATGTGTGTAATTAACATGTGTCCATTATTAATATGTGCACACTAACAACACACACATGTTCTTACTTGTATAAGAAAAAAAACATAAATCCCAGCCTTATTTTATTTCAAAAGCAAGGGTTGTCCACAACAACATAGACACTTCCTAGGAATTTTTTATATGAGATTGACTCTTTATATTTCATCAAGCTCTTGTTACATTTTATCCTTGTGAATATGGGTAATATATGTGATTGAGAAATAAATTATAAAATGAAGGAGTAGCCCCTTGAAAAATCCATTGAACTAAAAGAAAACACAATGTTGGGTACATCATCCTTAAATGGGAACCTCAATTCCTTGAAAAATGTATGGCACAATGATCTCTACTTCATCAACATAGGTGAAGAATATGTGTCCAACTGAGGGAAATCTAATTTGGACATCAATTCAACCTCCAACTAATATTCCATAAACAAATGATGTTTTAGCTGAAGAAGACCTGAAAAATTAGCAAGTTGCTAAGTTTATATAGGGAGAAATAAGAGAGATTGAATTTTGTTTAACCTTCTGATGAAGAGGCTCTTATGGTTAAAGATCATAATGAAAAACTAGATTTTCATCATACCATTCATCAACCATGTCAAATGAACTCCCAATCTTATCATAAAAAAATGAAGTGTTATGATTTGCAACTGATTTTTTGTAGTGTCATGGTCGTGGGTTTGAGACTAAATTTATCTTCCTGACCTCATCTATCTAGTGCCCAAGAAAAAAATCAATATGTGTTCATATGGATGAAAGTTCTCTAGCAATCACTAAAGGTAATTTACCTAAATGAGCCATTGATTGACAATGGAAAAAAATTATTAAAAGACTAATTCTGAATAAAAAATCATGCATGTAATCATTCGTATTTTTGTCCTCATTAAAATCACATATTTTATGTATGTTAGGAAAATTATTGGCATAATGATAGTTAACAATTTAGATACCACAAACCAAGTTGTTATAAATTTAGATACCACAAACCATGTTGTTACAAATCTTTAGGTTCCCTTTAAAATGCAATTAGAAAGAAAACTCATTCAAAATTTTGTAATATAGCCCATTGCATATTGTGAAAATTGATTCTAAATAAGATTACATAGAAACATCATTTTATATCATACACATTTAAATTTAAAAATTTTAAAGTAAGTTCTAAGATTCTTTGAAATTATTTTATTATAAGAGAAAACCTTGACAACCCTAGTCAAACAAATTATTGGACAATCATTGGTAGGTTACCTCATTTAAACATGAATTTAATTGAAGTTGTTAAGGGATTTGTTACCGAGAATATTTCAATAAGTGCGGACATAGTTTGATACCCTAACCTGCATGGGGCAGATCTAGAACAAAAAACCACAATGATGTATCCTTCTCCTAGATAATTGAATTACTTGAATGTTTAAGATTTCCTTACCTCAATGATGGAGGTTGTCCTTTACTTACGGATCTTTTGCGTTCGAATGTACCTACAAATATTATGAAGAACAAGAAAAATAGTGAAAGCAACAAGACAATACAAATACCTATACTAATAGTAAAGAAAAATAGTAATAAACAATTGATATTAACACAAATCGTTTATGGAAAAGGAGAACATGTTTGTATTGATAATAAAAAAAGTAAGAAGCTACAACCTAAGCCTTGATGCTGAAGCTTCAATCTCACAATACTTTCAACATCACTCTTACAGACACTCTACAAGCTTGTACAAGCCTCATTCATAATGACACTTTCTTGCCTCCTACACCATCTACAATTCCAATTGCATGAAGATACTCTATTGGTATCCTTCTCTCATGGTTTATGTAGCTTGCTTTTATAGGACAAAAGAATCCCAAAGGGGTTGAGATCTTTTGGGAGGAAGGTAGAGAATGATCCCTATGGGATAGGGTCTCAAGTGCCACCTATTCCAAGTAGTTAGGATCATCCTCCATGAGAAATTTCGTCTAGAAGGTTCTTGAATCCTCTTTTTTTCCCTTTTTGCACTATTGATGCTCCTTGGAAGTGGTATAGGTGTGCTGGTGCTCCTTATGCTTAAGTTACAAGTGTCATCAATGCATTCTGTCAATGGAAAAGAGGCATCAGGCCTATTTGACACCCTGTTCCAGGAGGCAAGGTGTGTCAGACTACCTAGAATTGAGCAACAAATTCCCCAAAAGATGAATTGTCCAAAGTACTTTAAGGGATCAAGCATTAATATAGTGTTTGGGTGTAACAACATGCCACCCAAAGTATGAAACTAGAGGAATTTCATAGGTGAAATGCTTTGCTAGAAATAGATCTAGTATCATAGGAAAAAGAGTAGTGAGTAAAGACTTGACACAAGACTAGTCACTAAATACCTGATTCAAACATAGTTGTGGACCAGTACATTGCAGATCCATGTACAATGACCATGTCACGGCTACTGACAATACACTGTAGATCCATGACTAACAAGACTCAAATCGAAACATGGCTACAGAACATACAAAGTAGATCCATGTTATCCCGACTCAAAACTGGAACATAGCCACTAGACATGCAATGTGGATCCATGTCATGACTTCAAACAATAATCCATCACAACCTGAATATAGGAACACATTCAAGTGAATACCTAACCATTCAGGGTCTTCATTCCAATCTCAAATAATACGATTTTATCCATGCAAATAGATGTATTGATGTTGAACATGGTAGAAACCACTTGATTACTGGCATTGATGTATACCATTAATAAGCGTGAGGGAGATCACCATTGATGTCAATGATTCCCAAGGTATCTTAGTATATTCCTTTGAATGTGAATAGAGGAGTTGAAGTTGAACAACTAGTGGAATATTTCAATCATAGTCCACTGATGAAAGCCCACTGTTGAAAGTGAGGAAACCTTCCATTTAGGCGTGCAAGCTTCAAGGTACTTGAGTGGTTTCTAAGGCTGATTCCCAGATGATGTGTTGATGTCGATAAGAATAAACTTATCGAGGGAGGGACATAGTGTTCCCCCCATCATTGACATGAAACTTGGAGCAAAAATGATGTTGAAGTGATGAAAATAACCATAGGACTGATTCAGATGTGACCGACTCAAATGAAAGTAAGGAAACTATAGAGGCATATTGTAGTGGAGGTTTCCCTTGAACATTAAATGACAAAAAAAATGAATTGGAAGCATTAAATCAGTGAGGAAGAGACTAGACGTAATGCAAGGGAAATAAGATTCATTCTTTGAATTGAATCAAAGGAGTTAAATGACTCACAAAATTGGATCGACTCGATGACAAGATGGATACCCAACTGTTTAAAAATGAAAATGAAGACATGCACGATGCTCATGGGTGGATTAGGAGTTTCCATTAATACAAATGAAATAGGTTCCCCACTCCCTTAATTTCCCCATTGCAATGGACAAATACCTCCTTGATTTTTAACGAGCTTGAAAAGGGTAACAAACAGGCGATGTAGCTTATCAAGTGATGATTCCATTCTCATATGTTTTATGAACTTGAGAAAGGAGGGGTTCATTCCCAGAAAGGGTCCTTCATCATTTAATTTTATGAGTCTAAAGAAGGTAAACTCAATTGTCATTTCATGTTTAGAGAGTCTGAAATGACTAACAAGACCCCAGGGTGGAATTTTTTCGTAGATTTAGTCCCAAAATACAAAAAAGCATAAACCGATGCCTAGAAAAACTCTTCTAGTTATGATAAACTAGAGTGTACCTTTTTCATAAATGAGTCTAATAGATCTAAAAAAGGGATAAACTACCACCAATTGGACAACCTTTCAAATACTTTTACAAGCATGAAAGCATAAATATTGCTCGGTGATCTTGTCATGTTTAAAGAATCCTAAAAATAGCTTAAATTTGACTTCATAAGGGGTTCCTTTTTCATAATCCATTTTAATGATTATGAAAAACTAGTAAAAGTACACTCGATACCTCTTCACTAGATGTTTAACGAGGATGCCGAAGGTATAAAAAGTGCTTGGTACTTTTTCAACTTAAACCAGAGAGTGAAAAAAGACAAAAAGAAACTCAATCATAGCCAAGAAAGTCCAAAAATACCCTGAAATCTCCAAAAATGATGTTAGAACATTTTTACCATGGAAACTATAGAAAAAAATAAAGGAAACCCTAAATATTTAATTATTCCACTAATTATTTTCAATAAAAAATAAAAAATAACATACAAGTAGTAGAAGAAGATTTTTTTTTTTTACCATTGTGTTTTTATTATTGAAGTTTGGGTAAACTTGTGCTTAAGAGAGCATATTTTGGTGGATATTCTGGGAGCTACAGGCCTCTTCTAATCGAACTGTCTAGACTAGGTAATAGCTAACACTCATCTCTTCCTTTTCATGGTTCAATTTTTAGTTTTTATCTTGTTTTTTGGTGCTTTGGGGAGGATTTTATAAGGGAACAGGTGCACACAGACTAACTCTCTTCTCCTTTTTGGGAGGTGTGTTGGTGCACCTCTCAAAAGTGGAAAGAGCATTGAAGGTACTTTGTTCCTTAGGAAAAAGAGAATCGTCACTCTGTTCCGTTAGGGAAGGAGCGTCAATGGTGAGGGCCTCCTAAAAAACCAAAATCGAAGCAAAGCATTTAAGTTTTACCGCTTGATATGGAGTCTAATGGGTGTTTTATGGATGTTTCATAGGTATTCAACTCACAATGTGGTGATTTGGAAAGAATGAGAGCATGAAATTGATGATGCCCAAGCGACGAATGATCCCATGACTATCAAAGCCTTAAGGGAGTGTAGGCTCCTGAAATACTTTAGGGTCCCAGGACTTCGGGCCCATGTGCGGTTACTAGAATACCTGATCCGAATGTGGGATCCCTCCCAACAAATTTTTTAGGTTGGGACACATGTATTGATTATTGATGTCAAGGTAATCTATTTCCTAATCGAACTGTTAGTTTTTCTATATCTTATTAGCTTAATTGGGATTTTTGTATGAAAGAATAACAAGTACAACTAGATGCATAAGATATAACAGATACACAAGACACAAATATTTTCACTAGGGAAACCATAAAGGAGAAAGCCCTACAAACTTCCTCATAGTACAGTAAAAAATACTATGTCATAAGATGATCAATCCCAATAATAAGAAGTATTCAACAACTATCTATCTCTCCTCTCTTCTCTCTCTCTCATGCAAACTTGATTGAGTGTGAGGTTTAAATGAGGGAGGGAACCTCCCTATTTATACTAATCAAGTGACTGACCTTTTACATGATTGGGCTGACCTGTTTCACTAACAGGGATGACTTCTCCTAGAGAGACTCCAAATACACATTACATGATGTCACACTGGGGAATATTTCCTCGACTTACAATGAAGGTTGTACCTGAAGGTTTAGACACAATAAAGACATCCCTCAAGGAGGGAAACACATCTCCAATGGGGGTACAACAACATACAATGATAATATAGATCAGATTATCTTTCGAAGTTACAAATACATCAACAATCCCTCTTAACTAGGAAGGTATTCTCTCTCTTCCAAAGTCATCAACTGTCACGTCCCCAACCCTTACTCAGTGGAGAGGACGCGACTAACATCTAACAACTCGGGAAAATCTAAGCCCCATGAACATAATATGAAAATGCATGAACTTAAATATACACAGATGCATACATTATCACCATATAGCGAAAGAAAAATCATACATTCAATCATTTAACATGTTCATATAAATTCATAACAATACAATTGCAGAAATAAAATACACAAGAATACTTAGCTTTGGAGAAGCTTGTCCTGCAACCAGCTATGTCACTGTAACGTTCCACCCAACCATAGAACAGTGTTCTCTTTAATCTCTTAGCAACACAATCATCCTCAAGCTGGTCCTGATTTTCCCCAAGGAATAAGGAACACTAGCAGACTTTACCTATAACGAAGGATACAATAAAACTCAGTCAAGCCAACACAATTGGGTTTATAAAACTTACACAGGAAATGGTTTACACTTAGCCAAATTCACATGAGACACAACTAATCCAACATATGGGTTTATCAGGCTACCAGCCAAGCCATCCTTCCAGTTGGGTTTATCAGGCTGCCAAAGAGGTGGAAAGACTAACTGCTAAGCTAGTGAGCTCAACCCTAGAGCTATGAACACCCACACTGAATCTATCTTGATTTATAAAAAATTACACACCCAACACAAGGAAGCATTCCCTTCTTTGCTACACAGTCCCTCAGTCCATGCCTTCCCTTCCAGTACTATTTAGGGCATGCAAAGAAGAAAACCAACCTTCTAGATTGGTCTGTGAGGTTCTTTCACACACTAGGTTTATAGAGCAAGTCTAAACTCTATTTCCATTCCTTCAATCAATTCAAATTCCATACGTGGATGCACACATGGTGATCTCAGTCCTGGGATTTATCAAAACATAGTAGACACCAGGGATTACATACACACACATAAATTTATGAATTTCTGAACATTGTCGGTGCTAGACTAATTGCTGCAAAATACCAAAACAAAAACATTGCCGGTATTTCAAATAAAAGACATAGAATCAAATTTTGGGCAATCGGGTTTAGGAAAATGACTAGCAGACAAGTGAAAAGCGTGAGAGAGAGAAAAATTGCCGAATAGGGGAAAATCATAACACAAAAATAAAAAACATGAAGGATTTAGATCGCTGGACAGGAGAAATTCCTGAAAGGTTCAGACTCCAAATGGTTTTGCTTGCTTGTTGCTGCGTGAATGCCCAATTGGGTTTCCAAAAGCGTTTTTGTTCAATCCAAATCGTGAGGCAAGGTGAAACACTACCGCATGAGGGAAAGGTGGCCATTTTTGGTGTTTTCTTACCCAAAAAAATTCAAAAAATGTTTTTCCCAAAGTGGGGCTCTACACAATTCGAATTTCCCCACTCTTCCAATCCCCCACTCCCTCATCCTTAGGAAAAATCATGCCCCCATCTCATTTAGTTGTGTTGACATAGCTGGCTATGGGTTTTTAATTAAAAATTGCAATTTAACATGATGTTCAGTTGTTAATGTTAGCTAGCATAAAAAAAAAACATCGGCCACACCTTAATTGCCAAAACATAAATACTAAATCAATGGTGGGTCTTTTTCCTAGTTCCACACCATGATTATTTACATAATTTATTTAATTGAAAACAGGGTCAAAACTGGGGTGTTACATCAATACATCTGGCCAAGTCTTCATCGCAGAGTCACCATCATGGAGTCATAGAGTCATCATCATAGATGTTTCCATAATCATCTTCTTATTGATCATCAAATGGTACTATCTGTCATCGAAAATTTCTACAGAGCCAACCTTTTTCATGTTGGGTGTAGGCCTAGTCATCATCCCGGTATTCATCATATATTTGACCAATTCATCTCATAGGGACTATCCAGGACCTTATTTACATTTCCATGGAAATAACCTGCATATTCTGCCTTTATGTCGATGTATCCAGATCATCGCTTTTGTCCTGCACAAAAAAAAATAGAGCACACATAGCATCCATAGTCAACTTGCCTTCTATCAGTAAAGGAGAACTGCCTAGGTGCACCTCACATTCTTCATGACCTAATCACATCAACATGGGAACACACACATATATAGATATATATTTAAGGATTGATTACAACCAAACAAACTACTACATCAAGAATTTTACATTCTAGGTCAACCTCAAGGAATTATTACATTTGAACAACCTACATCCAGGACCTTTTCCATTCAGATAACCTTCGGGGTGTATTACATATGAGTAACCCATGTACTACTCAATGATTTTTTTTATACTCGGACAACCCACAAGAATTATTACAGTCGAGTAACATGCGTACCATGCTAGAGCTCATATTTACACTTGATCAATCTGTCTTAGGAATGATCACACCCAAGGATAACCTGTGAGATTCACCAAGAATGATTACATCTGAGGACAACCTACAGGATTGACTATGTTTGAGCATCCTTCTTCACCGAGATATTTCCCTCTCTGCCAACTTGTCTCATTTCCCATGTGAGATATTATGCATCCATTATTTCTAGCATAGAATCATATTAGGACTGATTGCATCCAAGGATAACCTGTGAGATTCGCCAAGATTTTATGCTCATACAACATGTCTCTATAGCTATGCTACAACACATCACTCCCTCTTTTGAGGGGTCTCGATCTAGATCACACCAAGTATTTCTTTGAAGTACTTGAATTTCACCCTCGCTAGAGGCTTGGTCAACACATCGACTATCTGCTCGTCCATTGCCACGTACTGGAGATTATCTTCTCCTCTTTGCACCATATCCTTGACATAGTGGAGCTTGATCTCTATATGCTTTGACTTGTCATGGAACAAAAGGTTTTACAAAAATGTCACACATCTCTGACTATCGAAAAAATATACAAGTCACATCCAACTAGAGATCAAACAAGTTAGATAGTATCTTTCATAGCCACACTGCCTCACAACTAGATGAACAAGAAACAACATAATTTTCCTTGGATGTACTCATTGTTGCACATGATTGCATCCTTTTGAACTAGGAGATCATTCCAGATCCCAAACTGAAGCAACAACCTAAGGTGCTCGTCCTGTCAGTGGCACTACCTTCCCAATCTGAATCAACATACCATGTAGGTTAATATTTTGATTCGCATCATATTTGAGCCCATAATCCACTATACCTTTTAGGTACCCCAGTACATGATTTGCATCTATCAGGTGAACATGTCTTGAATCTTACAGGAACTGGCTCAGAGTGGTCACTGCAAATTTTATGTTTGGACTCATATTCATCAAGTACATCAATGAGCCTATCATCTGATGATACATCATGGCATAAATCATCTCGGATGAAGCATCACTCAGAAGCTTCATGTTAAATGCCATAGGTGTGGCTGTTTCCTTCCAGTCCAACATTTTGAATCTCTTCAGAATATCCATTGCATACTTTCCTTGACCAAGGAAGATCCCATATGCACTTTTCCACACCTCCATGCCTAAGAAGTAAGGCATCATACCAAGGTATTTCATCTCAATATATGTAGCAAGTATCCTCCTTGCATCTTTAATGAGTTCTTCTTTTCCTATCAGAAACAAGTAATCGACATATAGCAGGAGCATCACTCATCTTATGTCTTCAACCTTGAAGTAAAGGTTGGAATCCTCTTTACTCTTGTTAAATCCTAGGCTCATCAAGAAGTTATTCATCCTGCCATACCATGTCCTTGGTGCTTGTTTCAATCCATACAAATCCTTCTTCAATTTGCACACATGGGTCTTCCTGTCATGTGTCTCGAATCCCAGTGGGTGTTCCACATACACCTCCTCCTCAACTACACCATTCAAGAAATCTTTCTTGACATCCATCTGGTATATTTTCCATTTCATAATTGTTGCCAATGCAATTATGGTCCTAATGGAAGTGTACCTCTCCATTGGTGCAAATGTCTCTTTGTAGTCTATTCCTTCTTTCTGTGAGAAGCCTTGTGCTACAAACCTTGCCTTGTATTTCTCAATGCTTCCATCTACAACACGCTTGATCTTGTAGATCCACTTCGAAGTCACAACAGACTTCTTTTTGGTCTCAGAACTATCTCCTAGACATCATTCTTCATGATCGAATGATACTCCTCTATCATAGCATCCTTCCATTATTTTCTAGAGCCTCTTCATAGGTGGAAGGTTCTTTGTCAATGACATCACATAGCAGGGACACATAGCTATTGTAGGGATTTTCCCTTTTTCTTTCTCTATGTATTTCTTCTAGAGGGCCATACCTTTCTATTTTTTGTATGATCTCCTGTTCCCATGTTGGTTTCCTCTTGTGGGAGTCCTTCTCAAGGATTGTCTCTATCAGTTCTTGTGGTTCTTCCATGTCATGATCTTGATGGTCTTCTAGAATTGCTTCTCCAATTTCCATATCTAGGGCTCTCGTCTCTTCAGGTTCCTCGTCGATACGTGAGAAATCATCTATAAAAGAAACATGGTACACATACCCTCTTAATGAGGTATAAGACATGGGTCCACATACATCTGAGTGTACGATCTCCAGTATTCCTTTGGCCTTGCTCTCACTACTGGGAAATGTCTTCTTTGCATTATTTCCTTGTGCACATCCTTTTCAAATGCCTTCATGCTTATCCTGGATCTCTGGTAGACCAGAGACTTCTTTTCTAGACATTGGTAGTGATGTGCAGTGCATATGTGTATTATTCTTGCACATTGATCTAGGAAGAAATCATCAATCTCATCAAAGAATAACCAACAAATAACTCATGAAATGGTGTTAATCAGAATCGGAATTGGTTTCCTCTCTGTATATTTAATAAACAATGAATGGTTACAATAACAATGTCAAGAAATAGCTTGAATCAATGAGAAATTTGAATACCTAAGGAGGAAATTCGAAATCATGAGTGAGTCTGGCTTAATTGACTATCAGCCATTCAATCACACTTAGTTAACCACTTGACCAAAACCCTAATTGACTCACCAAACCATAACTGAAGTCGTAGTGCAATAAATGATAGAATCTCATCTGAAGGAGATCAAACACATGTCATAACAAGACAACCATCAAGTGCTAGTGCTCCATGACTTCAATGAACCCCGATGAGGTTAACTAAAGCTGAACTGATCATCAGAAGTTGGTGGAGGCACCCTGTTGATTCCAGATCATTAAATAATAATAAATAATCATTAAATAATATATTTAATGAGAGGAGGTGCCTTAACTGACTGGTTGAATTGATTGTAACCACCAGTTAGCAATTAGGTGGATTAATATCACTCAAATCACCCCCGGAGTGCTCCAGTTAGCCTCCTTGATTGTAGGAGAAGGATAAGTTAGCCTCATTGACTATAGGTAGGTGTGGGTGTGACTAGATGATGGAAATTAATGCTCCAGTGATGTCAATTAATGTAAATTATACTTAGGATAGTGGTTTAACTAGGCCAATTTGACCAAAAAGAGTGTGAATGATGGTAAATGTCTCCAACACCCCCCCTTAAGCTATACTCAGGAAGACTTAGAAAACATAGATGCATAAAAATTCTAGGGCCCTGGCAACTAAGGCCATAGGTCACCCTGTACAATGATGAAACTAAAACAATGCTCAAAACAAACTAAGTGAGGAAAAGAGGGAAAACCCAGTGGGAAAACCCCCCCTCAAGCTGAACACTGAAAGTAGTCTGGATCACCCTGATGAACTCACCCCAAATAGTGAACAGAGGTAAGTGAACTTCTTTTCTGAAAATCTCTTGGTGAAGATGTCTGCAATCTGCTCATCAGTCGAGAAGTATTGCAGAATGTTGGTCCTATCATGAACTAGCTCCCTAATGTAGTGCATGTGAATCTCTACATGCTTGGTCCTTTTCCTGGTAACTGGATCCATGGATATCTTAATAGCACTCTAGTTGTCACAAAAGAGGATAGTGGACAAAGTACTACCAAGATCAAACTCTAAAAGAATGCCTTGCAACCAAACTGCTTGGATGCAAGCATTCACTGCTCCTCGATACTCAACCTCTACTGAAGATAGTGCTATGGCAGCCTGCTTTTTGCTTGACCAGCAAATAGGGCCACCACCAAACATGAATACATATCTAGAAGTTGAATTCTGATCAATAGAATCACCCTCCCAATCGGAATCTGTGTATCCAACCATCTCTAGCTCGGAGTCTGCAGCATAGTGAATGCCGTAGGTCCTGGTTCCCTAAATGTACTGGAGGATCCTCTTGGCTGCCTTCCAATGAAGAACATGAGGATGCTGCAGGTATCTTGATACAACATTCATGGCATAACAAATATCAGTCCTAGAATGTGTCAAGTACAACAAGCTACCAATCAGTTGTCGATAGATAGTGCAGTCCATGGGAGGTGTGTGTTTTCCTTCTTCAAGGATGATCCCTGAAAGGAAAGGGAATGGTGTAGGCCTACATTCAGCCATGTTAAACTTGACTAATAGGTCTGAAATTTATTTGGACTGAGTGACCATAATCCCATCAGAATTTTGCTCGATTTCGAGCCCCAAAAATTGTTTTAGAAGCTCCAAATCACTCATTTCAAAGGCATTGTGGAGAGCAGTTTTGATGGCTGAAATGGAGGCAATTGTGCTACCTGTGACCAGTAAGTCATCAAAATATTAAAAAATGATAATTATATGACAATCATGCTGCTGTAAATACACATTTTGATCTGATCTACACCTCTAAAAGTTTTGTGAGAGAAAGAAGGCATCCATCTTGGAATACCACTCTCTTGGGGTCTGTTTTAACCCGTATAGTGGCTTCTTTAGCTTGCAAACCAAAAATGGATCAGTGATGTAGCCCTCAGGCTGCTTCATGTATATCTCCTCATGAATATCTCCTTGAAAAAATGCTGACTTAACATCCATGTGATGCACCTCCCAGTGCTTGGATGTTGAAATAGCCAAAACAAGGCGGATGGAGTCCATTTTTGCAACCGGTGCAAAGGTCTCATGGTAGTCCACTCCTTGGACCTGAGAGAAATTTTTTTATACCAGCCTTGCATTATATTTGTAGGTTCTTCCATCAGCATCAAACTTTTTCCTAAACACCCACTTGCATTGAACCAATTTCCTTCCCGAAGGAAGAGAAATTAGCTCCCAAGTAGTATTTTTCTGAAGAGAATTCATCTCTTCATCCATGGCAACTTGCAATCTCGGATCATTCCGAGCATGGTAGTAGGATTTTGGATCTGAAATAATAATAAAATAGTAATTTTTGGACATAAAATTATCATAACAAGAGAGCACAATACCTGCTCTTTGGAAATCAGACCGGGTTCTCCTTGGATCATCCAGATTTCCAATGTTTTCTCCTGCGGAGGAGAGTGTCTATTGGGCCCATGTAGGAAGATTATTTTGCAGTTTAGGTTCTGATTAAGCATTTACTGATTGCTGCACACTAATATCAGAAATCATAGGATCCAAATCAGGGTCATCACCCCCAATTTCATCATCCAAATACTCAGTAGAATAGGAAGGAAATTCAGCAGTTTTCTCCTTCACTAGTTCTATCTCCTGAAGAGGCTCATCGAACTTGACACTTCTCTCGATGATGATCTGTTTGGTATTGATATATAGTAGCTTGAATCCTTTATATTCATCAATATACCCAATAAATAGACATTCTATTCTTTGCGGTTGCAAATCCCTTCTTTTATCAAGCGGAATCCGGGCCCATGCAGTGGACCCAAACACCCGTAGGTTCGACACATCCGGCTTGTGTCCGAAGTATGCTTCGAAAGGAGTATTTCATTTAATGGATAAGTGTGGAAAACTATTTTGAATGTATGCTGTAGCATGTATGGCTTCATCCCACAAATTTTCAGCAATCTTCTTTGACTCCAACATATAGGAGGTCATCTTTTTGAGAGACCGGTTCTTGCTTTTCGCTACTCTGTTCTGCTGGGGAGTGTAGGGAATTGAATGCTGGAACTGAATACCACTTTGGGAGCATATGCATAGAATATAATTAATTACATACTCCCCTCCATCATTAGATCTCAAGATCTTGATCTTAAGCCCAGAGGCATTTTTGATCAAGGCCTTCAATTCAAAAAAATTTCACATACTTTTGATTTCTTTTTGAGAAAGAAAACCCATGTAAACCTTGAAAAATAATCAATAAAAGTAAGGAGATACCTTTATCCATTCATGGATGTGACAATAATCAGACCACTGATATCAGAATGTATCAGCCCCAATATACTTGTAGCTCGGTTTTCATTCCCCCAATCGAACTTGTGCTCAAGGTGTTTTCCAATCACACAGCCCTTGCAAATTCCCGTGGTTGCCTTGATGACCGGGAGGCCTTCAACCATGGAGTATTTCTGTAATTTCTGAAAATATTTGAAATTAATATGGCCAAACCTCTCATGCCATAGCTGTTATATCCCAAAATGACACATCTCTGCCTGTGACCACTTTCCCATGATTTCGTCGCGTGTCGGCACTTCCTGAAAGTCATTGAATGTCTCTGAAAAAACACTTATCTTGGAGGACCCATATATTGAGTTTTGTAACTCTGTTTGACCTCATTTATATACCATTGGAAAGGTATTTCAGTTAGATATAACTTTCTAGAAGAAACCAAAGTCTGAAAATGCCCAGAAATACCTTAAAAATGAATTTTTTGTGTATTCACGACTCTCCTTATGTGCAACTCGCGAATCACTCGTGACTCTTGTGTTTTACAAGTCGCGAATGGATATATTCATGGGTTGCTCTTGTGGAAACTCGTGGATCATTCGTGGATTGTCCTCCTTCATAGTTGTGAATCTGTCTCTTAACATTAAAACATAAAAGCATGCTTTTTGAGTTAGTTTGGGTAGTTATGAAACTGACTCCTTCAGTTGTAACTACTTTGTCTTCGCCCCTATCTCTCCTTAGCATATAAATAGAGGTAGGGAGGTCCATGAAAGGGGACTTGGAATTTATGCATTGTTATGCTGGAGGAATTGGGACTCTCTTTGCCCACACTTTTCCCTAGAGGTCTTCCCCTTGTGTTGCAGAGCTTGGAGGCTGAGTTCTTTGGAGAAGAGAAGCAGCAGAACCAGATCAAGGTTTCGTGAGGTGCCAAACTTGAAGAGAAGGTATACTTGTACTTGTTTTCAAGATTAATAAAGATGTGATGTCCTTCTTCTTCCCAAATCATTGTTCAATGTATGATTGAATCTCTATTTATGATCATATTATAATGTTATTCAAATCATTGTTTCATATTCATTTGATTATCATTGTCTTGTATGTGGTCATAATGGCTTGAGGAAGGTATAACTTGTTTTGCAGGTCTCTTGGAGCGAGAGGAGCAAGAAGAGGATTGAAGAGAAAGCTTGGACCAGCCTTCAGTTAGTCAGGTCTGGAATTTTCTCATCTCTGAAACTTGCTATTATATGCTTGCTGAACATTGTGCATCTCTCTTTCAACCCCAGTACGTTGATGGCCTCTTAAACCCTAGCCATAGGATATTTTCCTTTACAACAGAACTGGCGACTCCACTGGGGAGAGCCTTGTCTGTTTGGGGTTTCTATTTATTTCTTTCAGTCTTTTACATTGTTTCAGGTCCTTCTTGCCACTTAGGAACACTTTATAAATCTGATAGCACACTTCCCCTGCCTTCTTAAGGTGGTTTTTGACCTTTTTGGGGAATTTTTCCACCCATTCGCGAGTTGCTCTTCTGAATAGTCGCGAATACTTTCTTGCGTTCGTGGGTTGCTGTATTGAACAGCCGCGAGTCATTCATGGGTTGCACTTATAGACAGTCATGAATTCCCCTTTAAACAGTGTTTTTTCCTCTTTTGTGATTTTTCTTCTATTTGAAGGTGTTTTGGGTAGGTCTTTTAGGGTCCTTTGTAGGTGCATGACTCTAGGGAGTTAGTGTCATCCCTTTTGCTTGTTCTCTATCTATGTGGTAAGCCTTTTTATAGCATTAGGGTTTGTTCTTTGCTCTTTCCCCCATCTCCTTTGCTTGGTTTGATTTTTGGCCTATGTTTCTGATCAGCCTCTGTTAGTGATCTTTGTTTGATTTCAGAAGCTTGTTGGTGTTGATTTCCTTCTTGTTTTGTTGGTTAACTTCAATGTGCCAAAATAGTTGACTTGTCTTTAGTGCAAGTCTTCCTTCCAAGTAGGGTTTATATTGACTTTAGAGCACTCTAGTGTTTGTTTAGTGGTTGTTTAGCAGAGTTCCTTTTGCTTTGTTCTTGTTATCTGCATGCTTTTTCTTGTAGGTAGTTTTTCTTTTGATTTTATAAAAGAAAATTAAAAATAACATTTACTTGTTTGTGCTGCTTGCCCCCCCCACCTCTTTCTTTGGCTTGACCTTGTTGTACAAGGTACTAAGCAGCCTTTGTTTTAAGGTTTAGATTGATACTTAGGACTTGTTAACCTTTGTTTATGTCAGTCTTTGTGCTTAGTATTTTCATTCCAAAGTTGTTGGCTTGTTTCCTTTTGTAAGCCTTGTTTTTAAGGGAGGTTGTTATCTAACTTTAGGGAGACCTAGAGTTTGTTTGTGGGGAATAGAGTAGTTTTCTATTTTCTTTGCTTTCAGTACTTGTTTGCATAAGTAGATAGGATGATTTTTTCTTTTGCATTTATAAAAGAAAAATACAAAAACACATGTTTGCTTTATATGCATGTAGATTAGGTTTTTAGTCTAGATTGCATAGCATATCGTTGTTTTTGGAAAAATATAAAAAAAGATTTGATCTTTTGGCTGTCAAGTTTCTATTTGAAAAAGAAATATAAAGAGAATAGCTATTTGCTTTTTTGCATTTCATTTTCTCTTTGCTTAGTCATTTTGTTTCATTTTTTGAGTCAAAACACCACCAATTTACCATTCCATTTCCTCTTGAGTAAGAAACAGCCCTTTAAAATGAACGTATAATTTAAAAATTTACTAGTAAGTTTTGTTTTTTAGGGGCCTTTCACCAACTAGCTTAGGCTAGACTTGTGGGATAGGAAGTGTAAACTTCCCACAAGTTATAAAACTCAGACGTAGTGGACCTTTCACTAGGTAAATCCTTGACTTTATCACTGTATCTGGGAAGCTCCTCTCAAACGAGAGTTAAGCACGAGGCCGCGTGGAGGCTTGGACAGAGGAGATAACGCTTCGAATCCTTGTCAAAGCGTAACTCAGGACTTTTGCGCATCTAGGGATTCTGTCCTAGACAGAGTTTTGGGCTCAGCTACCCTGCCCATGCGTACGAGTCCGGCTTGCGACTGTCCCCCTAGACTATTGGTATTGCCAAGGTAGCCTTTAGTCTCTTGACATCTAGGGTTCATACACAGGTACACCGGAAGGTTATTTCTGGTTGACCTTGGACGGGCTTGGAAGGTAACCCTTGTGGAAATTGCAGGAGGGTGGTGGGTGATTCCTTCAATTTTGTCTGAGAACCACCTCAAGGATGCCAAGTAACTGTCTATCAGCTTTCTTCTGGAAAGTACATCTTATACCGGTTTGTCTGTTTGGGCTTTAGGAATTTTTATTGAGTGCTGCGTGGTTTGTCTGTACTTAGTGGGCCTTTAGGTGTCTGCTTTGTAATTTTGGTTGACCATCAACCTCAGACTTTGTCTCTTGTTTTGAATCTATGGCTAACA